>OZ010576.1:68805908-68908408 GCA_963932145.1 Acanthosepion lycidas
CTGACGATCCGCTTAGGCTAAACCTTGGTAGGATTGTCTGGCTCTCTAGGTTTGGCTATATATATATATTATTATTATTTGTTTGTTTTTAGCGTTCTGTTATTCCATTTGCCTGTTTATGTACTATTCACGCTTGAACGCTCAAACAAAATTCTATTTCTTTGAACCCAGTCCACAGTGGGGATCGACCGAGAGATAATAACCCCTCGGTAACAGGACAAGATTGTCAAATGATCTAAACTAGGAATCTTTATTCGTGTGCCTATGTTTCATGCTTCAAAGCTCTGAATTCATGCAATCATTCCAATGAATTTCTATTTAAATAATTCATTGAAATGAATTCATATGGGGATTTTCTAAGCGTAGCTTAGATGTGGTACGAGGCCGAAAATATTGGGCACCCAGTGAGGATCAAACTCACTATTGTCATAATTGATCTAGCAAGTCAAGCTTGCTAGCCATTAGACCACATCGAAATACCTAAATTCATATTTATATAGTTAGTTTGATTTTGCTTAACGGAGTGTCAACCCTGATGGGTCATGTTACGCCAACAAGGTGAATACGTATATTACTTATATGCATATATATATTCTTTTTTCTTCCTTTTCCTAGTAGCCAAAGGGCTCAGTTGGGTAGCTACAACTCATTTTAAATAAATTTCTTTATCTGCCAATGTGAATCGTTTAAATCAGGGCAAAATAAAAAGCAAAAGGTAAAATCTTTAAGCAAAGTTGTGATAGTGTAATATTTACTACATTTAAACTGGTATATTTTACATTCACTAGAATGTGCTTATCCGTCAATCTATGATTGCAATGAACGCATCGAGGTATAACTTCAGATCTTAGTAAGTGTACATGAGTTATTCGTGCATGTCCAATACGAACTTTAATTAGCAGTATCCCATTTTTGCCCCTTTTAGTAGCTTTCATGTCTGATGCCTGATTGGTTTTCATAAAGTTTATTTTCTGTGAATGTGTCCCATATTTCTTGCCATTTGCTTTTAATAAACTCGTTAATTTTCTTTTTTTAAATTCTGTGTATGTTATCCATGATAAAAAAAAACGAATTTTTGGAATTTCATAAATCTCCAGCATCTCTCTAATGTAAAGGAGAGAGGTTAACTGTTTTTTGTAGGGAGAGTAGAGCAAGCAAAAAGGTTAGAGATTTTGTAAATATCATTTACTGATGCTCTACTGAGTTCCTTATAAGATCAAAAGTCATCCTCCTGGCTTACAGTTCCTCTGTGAAAACAGAAGTATCACCAGGAATTCTCATTTACTTTTTTGTTATAACCACTCTTGGCAGCAGCTCCTGTTTTATTTTAAATTTTGCATCCATTTGTATAAATTGCTCTATAACAAAATTATTTGTCGCTTAATTCTTCAATTTAATTTTGGTGTTCACTTTCATGTGTTGATTGTTTGCTTTTTTTTTAATTCTCAAATCTATTTCAGGTTCAGTGGTCAACCAGGGCGGTATATTTGAATAGTTGTATATTTCAATAGTGGTATATTGTCAAAGTTTTGATTTATTTGTACTATGACTTTATTACAGAGGCCAAAAGGGGGAATTGTAGATAGCTTCCTTGCTTAAAAATGAGAGTTTTGATCAAATATTTTTTCCATTGATTGCGATACTGGGGTTATTTTGGAGTTTAATTGTGTATTGCAAACACTGGGGAAGTCCGTTAGCTTCAACATACAGACTATGTATAAGGGAGGTACAATGAGCATTCAGGCACAGTCCTTGATTTTGGATAGCTAGGAGCTTCTTTAGATAGAATACCCGTTCAGAACTATAAATTATACATCCATACTTTAGTTTAAACCTTATAAGAATTCTTTATAACTGAAACTTTACCTTTCAGTCTGCTCCCCAATCCATCTTTGATATGACTAATAAAGTTTAACTTATCAAAAATAAATTCCTAAGTATTTGATTTGTTCAACAATTGGAATCAGTTTAAGAATGAGGATAATTACAGCTTCCTGTCACTCTTTGGGAAGTTTCCAGTATGCTATATGGTAATAAATAATTCCAACAATACTAAAAGGGATTTCTCTGGTAGAGGTTTCAAAAATTAATAATGTACATCACCTGGTCCACTAGCAGTGTGGCACTTATTAATGAACTCTTTCAATTCTTTAATTCTAGATAGTATATTGTAATGTATATTATTATTTAGCTTTTGTTTTTCAGCCTTGGATTTAAACTTTTGGAATATAGTAGAATAATATTCTGTTGATGAGTTATTTATCTTTTGCTATTATTCTGCTAGCATCTGTTATTTCTGTGCACTTTTCTCCATTTCGTTTATTCAGATACTTATTACCATTTGTTGGTTTTCCATTTATTTTTTCACCATATCACCTTTATTCCCTGGGGTATTAATGTCAACTTTTGCTACACATTTTTCCATGATTCTTACTGGTTTTGTTGATGTGTTTTGCCTTTGAGGTTAATTTTTGTTGGTTGTATTGGAAAATTTAGAGATTGTTTGTCCCTCTATTTTGATTACTAAAATTGTGAAACAGGTCAGTTGGTTTGCTTCTTTGAGTATTTTATTAGTAATTAAGGATTGACATGTCTGTGAATACCTGCTAGTTTGCCTCATGGATTTGACATTTAGGATTCTCTTCACTGGTATAGGGTTATTGGAGTCGATGAAAATAGGATGGTGGTCACACACACACACAATGATCTTTATAGACTCCATTGGAAATCCATAAAGGTTGAGGGTGGCAGATTGATAAATATATGACTATTATAGAACCAGTAGCTGAATAGAGTGAAGTACAAGATTTGTAATTCAAAAAACATAAATCATAAGTTTGCATTGGATTTTCAATGATATAGCCAATTCGGCTGGAGTTTATGCAACCTCGATGTTTACTATGGCCATTAAAATCTCCGACTAATAAGATAAATGTGGGTAATTATTGACCAATGAAGTATAGTTTTAATAGCTATGGCTTGTAATTTTTTTCAAGTGTAGTATCTCATGGGATGTGGTACCTTTTACCGGTATTGGAGTACCGCCAGTTGGTCAATTATTTATAGCTGATCTAGAGGCTTTAATTATAGATTTTATATCCTTTAAAGTATAAGTTGTCCGATTCTGTTAGCATAATTTCTTGCATACAGACAGTATTTGAATGATAGTCAATCATCACTCATTTAATTTCTTCAAAGTTTGCTCTGATTCCCCTACAGTTCCATTACAAAATGGTTTCTCTATAGGGCATTTTTTTTTGTTTTAGCTTTATAGATGAAGGACTATTCTCTGTTTCTATCGTAGATTTGCTTTCACAATTATCACTGGCCACGTGTTCCATACTATTTGATGTACTTTGTATGTTTTTGTTTTTGAGTTTTCCCCTGGTTGCTGTTTAAGTCTTAAATGGTGTTTTGTTGAGATTTAGATTTTTAGGAGGAGGGAGGGAGGGGTTATCGATTTTCTCTAATTCCAGTACAGCAAATCGGTTCTGTTATGGGATTCTTGATATCTTGTTGTTGTTTTATTTGGTATTAATGAGTTGTTTTCTAAGTTAGTTACATTTAGTTCTTTGGCAGGCATTCGATTAATTTATGGTTGTATGGAGTTTGATTCTGGTTATATATATTCTGGTTATATATATTTGCTATCGTGCCACAATTTTTATATTCTTGGTTGGTGATTTTTTTGAGCAGCTTTTACGTAATTTGTAATTCTCTCCCCACTTCCACACACTAATTTTGGAGCATTTGTTCTTGTGGTTGCCAAATCTTTGGCTGTTGAAGTATCTCAGTGGTCCGAGGATATATGTTTTTATCTTAATAGCGTTTCCAATTTTTATTTCAGATGGAAGTTCAAGGGTATTAAATGTTAGTATATGTTTATTAATTTATCCATATCTGTCTATATTTCTGAAAGTGTAGTGTAATTATTACTTAAGAAGTATTTTAAGTTAAATGAGGTGTTCGTACAGCGCGCAAAGCACAAATACAATCCTGAATGTGTCATCTAAGAAATGTGTGATTCTTGTTGAAGTGTCTGCGTTTGCTTATTGAAAATGATGAGAAATGACAATGGATGAATGCGAAGAGAGAAATTTAAGAAACGAAGTTGTGACGTTCTGGTTGGAAACAAGAAAAAATGTGCTATCTACACGAAATGCAGGAGGATGAAAGGATAAAAAATAAATATCTACGAAGGAGAAAGTAATGTAGATAAGTACAGAATGAGAAAGAGACCTGAAGATGGATAGAAATTAACAGATGTAGAAATAAATGGAATAAGAGTGCAGTAAATAATTGGGAACAATAAAGGAAAAAGAAGCCCCTACAATAATATTATCCAGAAATATGCATATTTAAATCAAAAGGATTCAAAGAATATAAAACTGGAAAAGCAATCGGTAATGTAAAAATGATAGATCAAAATTTTACAGAAATGCGACTCGAAAATGTTGCAATCGAAAACAAATTGAAAATACAAAGAATTGATGAAAATTAAGAATTGCTAAAAAATAAACAAGCCCGTAATACAGCTGACAGAACATGAAAGTGAATAAAAGAGGACGAGAAAGAAAAAAAAAATTTCTTTGATGAATAATTTGGAATAAAACTTAAAAAATAAAATAAAAGGAAGATCGAAAAGATAAGAAAATTATGGAAAGAAAAACGGAAGAGTGAGAAAAACAGAGATTGTAAGAAAAACAGACAACTAAATAAATAGAAATGACATAACTTTTAAGAAAGTGTGAAACAGAGCTTAAAATATTAGCCAAAAGAATACAGACTGGGAGAAAAGATTGAAAAAGCAAATGATTAATAAACTGTTTAAAGGAAAAGCAAAAAGACAAAAACTAAGTAGGAGCATCTTATTGCAGAACCCAAGTAGGAAAGATGGCGCTGTAGGGAGATATCTAGCAAAAAAAAAAAAAAAAAAAAAAATGAAAAATAAAAACGAGAGAAAAACAGTAATTAAAAAAATAAAATAAAAATAAAAAATATGTTGTCTGCCGACAACGCCTACTCTAACCATCATTCATCTGCGCATGATTGAAAGAAATAATAATGTGTCCAAAATTAAGGCAAAAGTGAGATAGAATTAGAAAAAAAATGACCGGTGAAAAAGAAAATTAATAGATAAAAAGAGAGAGATTTGAATTAAATTTCGAAAAGTATAGAAAACAACGCCATTTAATAACGTATCCTAAGCTTCCTCCCAAATAACAATTCGTTGTTCATCTAATGATCTGACAGAGTGTGAAAAGGTTAAAGAGAAGGAATTAAAAAAGTAGAAAAACTGACAAGAGAAAGAAATGCTCAGGAAAAATGACGGTTGTTGCACTGCTGCTGATAGTAGCCAAATGAAAAAATATGAAGAAAGAAGAAATGCATAAAATAAGCTTTAGAAGACAAAATAAGGGATATAAAACTAAAGACGGAATCAAAGATGTCAATTAGTGAAAAAATTAAAATAAAAGTAAAAGAATTCATTTAGAATAAAGAAAGTGAAGAAAGTATTTTTTCACTAGCTCTTGAAACAATACCAATGTAGAAATTTTCGTTTAGTTAATCTGGTTTTTGTTTACTTTCTTTATTCCTTATTTTTTCGCCAAATTAATTTGATTTAATTTGCAGAGCAGTTTTCTCGTTGTTCTACTTCTAAAACGTTTATTTCTTCTTTCGAAAGAGCGGATATTCAATTCTCTTGTCTTTGTTTGATCACCATAGCATACATTTTTTTCCCTTCCGTATATCGTCGCATCCATTTTATCCGAGATACGAGTGAGGTGAGAGATAGCACAGATGAAACAAAGCTTTTTTTTTTTTTTGGGTAAGAAAAAATTAATCTTGAAAGTAGTTTAGGTTGAATTAATTGCTTCTACTCTAGTACACGAAACTGTATTTCCACTTTACAATACGTAATTGGCATTGAGACATGCCTAAAGGAAAATAAATCAGATCTTACCATTCATAAGAATGTGATAAGTTTCCTAAGGAAATAAAAGCGAAGCATCGAAAGATTTCTTGAAAATCAGCGCTTCATCGGATACGTGTTTCGTAAAGATCAACAGCAAGGAAAATGTCTACGGTTCATAGTATTTATCTTTTTTCTTTTTACGCGAGAGGAAAAAACACTACACTAGAAAGGTTTATTTTCTTATATTGTCGTTTTTGCATCTTCAGCTTGCACAAAGTTCCTATTAAATATTTATTTCATGTGCATTTGCAGTAAAAAAATTGATAAATAAAATTACAGATGTAATGTGAAATTGTGCAGTATTTTTTATAAACATTTTTAATATTTTATCCAGAAATCAATTATTCATGTTCACATGTAATGCTATGACTGATATTTCTCATCAATATTCAACAAATTAGAGAGAGATAGAGTGGGGAGGAGAAAAAAGAGGAATCAGGAATGATACATGGGAGAAAGTTATATTTCTGTAATGAAAATGAACGAAAAATCCGTCAAATTAAGCTCAAGTTCCACATGCTTATAAAAGAATATCTAACACCAGCATTGATCTTGTCAATATGTGACTAATTTACATCATCTTAAATAAGAAAAAAATTAAAAGTCCATACTCCTGGAGGAATTAAAAATGAGAAAATATAAAGAGAAATTTTTTCATGATCGATATATTAACAATTCCAGAAGAATTTAGTTTCGGTTTTTCAATCACGGTATAATTATGAAGGAGATAGGGCATGAACTGCGACCTGTCCTGCTCGGAGTAGGCATACAGGACGGATGTGAAGCCGCTGTTCATGTCACAAGATCCTTTTTTTCGAGTATACATCCCTTTTTTCCCCAAGTATCTTATTAAAACTGGAAATGAAAAACTCTTTCAATAGCATCAGAAGGGATCATACTCTGGAAGTTTGCCATCAATCAACTCCTTCCATATTTCAACTGGCTCATCTTTCGTATAGTCAGTCATTCAAGTATGTTGATCGCCTCTGATAATATTATCTCTTCTTCTACCGGAATCCAGCAAGGTGATCCACTTGATCCGCTACTATTTGTGATGGCTGTTGACGGGGTATCTCGTTCCATCGCCTCTCCTTTCAATATTTGGTATCTTGACGATGCAAAGCTAGGAGGACCTGTCGAGGCCGTAGCTGGTGACATCCGACGAGTTACTTCTGCTTTATCTCTGCTTACACTTGAGATTAACTCGTAAAAGTCAGAGATAATAAATTTAAATTCTAATGCAGATAATTTCGAGTGTGCTATCCGGGATATTAGACTCATCCTTGAGGATATAAAAATAACTCCAAAGAAAGAATTACAAATACTTGGTTCTCCAGTCTTTCCAATGGCCATTCGAGAGTGTTTGGATACTAAGCATGTTACTCTAACAAGAATAACTTAGAGATTACAATTAATTGATGCACACCCAGCACTCTTCCTCTTGAAAAACAGTTTTTCTCTACCGAGGTTCCTCTACACTCTCCGAAGTGCCCCTTGCTACCTCGAACAGGATTTCTTAAACGAGATAAGAAACGAGATTATGATATCACAGTTAAGAGATGCGCAGAGTTAATTTCCAACGTTGATTTCGACGACACGGGCTGGGGGCAGACGAAGCTCCTTTTGAGTTTCGGGGGCCTGGACCTTCGATCAGCGGCTGACTTGGCCCTTCCAGCATATCCCACCGCAACAACTCTAGGGCCGTACTTTCTTTATGTGAGGCTTAGAGGGCTAAAGTTCAGACCTGGTATTGTTGTAGCGGGATTTTATCTGGATCCCACGATTTTCCAGTTATTTAAAAATATAGGGGAGGCGGGGAACTTAACTGCCAAATCCCCACCCCAGAACGGCCCTAAAATCAATTTTCAATTGACTTTTTTTTCAGAGTTACCGAATTTTCCTACCTTGTCAAAATTACTGAATTTTCCGTTACTGACTTTTCAATTACCGAATTTTCAGGACACCAACCGGAATACTTGTGTCAATTTCTGTTTCCCTGATAAATATAGGCAATTTTTTTTTTTTTTTTGGTTGGCGAGGAGAATTTAGCTCTATTTGATATAATTGATGTTTTTAACATGGCGTTGTATATGTATATAGGAATGCGAAAATACCGTGTAGTCATTATTTAAAACTGCCGTTAAGAGTTGGAATATACAAAAAAGAAATTTAAAAAAATAGAAAGTTAGTAAGTCAGGACACGGATGTAGTTTATCGTCATACCCAGGACGGCCGATAACAGAGGACAAGACGAGATATGGGTAGTGTTAGGAAAAATCGGGACAGAAAAATTCTTGGAATCTATGGCTTTCCGCACTAAGTGTATAGGTTGTAGCACTTGCTTTTATCCTTACTGGTGATAAAAATGAAGTGTTCCCTTCAAATTGTGAGGACTGGATTTTTTTTTTTTTTTTTTTTACCCTTAACTATGTTAAACACGGAGTTTGTTCTGTGCTGGTTCATCCTACAGGACCCAAACAAACGTACTGAGGAAGAGAAGGACGATCCAAGAATCAGCATTTGTTGCAGATGATCATAGATAACGACGGCAGTGAAGTTGAACTGATAAACTTAAATTAGTCCCGAGTCTCCTGTACAGTGAGACATTATTTCTTGGAGTCTTCTTTGTCTGCTGTCAGATCCCACCCGCACTTTTATACCTGGATCCACGTATTGAATACGATGCTGAGGAGTAAAATTGAGGCTTTTTACGTTGTCTATATGTATTCAAAAATGTTGGGGACATGTATTGAGTTTATTTTTTGTCTGCCGTCTGGACGCTAGTCGGGAAAGTTTTGCTTACACATTGTGTTAACGTTCAGTGACGGTGACCTTGTAATTGTTTTTGTGCCTTGTATTTCTGTGATTTATTGTCTGTAGTTTTTGTTATTTCGTGAGGGGATTAACTTCGAGGATAGTCTGTCCCGGGTGGGGTTATTCCCTAAAGATAGCCGTAGCTAGGCAGGCCATGAACCGTGAGGCTAGAAAGCGCTACCAGTGTCAGGTAGTTCGACATAGGTTAAACAAGATGTCTAACGAAGCTGTGTACATGGCCAAAGAATTGCGCAAAGTGATCCGTCCAGGTTTCGATCGATACATTAGTGAGGTCATTACCCCTGAGAGGCGTACTCTGAGGTTTACCAAAGTCATGTGCGAGGCGTTTCGGCGGCATTTCGAGAGCCATTTACCAAGTAGCCTGCTCTCAGTGGCGACGAGTTTCGTAGCGATTTGGCTGACTTTCCTCGGCTTTCGCCGACTGAAGCAGCTAGTTGCAACGGTGAGATCACAGAGGGCGAAGTTTACTTGGCATTGAAGAAGTTAGGCAGAGGCAAGTCTCCGGGACTTGATGGTCTGCCCTACGAAATGTACTTGAAGCTGTCGCACGTCTTTGTCCCGATTTTGACAGTGGTCTTCAACAACTGGTTCCGACAGAGGTCCATGCCCAACCGGATTTCCAGCGGGGGGTGATCACCCTGTTGAAAAAGGGCAAGGATGTTATTATTTTTAGGGGTGGACGCTTCCTACTAACATTATTTTGTTTTATCTTTGTGTTACATTACTTGTTTTCTGAGTTCATCTCCCTTCCCCTCCCCCATCATTTCATGAAATTTTTTTATATATTTTAAACTTTCATCAAATTCTTATGTCATTTTTTTTTTTTTTTTTGGTAGGTCCACTGTGAATTTGCGGTATATGCAGGATGATGGATGAGTTCTTGTGGTGAACGAGTAACTGTAATGAATGAATGGGTCGTGAGTCAGATTAACTCGTACTAAGACAGCTAATGAAGACAACCCCCTCCCTTTCCCCCCTTCGTTCTTGTGCCACAATTTCTGTAAGAACAGAAATAAATATCTCTATTCAAAAAAGTTGCCGCTCTAAGTTTTTGCTCTGGAATCCTTCCTGGGCAAGTTGAGGGTGAATGACGTTGCTTGGTACTACTACTACTACTACTACTATTACTACTACTACTACTACTACTACTACCTTGGCACAGCACCCTATGTCGACAATATCTTAACGCCTGTAACGCACAATACCAGATTTAGATTCTCCTAAAAATAACTGGTTGAATGAAGCAGTAGCAGCGACCAAAATTAACCGATAAGTTTGCTGCTTTGCAGTCAGGCACGTTCAGAGCTTGTCCACTCTTGCGCCCTTTTAGTTGCATTGATTAGCCATGCAAAATTTTCGACGGCTGATCAGTCCCGAACTCCTGCTAGAGAAGTATTATTTGGAGGTATTGGAGAAGGTCTTAGTTAATCTGTAGTTACGAAGAAATCTTTTCTTAAACCGGAGAGCATATGTGTGCTCTTTTCACATCTGCACCTTTTACCTATTTTCAGTACTGCCACTCCTGTGTACCAAACTAAGAATGAGTCCTGTTTGAATCCATTTGAGACTCTAGGATTGTCTGATCTGTTGCATTAAGGTTCCGTGAGTTTACTTCTATTTTTTTTTTCTTTTTGAGAAAAATATATCTAATTTTACTAAGTGAGGCATGTAAGACTGTTTGGTTGATGTTCTTGACCTAAAGAGAGAATAAAATTGTTTCCTATGTCATTGGGCTCCCTAGGCTGAAATGCACACAATCATGACTAGACATCTTGGCTGTGCCAGTAAACATATTTCAAAGCGGGTTTCTCTAGAATGTGTTCGCTGCAGTGATATGGCGGAGTCCGTTGACCACGCGTTATTTCACTGCACGGATAGTTATTTTTTATTACTTTGGAATAATTCTGTCTGCGATAACGTGGGTTTATCGCTCGCCAAGACACTGTTTATTAGCCTTTACTTGAATGGCGAAATGGGTGACGCGAATAAAAAAGATGTTCGCAACGATTTGTCTTTCTTTCATCAGTTCACTGATTTTAAATTTAAATCAAGATGGAAAGAGTTGTTTTCGTCGGACTTTAGCGAAAGGTGGGTGAATATTGCACCATTGTGTAGCTAACGAAGTGACGTCTTGAGTATCTGGTATGGGATTTTGTGCTAATTAGAAACCCTTATCGGTCTATCTTAGTAAATATGTTTTGTTCTTAACATTTAGTTTAATTAGATGTAAGCTCCTTCGTCTTTGTTATTTTTATTTTTTGTTCTCCACACTTCCCTATTCTCTCTCTACTGTCTGATGACAAACTATCGTATCTGAAAGAACGTTATAATGGTCTCGACTACATCCGCCAAAATCGAGGTAATCATGCGAAGTTAATTTTCTTCTCGAAACTGTGTGGCCATTTAAAAAAAAACAAAAAACTTGGTTAGTAATTGTTTGTAATTTCTGCTATATGAAGAAGTGTGTGTTCAACAGACTTCTGTCCCATTTTAGTTTCAATCGGAAACTTCTATAATTATGGCGACTTTTAAGTATCTTGGATGTGTTGTTTCTCTCATCGCCGTAATGTAAAACTGTTTGTGAATATTGTTTCCGAGATAATAAAGAGAATCCGTGACCGAATTCCATTGAATAGGTGACTGTGTGAACCGTTACAAGCAAAGTCAAAGGGTGCCAATGGTAAAATTCAACAGAATCCCCATTCAGAATTGAAACCGTACATGACCCTTTGTTTTTGGACCTTTGTTTTTTTTACCTCCTTAAGGTTCGTTAGAATGTTAACATAGGAAAAAAAGGTAACTTAACAATTAAGCATTATGCTTATTTATTTGGCATTTTTGACAGGATCAAATAGAGAGATGTGTGGACGTATCTAAGAATATTCAAAGTTGAAATGGTATAAAATTTTAATCTTCCTTTTTAGTAAGATTACTAAATATCCACATGAAAAAATCGACTACTTTATTTTTCTCGGATACATGCTTATATTCCTGGAACATTGATTCTAGAGATATTGATATCTTCTAAACGTTCTTCAGTCAAATAAAAACGTTGTTTGCCTTTATGCATGTTCCTGAAGTCTTTTCACAAATATAGGTGAATTGAAAATATTGAGCATTTTCATATTTCTTGTGCAGACATCTGTAAAAGTCTTTCAGGCTGTTTGCTCTATGCTAGAGGAAACTGAACTTCAATTAACGGCGATTAGAATTTTGTGGGCATTTCTTTTGGGTCGATAAGGAAGCCTCAACCAGTTTCCACTGGATGTCTTTTGAAAACGTAATTCTGTCAAATTCTGAGATAATTATCGTAATTGATTCGGCATATTTTGTTCCCAATTCAATGTTTGCTTTTGGGAATATGTTGCGCAATGTTAGGAAAGATTTCATCTTTCACTGACTTATTTTTAATGATTTTACTCCTGCTACTAGAACTTACGTTGAATGGAAGAAAATCCTTTTGTCAGTGTCATCAAAAATAAATGAACATGATCCGTCTTTGTGAATCTTAGGGAGATTCAAGACGGTATTCTGCTCAGGCCGATTGTTAGTTGCCAAGGCTCTGTGTGCCACCCTCTGAGTCGCTTCCTTGTAGATATAATTGACCCATTGATCGGAAAGTCTCCTTCATATGTCCGAAACTCCGCCCACTTCGTGGAAATAATCAAAGATGCTCCCATCCTATCCAACCAGATGGTGAGCTTGGACGTGGTGAGTTTGTTCACCAAGGTACCCACGGAGGAGGCACTCTCAGTAGTCAGAGACAAATTGACCTCTGACTCTTCCCTAGAAGATCGGACCAGTATTCCAATAGATAATCTGATGGAGATGTACACAAACAACACACTTCGGAATGGGATCACACATATATCGACAGGATGAGGGCTTAGCAATGGGCTCGCCATTATCAACAGCAATGGCGAATATATATATGGAATACTTTAAAGAAATGGCATTAGAATCTATATCTCTAAAGCCTACTATATAGTTATGGTACGTAGATGACACCTTCATACTCTGGCCACACCAGGAAGATGTCCAGGTTCTACTGGACCATGTGAACTCAATAAGACTTTCGATACAGTTCACAATGGAGAAAGAGAATAACAACACACTCCCATTCCTGGATGTACTAATATCTCGAACAGAGCATGGGTTCAAGACATCCGTATACCGTAAACCAACATTCACCGGACAGTACCTCAATTTCAACTCCCACCATCCATACAGCGTAAAGAAAGGGATCGTCCGTTGCTTACAACACCGAGCAAAAGTTATAAGTGGCGACCCAGAGACGTTAGACGTTGGTCAGTATAAGTAGTACCCTACAACGTAACAACTACCCTGGGTACATGGCAGCAGCCCAAAAAAACTGGGATAGGCGGGTACAAGAGGAGGAGGAGGACAACCACACTGAGAAAACAGTCTGCCTGCCTTATGTGAGGGGGTTATCAAATACAAAGGATCTTCGGTCCATATAACATCAGGACAACCTTCAAAAGCTTGACAACACATCGCAGATATCTCTCTCGAGTGAGACCCCCCACAGAGGAGAACATGAGTAAAGACTGTGTGTACGCTATCCCGTGCAGCTGCGGAAAGGAATATAAAGGAGAGACAGGCCGCCCCCTCAAGGTAAGGCTTCAAGAACACCAGAAAGCTGTATCGCGAGGGGAAGTAGAAAAATCAGGCGTGGCTGACCACATATGGAGAGAGAAGGGAGATCACCATCCCCTGTGGGATCATGTTGAGATCATAGACAGGGAACACCATCGGAAAAAAGCACGTGGAACTAGAACAGTCTACCC
Source organism: Acanthosepion lycidas (assembly GCA_963932145.1). Classification (NCBI taxonomy): domain Eukaryota; kingdom Metazoa; phylum Mollusca; class Cephalopoda; order Sepiida; family Sepiidae; genus Acanthosepion; species Acanthosepion lycidas. Next base: position 68,819,529 of record OZ010576.1, read on the forward strand.
CAGTGATCGAAATAAAGGGTTCAGTTCGAAATTCCAACCAACTGAAGAAGGCCGGAGCGTACAACGGCCGAAACGTTGTGATAAATATGGCGATAAAGATGAGGACAATGGTCCGAATAATGTAAATACTGTAAATGGAAGGAATTAAATAAAAAATTATCAATTTTTATTAATAAATGTTTTTTTATATTCCTTTGGAATAATAAAAAAATAAAATTATTCATTATAAGTTTTATAAAAGTCTATAAAAATTAAAACATTTTATTCTTAAAATATTGATTATGTAACGATAAAGATAATTTATTTTTAAATATATCAATTTCTAGCTTATGGAGATTTGATGCTAGGTAAATTTGTAAATTTAAGGATAAATGGATTTTGCAAAAAATTGTGACGAGAAAGAAATGTGTCAGGGGAATGTTGATTTATTGAGCGCAATACACAATTTTGGCACAATGCCGAAGGGGAAGTGGGGTAAGTTTGGTCAACATTAACTATCCTAGCTAATCAGATTCACGACCCATCACGACAATTTGCACTCCTCCATCACCATTCAATTCTACATATACCAAAATACCTCATATTCAGAGAAAACCTCCAAAAACCCTATGATTTAAAATTTCAAATGTTTGAAAATGTCTTTTTTTCTTTTTTATAAAAATATAATGATCATGAAGAGAGGATGAACCCCCCAAAAAAAAGACTAAAATATAAAACATTAAAACTGAAAGTATGTTAGGGTCCCGTCTATTCCGCAAAAAAACAAGTGGCCGCTGTATTCCGCCTTTAGACAGAATCAAAAAGTTCACTCACTCATTAATGGAGGGGATAGGATAAAAAAATAAATGACGGAGTAGAAAAATCAAAGACTGACCTAGTCGTGATAAAAAAACAAACTGGAGAGGTTGGGAATTTCGACATGGCTCATAAAAAATTGGGTACAAATGTGTGCGACAGCCTCAAGTACAATTCGTAAGGCCGGCCATCATGTCTCGGTGACTTGCCACTGTCGACCCTCTTCAATCCCAAGTAAACTCCCTCTGTGATTTCGCCCTAGTAGCTAGCTGCTTCAGTCAGTCCAAGCCAAGGAAAGTCAGCCAAATAGGTGCGAAACTCTTTGCCACAGTGTCCAGGCTCCTTGTTAAACCTGTTCTCGAAATGCCACCGAAACGCCTCGTACATGTCTTTGGTCGACCCTCAGAACTCGCCCCTCTGGTTATCGATCGGAACACTTGACCGATCTCTCAATTCCGCCCCCATATTCACAGCTTCGTTAGACATCTTGTTGAATCTATGCCTAACTACATGACCCTGGTAGCGCTCGCTAGCCGCACGCTCCAGAGCCTACTTAACTAAAATTATCTCTAGGGGATCTCTCCAGTCTCCCTGGGACAGACTATCCTTGAGAGTCTTCACCTTTTTAGCCTTATCTACGGCGAGCCGTTGGCTATATTCGACAATGAAAGAGCTAATGCTATCCTTAAGCCTATCCCACCACTTATTCCTAATAACCGCCCCCACTAGTTCTCGTTGCACTAATCTAATCAGTTGTTGCTGGAAGTCCCACTTGTCCAATCATTCTAGGCCTAGCACCTAACACCATCCGGGCACAGACAAGTTTATGGTCCGAATACCGTAAGCAACGAAACGTGGGACAATCTAGCAAATGTAGATCGACCCTTCTCACTAACATTCTAACATCCTACCCAGGTAATTGGCTACTCGGGTAGACGGCCACTTCTACCCATGTCTACATCATCCCCTCCGGAGATTAACCAAGCTACGATTGCCCGACTCCACTCCCCGCTAGTTCCCCGCCCCTGTCTATTTTGGGGTCCAGGACGGCATTCGAGTCGTCCATTGACTAAACGCACCAGGAACGACCCTAACCCATGGAAAAAGATACGCTCCCTCTGATGGTTTGGCGCATATACCGCAACGATCCAAAATGAACTACTATTCACAGCAACATCGGCCACAATCATCCCCCCGCATTACCCCACCTTCGCACCCAATGTGCGTTTAACCAGCAAGAATACATATCTGGCCAGCTTGTTCCCGTATGCTGAATAGGCTAGACAGTATACGAGCATAAAAATCGCAAATAAAGTGTCTCCTGGATCGCTGACACATCTGCACCGAAGAACAATAGCCTTACTACGATCTCTCAATGATCTCTCAACACCCCTCGCATTTAAGTTGGCTATCTTGACAGGAGCGACATCCCCAACCTGCCCGTATAAGGCAAATAAAGCTCCCAGTGATCTTCACTAATCCCCAAGGGTACCCCATGTATGGTAATCCTTGTTCGGCGCATGCCCATGTACTCAGTATGCAGCTGTCTTGCTTTAGCTATAAGTACGTTCCCTGGTAGCGGTTTTGCTTCCTCCTCTGTCGCTAGCAGGATATCCCACATGGCGTTAGTGCTCTTCGCTAAAATCTTGACATCTGTCGTCAACAGGAGGATGGTCATTGTAGTCAGTGTATTTAGAGCTTCTGGATGATGATTATTTAATTCCCCTTAATGTAATCTCGTTATGCCTTTGCCTCTCCCATTCCATTTTTGGGGGCCTATTGTACGGCTGGTGAGACTCGGCCACCACAGCACATCAACATGAAAAAGTTCTAAAAAAGTACAACAGTTAACACAAAATATTACAAGGCATGACAAAAAATACGGTCACAAACATAGGCAAAGATCGCTAAGAAGGCTTCACTCAAAATTCCAAAAAGAAAAGAAAAAATCCTAGTGGGAAGCATGTTTACATGTGTAGGTGGGGAAATGAGTTACATCAAGTTACCTTGTTTCCAGCCTACTGACAAATATAAAAGGGAAATGAAAAAAAAGAGGGAGAAAGGAATTTATGAATTGTAAAAGGGAAGTGCATTATGGGAGATTAGTTAAAGGATAGAAGCAGAATTTTTTCCCGCTAAGCAGGATACGATGAGAGGTAAGAAGGGAGAGGAGGAGGAAGAAAGTAATAGGGAAGAGGCGGGGGGGGGCAGTAATAGGTAGGAGGGATAGGCAGAGAAATGTAAGAATATGAGTGGGTTTCTTTCAGACGCAAGAATACTGCATGAAACAAAACAAAGGTTTTGGGCATCCAAGCCCGAAAGCATGAAGCAGGCATTCAGAATCGAACGCACTACTCAGTCGTAATTGATCTAAAGAAGCTTGCTAAACATTATACCACGTCAGAGTGAGAGTGAGAGAGAGTGAGAGAGAGAGAGAGTGAGAGAGAGAGAGAGAGTGTGTGTGTGTGTGTGCGCGTGTGTATATATATCAAATTTATTCGAAAATTATAACAGAAATATGTTTTTAAAATCACTGCAAAAATAGCCATTTTGCTTCAAACGCTTCTGGTGTCTTATCGAATGATGGTGTTGAATGTACAGTAAAGAGTTTTAAAAAGGTTCAAATCGACCAAACATTCCTCGATAGGGGAAACGCTGTTACATAAGCTGCAATGACCAATCAAAATACAAGTATATGAGAATTCAAAAAACTCGACAACAAACCTTGGTTATAATAATTAATGCTTTAATGTTAGGGTTAGACTAAAATAGAAATCATTCTAATTAATATTAAATTTTACTATATTTAAATTTAATCTGTATTACGTTTACAATATTATAAAATTATTTAAAAAAGAAATTGAGGAAAATATACATATATTTTATTATTTATTTTGTTTTAATTGAAAGGCCAGAATCTCAGTTTGTATAAAGAATAATCTAATGGGATGTAAAACTGTGTTACAACTTAGATAAATGGGCTGTGGAGGATGAAATCTTACAAAAGACAATGCATATACAATCAGATTATAATATTAGGTTGGTGCAAAAATAATGACGTAATAATGTCGTTTTTTGACGTTAAAAAATACGTCAAAAAACGACATTATTACGTCATTATTTTTGCACCAACCTAATACACAAACACGTAGACATATTTACATGTATAAACACGTAAAAACACGAACGAAACAGGAAAGAGATGTTCACACCCCACTAAAAAATCTAAATGCATATAAAAGGCATGTATAAGCGATCATACATACATACATTAATAAAGACACACACATATACACACCTAGAAATATTCAAATTTGAAAGTGTTAGTAAACGAATTCAGACTACTATTAAAATATTAATTACATGGGCAAAGATATATAGATAAAAAGGGGGTTCAATAGATAAAATATAAAAGGGGTAGAATAAGAAAACAAATATTCGTCAATGAAAAAGACAATAAAATATATAGAAATGGACAGAAAAAATAAAATATATACGCATACACACACATAAAAAGCAGAACAAAGCAGTGAGTTACGATAAAATTCTTATTTCGTTTTTTTTTTTTGTTTTTTTTTTTTTTACAAAAGCCCTTCATACAACCTACCATGAAAAGGGCCCCATATGTACTAATGCCTACACACGACTTTCACGATAAATGCCATTTATCAAGATAGTTATTCAGAATCTTAAAAACGTCTTCACCTTTTGTAGACACATTTAATTCCTTGCAAAAATGAAACTGATTTACTATTTGGCCTTCACTAATAAAAAGAATGAATGCAAATAGTTGCCCCTCGTCTGTAACATCTGTTGACTCATCAATTTGCAATGCAAAATTTGAATACTGATTTTTATTACTGCATACATTTTTCTCGATACCAAAATATATTTCTAGAATATGCCTGTGAACTGTATCGTTGGACAGAGGAATCTTACTTATTTTTTATTGCTGCTTCATTTCCCAGCATAGTCATGACATTTTTCTTTTGTATGCAGATAAAATAAGTGACTTACCTAACGTATGAGCTTTCGTATTTTGTGCTATCAGTTCTGAGACTTGATAAGAAGCGATTTGAGATTTCTCGGAAACAATAATTATACTTTTAAAAGAATTTGCTGCTTTTGTTTGCTGTTTGGACAATCTCTTGAAATAACTTGTAGATTTATTTTGTAAGGTTGTAAATCTTATTTGTAGAGTTATTTTGTGAGAGTGTTTGGTTTTTAAATGTTTACTCAATTTACTAAGAAGCAATGATTCATTTGCCATTTTAATCCATTACATTGGTTTTGCTTTCTTACTTATCATTGAAGCTTTCGACGAGGACAATACGCAACGATACGGGTGCCGCAATATAATAAAGTAAATATATTTATTTCTTATATCTGGACACATATGTCTCTGGAATGCCAGGGCGCACCTAGACTTTATCCAGGATGCACCAATGCGCCCAGGCGCACCATTTGAAAACCACTGGATTAATCAGTCAGTTAAGTGTCGTACGTGATATACACACTTGGGTGATCATGTATCTTTTTGATATATGACTGACGAGGCAGATTTTTCTCGCAGTAGGTTGCCTTTTCTTTCTGCGGTAGACCGGTTGCCAACCAAAGCTAAAGAATTCAGTGCGGAGAAGCAGAGATGGATTCATACATTTCCTAAGGGTATTCATGTGTAAGCGAATCTAATGAACTCGACTGGAATTCGAACTTAGCTCTCCGAGTTCTCACTCCAAACCCATGTCCATCACACCACAACACGCATCCTATGCTTTGAGCCGTTGTATTTTAGAAAAGATTAAAGATATCTTACTGGAATTCTCCGAGGTTTTTATCATACTATTGGACTCTACTTTGAACAATAAGAATGTATTTAGCTCTAAGTTGAAATGATGATCCCTGTTGCTGTCTAGTTTTTCTCTAATATTTCCTCTTTTTTAAATTTATTTACAGTTCTCTTGATGGTTCTTGAATGGTCTTTGAAGATGGAAGCCAGAGTATGAATGTCGGTACCATTACTGAAGGCCTGAATTTTTTCTCCCACCATTGCTCAGTTGGGAGGACATAATGGGTCTGACACAAAACGATTTTAAACTGTCCTCTTTCTAACTGAATAACTCAAAAGATTTTTCAGTAATTCTTACGACAAATGGTGTCAAAATGGCTAAACGACTTCTCTGAAAACCCGTGGAAAAGAAACTCAATTAGTTTAGTGGTTTTTAAATATTAAACATTTTTAGGATGGACAATTATCGCATGATGTTACTGAATTTGGATAATTTTGCTGTTACACCCGGTATATATATATATATATATATATATATATATATATATATATATATATATATATATCGAAAAGCCTGAGTTCTATTGTCTGCTTCGTCAGTGGCATTTATTTGCACCGACTGAGTGTATCAATAGTTCCGAAAAGTGTGGATGGTTCTGCACAAGTCTTCACCACGTTAATCAAATCACTTGTGTGGGTTTTCTGGCGGTTTACCTTGATTCGTTCATTCTTATCCACACAGTTCACTTGCAAGGTCCGCTGGCGAGAGAGTGAAGGCGACGGGGTCAGGTAAAGGGTATTACTGGAAGGCTCTAACTGGAGCTCTACACAGTGGCAGACCGATGGGTGATGGCCATTCTTTCACAAACCCATGAACAATTGCGATATCCGTGTCCCCCATCTGTGACAAAGCAGCCCTATTTAGGATTTGCACTGCTTTCCCTATTATGGGGAGAGAGCGATAAAAGGAGCCCTAAACATTGCTTTCTCACGCAGAGACTTGGCAGCCCATTGCAACTGTCTGGTTATCCAATAACGCAGTCGAAACAGCAAGAACGATCAAAAGAAATATAAGAAAATTTTCCATTTTGGATCCTGGAATGTTCGCGTTCTCCAGGAGAATGATTCTGCACCAGAGCATAAAACAGCTCTTGTTTCTCTTGAGTTGAAGAAGTATAACATCGACATAGCAGCCATTAGTGAAACATGTCTGGCTGGTAATTCTCAGCTTAGGAAAGAAAAAAGTGGATACGTGTTTTTATGGGCTGGCAAGACTGAGAAATAGCCACGCCAGTCTGCTGATGGCTTCACCATCAAGTCAGACCTTGCTAGCTCACTGCCTTCCTTATCTAAAGGTGTATCAGATCGTATAATGGCATTAAACCTCAATCTGGAGTGTAACAACCATGTGACGATGGTTAGCTGCTACGCGCCAACATTAAGTAGTTCAGATCAAGAAAAAGATGATTTTTACAACCTCTTTCGGGATGTCATCTCCAAAGTCCAGCATAAGGATAAATTAGTCATTGCTCGTGTTAGCAATGATTATCATTCTTGGAAGGGCGTTTTAGGTCGCCATGATATTGATCGTGTGAATTCGAATGGATTACGACTTCTATATGCAAGGAATTTGACCTTAGTATCACTAATACCTTCTACCAACTGTCGTAAGACCACGTAGATGCACCTTCGTTCAAAAGACTGGCATTTAATGACTACCTCATCACCAAAAAGACGGGACATAAAAGATTTTAAGATAATGCGTTCATTCCACACAACATCCTATCTGTCAGATCACGCTCTACTTCGGGGTAAATCTACACTGCATCTGTAAAAGCGAAGGATTATAAAATCTACAGTGTTCAAGCGCATTAACGTACTGCCTCTTAAATCGACTGAAACGAAAATTGAGCTCTCTGACAAACTTGATGCTGCACTTGATTCTGTAAACATTACCAATGATATCGAATCATCTTGGAAGGCTCTGCGTGATGCAACATATTCTACATCCTTAGAGGTTCTCGGCCTACCACATCGTAAACATCAAGGCTGGTTTGATGACAATAATACAGAAGTTCAGGAGCTTATAGATCATTTGCACTCTTCTCATAAAGTATGGATTGAGGACAAGAACTCGTCCGATAAAAAGATCGCTTACAAGAAGTGCAAAATGTCAGGTTCAACGAGCTCTCAGAGCCATGGAAGAGCGTTGATGATCTGAAGAAGCCACTGAACTACAAGTTTCAGATAGAAGGATCTAAGGGCTTTCTATGCTGGCCTCAAGAGCTTTTTTGGTCCTCAGAAAAGTGGTGTTGCTCCAATTTCCACAGCAGATGGTGAAACACCCTTTTAGATCGCTGTAAAGAGCATTTCGAAACTGTGTTAAACACCACTTCGGTTACTGATGAGGAAGCCATCACATCCAGAAATTCCACAGTTGTCTTTTGAATCTACTTATCAAGAGGTAAGTGACTTCATCAAGCAAATGTCATCTGGAAAAATCACTTACTCCTAAGGATCCTATTCTACCCGAAGTGTATAAGCATGATGGCCAAAAGTTGGTAAAAATGTTACATCTCCTTTCGTGGAGATAGGGAAGGCAGGCTGTGTCCCTCAGGATTATAGACACGCCTATATCAAACACCTCTACAAAAACAAGGATTCCAGGTGTGTATGTGATAATCATAGGGGGATATCACTACTTTCAATTGCAGGCAAAACCCTAGCGAGACCGATTTTAAACAGAATCATTATACCCCTTGTTGACGACATCTATCCTGAATCGCACCACTGACATGATATTTTCTCTTCAAGTTGCGGAGAAGGTTCGCGAGAAAAACCAGAAGTTACACATGGTGTTTGTGGAGTTGATGAAAGTTGATGAAAACACTGTGAATAGAGAGGCACTTTTGCAAGTCTTGAGGAAACTCGGCATCCCTGAAAACATACTAATGGTCATCATCTCCTTTCATGAAATGAAAGCTAATATCATGCCTGATGGTACGATGTCAGAATCCCTTGATGTCACAAATGGCACCAAGCAAGGGTGTGTCATGGCCCCTGTCCTTTTTGCCCTTTTCTTCTTGGTGATAGTGAAATATGCATTCGCAGACACGGAGAGCGGCGTCAAGTTTCAGTTTCGAACAACTGTTGGACTCTTCAATCATCAGCGCTTCAAAGCTAAGACTCACCTTCGGACACAAATTATTCATGATTTTTTGTTTGCTGATGCTGCTGCTCTTGTTGCGACATCCTTTGAGGAGGCCCAACATCTAATAAATCGTTTCTCTGCTGCATGTAAAGCCTTTGGTCTTACTCACTTAGCATAAAGAAAACTGAAGTAGTGCACGAACCTTGTCCTACTCCGAAGCAATTCTATGGTGAGAAACAAAAACCACGAGTCTACAAATTTCCAGAGAGACCAATGAAAGTAAACGACAAACCCCTGAACTATGTAAAGTCTTTCACCTATCTTGGTAGCAAAGTCAATTACAGTGGACCTTTAGATGATGAAATCATGCATCGGATTGTTAAGGCTACCAGTGCTTTCGGTAGACTTCGCCATCGCTTGTGGAATGAGCGGGGCATTCGACTGGATACGAAAATTCTGATTTACAGAGATGCTGTCCTTGCCATCCTTTTGTACGGCTCAGTCATGGATTCCATAAACGTACCATATACGCCAACTGGATGTTTTCCATAAAAGCTGTCTGCGTGCAATCCATGGAATTAACCTTCAAGATAAGGACTTCTAACGTAGATCTGTTTAACAGGTGTAATATTGGAGGAATCGAAACTTTTCTCCTACAGTCTCAGTTACGATGGACTGGTCATGTCTTGAGGATGTCTGATACCGAAGATCCTAATGTACAGCCAGTTAGATCATAGCTACAGGAATGTAGGATGCCCATGGCTAAAATACAAAGACAAGCTGAAGAGCAACTTGTCAGCTGTCAATATACCACATAACACCGTTGAGCACTTAGCCTTGGAGCGGGTAGAATGGAGCTCAACGTGTTTTAGTGGACTCGGCAAGTTTCATTCTGCTTGTATGAATCGTCTTCAAGAAACGGAAGCAAGATCTAAAAGGTCAACCGATCTAACACTGATCCCATCTCACAATCCTCACTCTTGCTCCTTATGTGGTCTCCTTTGTAAATCACTATCGGGTCTTAAATACTTAAGATTATCGCACAAACATAACTGAAAAAAGCTGTCAGAACCAACGGGAGAGTCCATTATATATATATATATATATATATATATATGTGTGTGTGTGTGTGTGTGTGTGTGTGTGCGCGCGTGTGTGTGTGCGCGCGCGTGTATATAAATATATAAGTGTATATATATGTGCATATATATATGTGTGTGTGTGTATATGTCTCTCTCTCTCATATATATATATATATATATATATATAAACATATCTGTGCGTATGTTTGTGTGTGTGTGTGTTCAAGCATGTTTGGTTAAATCATTTAGACATATTATGTCTATTTAATTTCATTTTAATCCCTATAAGTCTCCGACTCGATTTATTAGTAGCTGTAGAAAATTGATCAAGAAAAATTACAATATTTTCTGTCTGTTCAACAGCAGAATTCTAAATATTTGCCCGTTATACAAGGGTGGTAACTTATGCGATTTTATTTTGTATATTTTTGTGTATGATCATCGTAAGATTAAAAGTTTTATACCTAATGCAAGGGAGGTAACTTATGTGATTTTATTTTGGAGTATATTTTTATAGGCTTGTAGCTTTAACAATTCTAATTTATAATTTGCAAATATTTTGCTGCTATAAACATTTTAGAACTTTGTTACTATGCTCCTAGTTGACTTTTTTTTGGCCGCAATTCTCTTGTATTCTAGTATCTGTCTAAACCGTGAATGTGGACACGGGTGTGCCTTTAAATGCTCTGAGATTGAACTATGATTGTCTAAGTGAAAAGTAAACCTTCACGTCATGGTCGTTGTACTAAAAACAATATACATATTATTAACACTTTTGTCAAAGATGCAATCTCTGAAAGGACATTTAAATTGGTAGACGATGTATAAGATTTGTTATGAATGACTAAGTTTGTTGTATTAAATTTAGTATAATATATAATTAATTATGTATTCTTTACTGGAATCAGCGTGGGAAATATTAGTGTTTATGAGACGTTTTAGAATTTTTCATCCTACTTAGAAAATGCATTTAGAATGCATATTATGTCTGTGCATATATATATATATATATATATATATATATATATATATATATATATATATATATATATATATATAGCTAGAATACATTTGATATAGTATAGTAGCTTGATATGTTTAGGGTTATTTGAGGATGTATTATGTTCTTTTGATTTATGTTAATATTTTTGATAGATCGTTTGATTTGTTCATCAACAATCATATTTGTGATATGGTTGGATGGAGTGCATATATATAGAGAGAGATGTGTGCATATATATGTGTGTATAAACGTATATATATATATGTGTGTGTGTGTGTGTGTGTGTGCATATACAGTCAACGACAAAATTATTCGTACACCCATCAATTTTGAATATTTTTATCCATTTCTCAGAATCTAATGCTCGTTTGATACCAGGTTTTTTATATGTTAATAATTACAAAAAAAGGGAATATAAAACTCAATTTCCTGAACAACAGATTAAATACAACAAATTTGTCAGGCGAATTATGCAAAATAGGAAAAGACAAAATTATTCGTACAGTATGAAAAATAGAAAAACTGAAAATTTTTAACAATATTAATAGTCATCTTTATAACTTACTGCAATCGTTTTCTAAAGTTTATGAAGATTTGAACAAGTCTTTTCTGGGATTTTCTTCCTTTCTTCAATAGTTACACGTTCTAATTCCCGAAGGTTTTTTGGTGAACGTCGATTTATTTGAACTTGCAATTTTTGCCATTGATTTTCAGTAGGACTCATTGAAGGCCATGCAGAACTGTAATCTTCTTTTTCTGAAGCCACGCAGTCACTCATTTATATATATATGTTTGGGATTATTATCTTGCTGGGAAGTAAATCGCCGATCTAGATAAAGATTTTGCGTTGATAGTTGTAGATTTTCATCTACAATTTTGATATAGTCTGCAGATTTCATTATTCCTCTTATTGCAATTAATTGTCCCCTTGAACTACAACAACCGCAAAACATCATCGAGCCGCCTCCTTGTTTTAATGTTGCCATTGTGTTCTTTGGGAGGAAAGCTTCACCTTTCTGGCGCCAAATTTTCTGTACATCATTATATACAAAAAGCTATTTTTTCATAGTACTAGTTCTCAAAAGAATAATTTCGTCGTTGACTGTATGTGCATATGTGTGTGTGTGTGTGTGAGTATATATATATATATATATATATATATATATATATATATATATATATATATATATATGTGTGTGTTTGAGGGGGGTATATGTGCGTATATATGCATATGTCTATATATATGTGTGTGTATATATGTATTTATATATATTTGTAGATCTCTGTATATATATATGTGTGTGTGTTTGTGTGTATGTGTATATATATAAGCATATGTACACAAGTAATTTTAAATTTAACTGTGAAATGAAAACTTTATTTGTTATATTGATTTCTAATTTAATCTAAACTTTAATGCACTAATAGATGATGATTTTTCTTTCTTTTTCTTTTTTTGCACTGAGAATTATATTTATTTCTTCCTTTGTCAGGTCAGAATACACAGCAGCAAACTCCAGAGCAGTCGTGAACAGATCCTTCGATATTGACGGGTAGTACTCCACAATATTGTGTATCCTTCGATATTGACGGGTAGTAATCCACAATATATAAATATATATAAATTATAGAAACAATAGTACTAACCAGAAGAAAAACAGGAAAAGAAAAATCATTTGGTATACCCCTCTGTTCAACCAAATGGTTAGTATTAAGCTCGGACAGAAATTCCTAGCTTTAATTGAAAAACACTTTCCTACCAATAGTAGACTTAGTAAAATATTTAATAAAAACACCCTAAAATTAAGTTACAGTTGCACTGAAAATCTAGAAAGTATAAAAAAAAACCACAATAATAAAATCCTTAATAAACCCCCATGCCAAAATAGTATTGATAAAAACCATACACTTAAATTAGACAAAAATAGTGAAAAATTATGATTGTAGAAACCCAGAAGACTGCCCATTGGAAAATAAATGCCGCGTAAAATCTGTGGTATACCAATGTACTATCTCATCCATTGAGAGTCCTAATACTAATATGATATACATTGGATCTACGAAGAATGAATTTAAAACCAGATGGAGGCAGCATAAGTGCTCCTTCAACAATATAAATAAAAGAAATCAGACATCTCTATCTAAATATTTTTGGCACTTGAAGAAAATGAATAAAACACCAAAAGTAAAATGGAAAATTATAAACAAAACTAGAACTTGTAAAACTTGTGATGACCCATGCCCTTTATGCCTACATGAAAAACTACACATTATCAAGTTTCTAAATAATAAAAATTTATTAAACAATTGACATGAGTTAACGGTTTTTTGCCGACATCATCAAATTTTCGCATTGAATAATTAGCATAAAAAACAAACAAACAATAAAATAATAAATACAAATTTTAAACTCCATAGACTAAATAAAAAGTTTAAATGCCCTACCCAATAAAAAAAAGATAACTCTTTATGAAGTCGTCAAAAAAAAAACAAATGTTAGCGACTTATGACAGTTTCCATAGACACTTAACCAGACTAGACGAAGTCATCTTCCGCTTTAAATTTAGACACCACAACCTTACCCTGACCTCTTTGAATGTAACTGAGATATTGATGCAAATTATTAACACTTACGCTCCTTTTCTTTAAATAATTGCTCTAGTCGTTACCATAGTAATTTTAATTTTAATAATGAAAATGCTTATAAAACGCGTAAATTTCAGGAATTAGTTATTCTAAAAAAAAAAAAAAAAATCGCTTGAAGATGGAACAGAGCTTATACTTTAATTCAATTTAATTCAAATAATTATATCGGCTCTTGTTTTGAAACATGAGAATTCTTATGTAGCGATGGAATCATATTTTTAAATAAATAATTATATTTATGCTCTACTTTTGTATCGAACACTATTTTTTAAAAATAATAACAAAAATACTAAAGAACTTTGGATTATTTACCTAACGAGTTCTTTCCTATTTTCTATATATTTTTACACACACACACACATATATATATATATATATATATATTTCAACTGCAATTTTCTATGATTTCCGGCATATAACCAGACGTACTATACCAGTTTAGCTACAAAGGAGAGTCTGGTTAGTAAATTCGATTTTACTGTTTTTAAACTACAATATGTGTTAATTTGAAATACTGTTTCTAATGCTTGTCCCTTTTTGGAAAGCCGTTCTGCTCTACTCAGCTTGCCAAAGAGTTTCCTTATGACCTCCAGTGTTGCCTTGATTTCTTCTGTACTCTGCTCATCAGTGCGTATTGCTGCTCGTAATCTACTCATCTCTTTCCTCAGTGACTGGATGGTTCTCCGCCGCCGACTTTCCTGCACTGGCGCTATGGACTTACCTTTCATTTCCTTCAATCCAAACTTTAGTATACCATAGTAACTGATCATGTTCCTAACCTGGCGCACTTTTCTTCCTGGACCACCACTGAGTCTATGGATGGCTGCTGATAAGTCTTCATCTATCTCAGAATATGAGGAAGGCCACTTGATAATTCGGCGACTGGAATAAGCTTCCAAAATAGGATTCTGCAAGCCACTAGTGTTCATCTTACCCCGGAGCCCTATCATTGCCGTCACCGCATTATCACGGATGTCACCACACTATCACGGTCGTCATCATTTCATGGTTGTCACTGGTGAACCAGAGGTAGTAAACACATCAAGTGCAATCATCAGCTGCAATCATCAGCTGAGCGCCGTGTTTCAAAAAGGTTTCGCCCCATTAAACACAGTAACTTTCCACACGATGGGCCCGCAACAGCTGGATTACGTTGCAGCAGGTCTATGTTGCTAGCTGGATGCGACTCGATACGAACTTCCGGGTAATCCACGCACTTCTTTCCACCGTTTTCTAGCCACTGGTCTTTATCACCTTATTCGGCTCTTAGATACCAGCGTACTTGAGGGATCTCTTTAAGGAAGCAGAAGGAAAACCTCTACACGGACCTCGGCTACCAGCTTTCACGGACCTCAGCTACCAGCTTTCTTTCATGACACTGTCGTCTCGTCAAGCAGCAGACGCCCCTTCTCGCTATCAACCAACACTAGATCTGACCTCAGTCCAGACACAATAATCTCCCCGGTCAGCGTAGCATAAACCAATACTGTCGAGGCCTTCCAACTGGTCTTCTGCCTCCTACCAGTCACACCTTGTTTCAGGAATGCAATGCTTAGCACGTCCGACGAGGATATATTAGCACTTCTCAAAGCTGCTGCCACAACTTCCAGGACCAAGTTATGCCTAATGGTGTACCAGCCATTCTGTAGATTCAGAATATGACGACGATTTCTGTATGCACTACATAGCCGGCAAGAGCGTGACTCCTACACTCCCCATGTATTCAAATTTGCCGGTGATGCCGCATCATCATATGCTGACTTAATGAGGAACTTTAAATGTCCTGCGCCGAGACGCCACCAATATCATCCCAGTTGAGCCACCGATCCTGCATCAATCGTCTCTCCTCCTCGAGCATCCGAACCCCCTGTTCCTGTAACTTGTGTTACTCTTGTACACTGGTCTCTGACCAATATCGCCCACTCCCCACTAGACCAAGTCCAGCACGTCCCTTCCTTACAATACTCTGAACCTCTGCCTGCTTTACCATACCTTCCCTTACAATATATATATATATGTGTGTGTGTGTGTGTGTGTGTGTGTGTATTTAGGCAGCATATTTTCATTCATGCATGTTTGTATAATCTGGACATATCTCTATTTTATTTTAATCCTCTCGAATTCTCGGATCTTAATGTCCACGTTCAGTGAATAGTATGTCTTCTCATAACAATGGTTGTCGCAAAGTGGGTTCGAACGCGTAGCGTTTGAGTCACTGCAGTATTCTTTATCACTGTATTATTTATCCATCTCTCATGTGATTAAACTTGTTCTTCACCTAACCTTTTGTGCCAAAGTTTCGTTACGGTATTATTAACCAGAACTACGAGCGTTATACGAACTATAACCATATATATAGAACAATATAAATGAGTGTCCAAGCAACTCCTCCGCTCCCACTGATCCGATTTCAATGAATTATAGCTCTTCCAAAAGCCCTAGTAAATTTAGGAGCAGGGAACGATTTTTGTTGAGATCAGATTCGGGGTTGCCAGATTATGCGAAGTTAAAAATATATATTAATATATTATACTGGCCATTATTGTTGCTTTCATGGTTCAAGGTGAGTAACTCTTATTTTCCTTTTGTATCCAAAATTGCAGCTAGCTTAAAATTTTAAACTAGCTAAATTTTAAAAGCCGCTATTGGGTGGCATTTAAGCTAGATCCTGTGGATGACTCTTGGTTTGGCCATCATCAAAATAGCTAGAGAGGAGTAGATGCGATAGGCATCAATAAACTACAGAGCAATTCAAAAATGATCGCTGCATTTAAGTACTGAATTAATGTTTAAGCTTACCTTTTAAAAGTTCAACGGTAATTCTTCTGTTGCCACTTAATTCAAAAACGATTTGATGGACGTAGATTCTTATTTTCCGTACAAACAATTATTTTTATTTCATGGTTGAACAATTTATTTAGGGGACAATTTATAAGATAAAATGAATAGTGTAAAGATAGGAAAACAGAAATTAGAATTAGTTAAACATTGCAAGAGTTAGAGAAATATAATAGCTAATTTAGTAAAACCTATATTATGGAATCTATATGAATAAATGCGAAATTGCAGCTCAGTTATCCCACGAATTCCGAGATTAAAAAGCCCCAGCTCTACTTTATAGTAGGTATTTACTTGACCGCCACAGAGTTAGGTTTAATGTGGGAACCCGAGTGCGTACACTTGGGCTAAGGACAAAAATTCTCTGAGCCGCCGCAATCGATCCCACACTCTGGTGTAATGAGAGGGCGCAACTTCGTGCAGCTGTTCCCCAGCGCTGGGCACCACTCAGTATAATTTTTCTCAGTTTTACTTTGCCGCCTCTGAGCGCACTCTGCCCAAAGACAGAGACGCAACTGAGGGATGATAAATAATGTGTTACAAACCACTCGCGGGAGTCAGGATGTGACACAAGGTCACAGGTTTGTCCAAGCTAGTCATAGTCGGGATACTACCAGCGCATGGACAGTCCCTGTGCCCGGTAAGTATCAGAGTGTGTGGATTTACTGGACATCCCAATGGGTCAGGTTTTTTAACGTGGGGACCCAAGTGTTTTCACTCGGGCTGCTGGTCTTAGCTAGTCATACCTGTGATACTACCAGTGCAGGGACGGATCCCTGTGACCAGTAAGTGTCAGAGTGTGTAAACCACTAGAGAGAGCAGCTTTTACAAACTAAAAGCCCAATATCTGATAGACGTAGAATAATATATATTATCTACTTCTAGGCAATATCACTGGTTTAAGTAATTTGCATATTGATTTTAAAAAAGGTTTATTTCATTAATTAACTGTCCTTCATTACTGTTCGAGGATTGCTTTGATTTTCATATCAAAAATAGTTGTTTAGGAATATCGTCTTAAATAGTGCAGAAATGTGTTTGAAATTTGCATTTTATTTGGCCTTCAACAAGTTGGCATCTATTTGTAAAACTTTCATTAACTATAACAAGCCAATTTTTGAATGAAATGTTCATTTAAAATTTTTGTTTCAAAGATTTCAAGTAGTGAATATATCTTACTTATTTTGCGAAGCGATAACGATAGGGCGAAAACCTGCTAGTATATATATATATATATATATATATATATATATATATATATATATATATATATATATATATATATATATATATTAAGAGATTCTGCCACCTTGGTTTCAAACTTTCGGTATCTTCAGATGATTTCGGTCAATTGATTTCCCAACGCTTTATATTTTATTTTTAAATAAAAAATTATGAAAGCTATATTTTTAAAGAATAAATAAATAAATAAATAAGCGCACGCCCTGAGGTGTGATAGAATGTGAGCAAGAGGAGAGGAAAATCAAATGTATTGGAAATGAATTGGTGGGGAATTAAATGAAATATAAATACTTTCTTTTCATCCCACGTCATATGAACTGAAAAGGAACGTTTTAGTATGTATACAATGGGTCATATTTTCCGATCTCTGATTCAAAAGTTTTATTTTGTCTGGAAATATTATTATAGCAAATTTTTCTTGTTGACAAAGGTTGCAGATGTTGCAATGATTGTTGTAAGGATTTGCTTTTTTTAATTTTCCAGTTTACAATCGGACCTTTTTTTACTTTCTTCTTTACTTTCTGCACATGGTTGGCTAGTTTAGTAGAGTTTCTAAGGCTTCCTAGGTTAAAAGATGACTTAATATTGTACCACCTCTTCATAAAGTTACTCTCAGTACACCCTATATATATTTTTTTCTGTCCATTGGTATCTTTTACTTCTACTTTGTAAATTACTGCTTCAGTTTTGCAAACTCCATCTAATGGACATCTATTTTTATTTCTACAACTGTATATTTCACTGGTGGCCGTAAGTTTTAAATTTTCTGGCATTTTGTGTTTCTATTCTGGTTTCTAAATTATTAGTACAGCTGTAGCTTAATTTAACTGTGTTTTTATTAAATTTTTTATGTAATTCAGAATTTTGGGGGAAGTGTTTAAGTAATTTGAAAAATATTTTCCCTATTTCACACTTGACCTCTAAGTTAAAAGAGGGGTTAAATCAAATAATATTTTTCTTTTCATCATCATTTATTGTTTTATTTGGGGTTTAAATTTCAGTATGGTTTTATGCCCTTCTTCTTTTAAAGTCCTTTCATATTCTTTCTTTTTATCTTCGAAAATTATTTTACTATATGAATTTCTAGATAACCTGGACTCTATTCCCTTTATTATTAAATATTTCTTCTGGTGGACAATATTTTCTTGTAAAACAGCTCGTGAATTACAACATTTCATATCTTTAGAGATCCTACACTACACGCAAGTGGCCTGCGTCAGGGAATTCTGAACTGAACAATTTATTTAATTTACGGTGGTAGACTGTCCCCGTTTCAGTGTTAATGTCTAGAGATATCGTCTAGTCCTTATTTTTATTTAGAATTGTTCTTTTATTAATCATCTGTTTCAACTGAGTACAAATACACACTTTGCAACCCAGATATTGAACTCATAACAACTATGTCACCAAATACAGAAACCAATGCTTTTATCCACTAGGTCATTGTTCCGTAGACTACTTGCCACCCAAGGCCAAGGAACCAGCCTGTGCTGCTATTCACCCATAGCTGGGTTGAGAAGAAATGGATTCATAGCTTTCCCATAAATGAATGTAAAGAACTCGACTGGAATTCGAACTCCGAGTCGCTATCGATTACTGTAGCATCCCTCCATATATATATATATATATATATATATATATATATATATATATATATATATACATACATCTGTGACAATCGGAAAATAGTACTTGGTCCTTGCCGACGTATTTCATCATTCGACTTTACCAAGGCAAGTGATAATAAACAAAAGTGAAATGTTATGTACTTACATCAAATTAAAAAATCTGCGAAAATTCTGCGAAAGCCTCTTTTTGGACATTAGTCATTTTTATTTTTTGGGGTTGGGGTGGTTCTTGAGTGCTTTTGTTTTCCGTGTCGGCAGTGTGTTAACTTTCTCAAAATACATCTATAGATATATTTGTAGTTCTCTAAATATATCTGTAGATGTATTTGTCTCTCTTTGTCTCTCTCTCTCTCTCTCTCTCTCTCTATATATATATATATATATATATATATATATATATATATATATATATAAGGCAGGATGTGTGTGTGTAACGAATTTTCGACGGATTTGCACCAAAATTTACATGCACATGCTCCAAGTTAGCGGAAAGGCCAAGACCAACTTGCATTTCCCAACTCCCATCGATAGTGGAAATAATCGATTTTTTCATGCTTCTATGGCACTTTTCATGTAGTTTGCGGCCATTTTCTACTGGCCAAAGTGAAAGCCTATAGCTGGCTGCCACGAATAGGCAGGAAGATTCTATTGGTCAGCGTGAGAGCCAACAGCCGACTGACACGAATGTTAACTAGTATGCTAGCATGCAAAAAAATCGATAGCTGCATTCGTCACAAGTGGCACTTTACTCCAATTGGCTCATTCGCCTGCATAAACTCAACGTTGATTCTGAATCCGCAGAACTGGGTTGGGTGTCAAAAAGCATTTGGTGTTAACATTCTTTTTTCATTCGGTTTTTCCAGTTACGAGTCCTTTTTAAAGCTGATCATTTTGTGTTCATTTTGTTTAGTTCTTTTTTCGTAACAGATTTAATGTTTAGTATAGAGTTTAGAAAAAATTCGCAGTGTGAGGCAAGAAGTAAGGCATGTAGCAACATCAGCACGGAAAAGGGCACTCCTTTAAAGGCAGGGAAGGGCAAAAATATTTTAAGTCAAGTGATAGCGATTGCTGTATGAATCGTACGATTTTTTAATCAAGCACGGGCAACGCTGGGCCATGCTGCTAGTATATATATATATATATATATATATATATAATAGGGGTAAAAATTTTAGGAGAATTTTTAGGTATTTTTTTTAAAGAAAAGCAGTGCATTTCTTTAAGCAATACCTTAAATATATCTGATTTAATAATCTTTTGCCCTTTTATAGTGGTATATATACAATATTCTTGCATCTTTTACCTTATCATCTTTAGAGAATGATTACTCTCAGTGTGTCTCCTTCAGTATATAAGAGAGTTGTCGTTACCGGATAAGTCTCTTATATCCGGGTTTCTCTTATATCCGGGTTTGGTCTAATTTATATACATTAACACAGGCTCTAATTTGGGACCAGATAAAATATCTCTTATATCCGGGTTTCTCTTATATCCGGGTGTCTTTTATCCGGGTTACACTGTATATATATATATATATATATATATAGTCTATGTGTGTATGCTGGTAGATAGATACTGAAAGTGGTGATCTGAAAATATTGAAATACGGGCCGAGACAGAGGAACAGTTATTAAACGAAGATAATCTTTAGTTTATAAAACGGTAATAAACAATGATAGAAGACAAACTAACAAAATACATGCAGACTGGCAGGTATATAGAACAAATGTAAAATAAAATCATACAACAAAGAAAGGAATATCGCCGAATTAGTCGGCAATTATATTGTCAAAATAGTCCAACTCTTGAATGATAAAACTCAATTTCCTTCGTGTCACTGTCTTTTCTCAAAAGCACTACAAGTCAGTTTCGACCCGACTCAATTTTCGGTTTTGATCTTTGACAGAAGCAGACTGCAGACTAAATGGAACAATAAATTAAGTAATACCTTCTTTTATTTTAATTTCTTTTATTTTGCTTTATATACGATATGTGCATCTGGTTTCGACATATCCCTTATCTTATTTATACTTTCGCATGGTAAAGGGAGAAAAAGTGCTCTTTTTGATAACATGTTCATTTGTAAAGATTGGAAGACATCTTGTCTTTTCTTTTTTTTCTTTTTTTTTTTTTTTTCATTTTTAAGACTTGCGTGAGAATGATTTTAAAATTTTGACAAAATTTTTACAGACTGCTTCAGGCTTGGACAGATATAACATATTTTGAGGCGGTTTCAATTATTTTTAGTACTTATATTAGATTATTTGGCATGTAATTGGTGTTTTTCGTTGTTGTGATAAAAGATATTGTCGTTTAGACATGTTCAGAAGTTTTTGCTTTGCTTCTGACATATGAATAAAAGCAGAGCATAAATTTGTCAGCAAATCTTTGTCGAAATGGGACAAGTCATTTCTAGAACTTCCGGAAAGGGTTTCTTGTGAGCGCAGCTCGTGCACAAATGAAAGAGAATCTATGTACATATATAAATTTAATATCACCCTTGTGTGTACATTTCTTTATATAAGCGTATAAAGGAATGTGTTAAATAAAAGTATGTTGAAAACAGCATAAATTAAAATTACATGTGTAGAATTCGAGTTGCGATTGTTATGGAATATTTCTGTGTATATGATTATAACTAAAAAAGAGTGCGTATTAGTATCAGGTTGGTGCAAAAATAATGTCGGTTTTTGACGTATTTTTAACGTCAAAAACCGACATTATTTTTGCACCAACCTAATAAATAGATATATAGCTATAGCAAGTGGGCGGGGACATATGGAAACCTAAATTACTACTAAATAACAATTACCAAGAACATTTTTAGCAAGGATCGTGTTAGTAATGCCCAGTAATTATTTAATTAGCAACTATATATAATATTAAGAATCATCTTCCAATTATTGATTTGTTTCCAGAAATTCAAATGTAAAAGAAAGAACAAAAATCCCATAAAATAACTAAAAGCACAAAAATCCCTTTATTCACCATACATTAGACATTTTAGATATTGCAAAAATAATGAGTGAATTTGTTTATGCTACTTGATTACCGAAAATATAATATTGTATAATACAATCGGAAAGTAATTTTAGCATTTTACAAAAATAGTATATCAACAAAGTCGGAAAATACTTTACAAAAAATGTGAATTTCAGAGAAACAATAATTTTGATGATCTTCACAAGATTTATTGTTATTTTTGTTACATATACAATTTACTTCACAGATGAAGAAAATATTTATTTTGCTATCATACAATAAGAGATATTACCAGTACATAGTTTTAAAAATTAAAATCAATTTACATTAAAAAAACACAAAATTAATTAACAGGATAATTTGTGAAGTTAACCAATTAAATATATATATATAAAGAGGGTAAATTGAAAATAAAAAAATATCTGTTAATCCTGTGGTATCCAGTGGAATTTTTAAATTATAACAATCTATTTCTCTCAAAAATGTTCATATTCTTGATGATAAAAACTAATATTATTAAATATTTCCTCTTCTGTAGGCCAATCTTTTCTTCTAACATAGCCTGCTCTATACAAAAGTGACATTTTAATATCTTTAGGGATTCTAGTTTCAAGGACTGGTAAGTTATTATATGTTTAGCATCCCATTTCATCCAGCAAATGTCCACATTTAGAACAATTATGGCCGGGATCAAAGTTGCATTCTTTAATTTCAACATTTAATTTAAGAAGAAGTTTGCTTCTTTTTTTTTTTCAGTATTTAAATTTTCCAATAACATTTTGAACTGCTATAAAATATGCACCTCCAGAACTTTGTCTTAATTTTCTAAATTGCTTTTCTAAATTGTTTGTGGTAAATTCACCAAGCATAACAATCTTAAACCCACTGTTTAGAAAATATCTACAAATATAAATTAAGCTATTGTATGTATGTTCATTTTTTAAACTATTATCTCTTTTAATGATTTCATTCTTTTTCTTTGTTTTTTTTTTTGTTTTTTGTTTTTTGTGTGTGTGTGATTTTTCAGAATTAGAAAGAAATAACAGATGTTGATCTAAATCTGATATCGCCTTTTTCAGTGGATAATTTTTCTTAGTATAACCATATATTTCTTTGACACAATTTTCAAAAATTTTAACTTTTTCAATGAAATTATCTGTTTCTGCAGTATCCTCCCCATTTAATAATGGATGTGTTTTGATGGCAGCTACAGTTTGATCACAAAAAAAACTTTTAAACAAAGAGAAACATTTTGTCGCTCAACAGGTTTGGGGTAAACTGCTACATCAGTTAGTTTCGACAGCTTAAGAAATTGAGGTTTCTCATACTCAAAAAGACCTTTTACAATTTCCCATTTTGCTGTCACCTTTTTGCTTTCAGAATAAAACAATAATTCAGAAGTAGGTTCAGTAATCCAATTATCCCAAATATTTTTAAAAAAGGTAGAAATAATCAACAATTTAGTACAGCCATTTTTAGTTAATCAGGACTTAATAAAAACAATGTCAAAATTTTAGAAAAAAATGATTGATGGGTCCTGTCATTGTCACATAGAATTGGAATTACATTTTTTTCATATAAAAAGTTGTCTCTAATTTTGCAACTGGGATCATTTTAAATAAAATTTTTGGTTGTTTATTTAAACATTTTACTATGATGACCAATACTGTTTTTGCACATTTTCCTCCATTATATCGTAGAGCAACCTTGGCATCAACAAAGAGAATACATTTTTTTTTCTGAATTTCAAAGATTCCACGAAAATATCACCAAGAAAATTAAAGTCATCTAATTTTGAAATTTTTTATGTTAAACCTGGTAATGTCCTCACACTGGGTTACTTAAAACCATCCTGAAGTCTGTTACATAATGACCGAGATTTCGCATAGAAGCCGAAGTTTTGTTTGTTGGTTTTTGTTGAAGATTATGTAATACACGTATGGCAAATGATCAAATAGTGATGGTGAATTTCTGGGTCGTACTTTTCTTGTAATAACTACTGTTGCATAATCAGATGGAAAATGCTTTTTGGAGACAAAAAAGTTTGGTTTGTCAGGGGTGTTGTCTTGAGGTTTTGCCTTTAACCATCATTCTCGCTGATGTTGGGGAACACAAAATACATAAACTTTATTTTGTTAATCATACTTACCATGACAACCTGTTACACAGTACATTTTTTACCATTTTCAGAAACATTTTAGGGTATTGAAATTAAGCAATATTAACTTAAACTATTATTTTCTAAAAATTATATGGTGCTTCTAAAAAGTGTATGAACTTTATATTCTAAGGTCTGGACGTTTTAGAATTCAGGATTTTAAACTTTGTATGAATGTGGGAATTTGTCATCTTATGTTACTTTACATTGTCGTTAAGGAATTACGTAGTTCCAAAACGTTTTCAAATTGTTTCACTGGTCATGGTCCATTTTATTTTGAAGTTACGTAGTGGATTGAACAACCATCATAAAAATATTTGGATAATCGCATTTTATGGGGGTGCAGATCGATCACTTACACCCCAATCAAATACGATTATCTAAACAAAATTAACCAGTTTAATATTTTTACAGTATATTAAGAAAAATAGAAGAATACCATAAAGAAAAAATTAAATGAACTTTCTGTGAGAAAATTCTTAAGAATGACATTTTTTGTGAATTTCACTGTTTAAAATAATCGAAAAGATGTAAAAAAAAAAAAAAAAAAAAAATAGAGACAGACGATAAGGCCAAGACAATAATATCGTCTCCTTTACTTTTTGTGGTATATTTTTAAATTGTAAAATATTAAATTTATTGAATTTGATTTTTGACATTAACTTTCTAATATATTCTGTATCATTTTTCATTAATTTCGCGATGAAAACGTTACCTTTGTTTTTAATGCCTTCTATTTATTTACGAATAAGAAAAATTCAACATAATTTTTAAAAGAAAATAATACTTGTTTGTTCTGTTAAAGAAAAAATAAATTATTCATAAAAAATTTATTTTATATTTAATGTCGTCATTATTGAAGAACGGTAGCATAGAGAAAATATTTTTAGAAAGTTAATATCTTCACTTTTCTTCCATTTCTTCGTTTTCTCTATTTGTCTTCTGTGGCTCTCTTTTCGTTTCTGCTCTTTTTCTTCATATCAACTTGTAATTTTTATGTGAAAAAATTCTTAATGATACTTTTGTGAATTTCGCACTCAAAAAGTTTGTTTAAAGATAAAATAATGCAAGTTCAAATAAAATAAATAAACATTACTTACTTCAGTATCTTGAATAATAAACTTAACTTAAATTTCTTTGAAAAAAAAAATGTTTAACTCAATTCCAGCAACGAACATTCGCGTACTGAAAGTTGGCCCCCAGTGCCCGAAGAGCTACACGCGTTGTATCGGCCTGAGTTAAGGATTGCTTTGAGCTATAGATAATCTTATTACTAGAAACCTTACATCTCGTCGGTACAGGTTCGAGTGTATATCCTGTATTTATTATTATTATTAATATTATTTTAACAGTGAAATTAATATTTAACTAAACACATGTAGCTACTAAATATAACCTTCACAGTAATAAGAAATAATGTAACTTTACAAATTCTATTAATATATATATATATATGTATATATATATATATATATATATGTGTGTGTGTGTGTGTGTGTGTGTGTGTGTGTGTTACAATGAATCATTCATACAAAAAGGAGATTAGTAAAGTTAATGATATAAAATGGCGAAATCCTTTCGCAAACAAAATTTTAAAGTTGCATTAACCTACGAATCACTCGTTGAATGCTATGATCCTTGCTTTTAATAACTATAAGCTATATAAGGTCTTTTTTTAAATATGCAAGTACTTTCAACTGTACATTCAGTCATCTTCAGGCATGGAAATTATTTTGTTTTTAGTAAAATCCAGGTTGCATCGGAGGCGAAAAAATTAAATCTGAATCGAAATATATATATATATATATATATTTTTACATGTGTTATTGTTAACGGATAAAAACGTTTGGAGCGTGCAGTCGCGACGCTAAGGTTGAATTTTTTTTTTTTTGAAAATTTAAGAGAGTGCGTTTTTTACTAATATGGAAATTTGAGAATTTTTTTTTTTTTTGTTGTAAGATTGTTTTTCGTTTAAAGTCGAAATTAAAATCTAAATTCTTTATTCAACATATTGTTTGTTACGGACATTAAGCAAATTAAACTTTTTCTTGAAACCGTAAATTTTCTGTATCTCAGAATTGCGGTGATAAGATTTTTGAATTTATCTATGGAAAAATTACTCATAGAATTCATCTGTATGATTAGAGGCGCTCCAGTTCAATAAAAAGAATAAAAGAGTGAAAATCGTAAAATAGAAGAGTAAAATAAAGTCAAAGAAATGCTTAAAACGCATTAAAAAAAACTGTAAATGAAATAAATATTTTTAATTTTTTATTATTCCACCACGAAACCCGGAATAACGAAAAAGAAAATATTACAAAATCTCTTCACTGAGTGAACAATAATAGTCCAGGGATTAAACTGAAAATACCCCTGTCTATATTTTTAAGATATTTACACTATTTACATTGTTCGGACTGTTGTCCTCATATTTACTGTCACACGCACGACGTTTCGGTCGTTGTACGCTCTGGCCTTCTTCAAGTGATATTTTTGGGGGATTCAAACTGAATTCTTTATTTATTCCACGGGGGTAGATTGATCTAATTCCATATATCAGGCCTCAGTTTTAGTTAATTCGCTTTGATAACTCTCAAAGTTCTTTTTCTCTCTGCTCAGAACATATCGAATTTACAACTCTTTGGGTCAAGTCACTTTTTGGATCAATTTACCAACGCTTTTATCTACTGGGCCATGTGTCCTTGGGGAAAAATGTCTGTACATCTTAAATTTAAAGCGTACGCCATTTCTTTTTAATTGATGTAATTAACCTCTCATTTGGATAATGTGTCGTATAAAATATATATAAAATATTTATTTTCTTAAATTCTCTCGTGACTTATAGGCCAATAATTTTAAAACGAGAGTCGAAAGCCTTCATTCCAGATAAGTCATAAAAAATGTACCTTAAAACTGAAGAACTTATGTATTCGAGAGTCCATTTGTGGTATGTTCCTGATATATTAACACTTCTGCCTGAGGAGATTCCTCGTGATTTCTACAAGTTTCTCAAAATCGGAACTTTTTTTCGTCATTTGTTTTGATTTCCTACTTTCTTCTGAAGGATTTCAGAATTGTTCCTCACTCAGTCTCATTTCTCACAATTTCTGAATCTCTTCAGTAAAACATATTTTCTTTAATTGTATTTTACACTCTTTTCAGACCCCACCGATACGGCAACATTCTTATACATCTTTCTGACTATTTCTTCTTTTATCCTTATTTTTACTATGACCATTGTAAATATGCCCTGTGAATGACAATGGATATAACAGCATGGAGAAACGAACAGTTTTATTTCTCAGTTCCATGTACAAATATGGAGAAACTGATTAAAGTGAATGATAAATTGTCAGCAGAATAGTGGAACCATATTTCAAAATCAGTTCTTCGATTCAGTTTTTGCCAGTAATTTTTACGCCATTCTTGCTTTTATTGTTGTTATTAATAATAATAATTGGTGCATTGGGAATGATGCCGAAAGATGCAGACAAATATGTAACCTAAATTTATAGTAGATCCAATATACTTGAATTACAAAAAGTCACACACATGACTACTTCACGTATTTTAAGCTAATTTCTCTCAATGTAGATAAAGAAAGTTTCAAAAATCCAAAAATCTTGAGCATGTTTCCACTTCCAAAATATACATGGCAATCCATATATTACCACTCTTTTGACGTCTCTGATTGAGATTTAAGGCCAGCTCATACAAAAGAAACATAAACTTTTAATATAACAATAATAACTAGCAGTCCCTGTGGAAATTCCACGGTTATTTTCAAAATTGAAGATTGCATACTGTTTATATAGAGCCATGAATGCATAGTTAATAATCAATCTTTGTAAACTAAATTCTTAAACATGATAACTTCTCTCCTTGAAAACCAGTATCTGTTATTTCAATATTTACATCTAGAAAAAGCTTCATACAATTTTCCACGAAAATAGTGGTTTCTGAAAAAAAAATTTTTTTATTGTTATAAAACTTTATTCGCTCTTAAACGAAAAATAAACTGACATAAGTAGGATGGAGTTTGAACCGTCCAAACTGATTGTACATTATTAATAATCTCTGCTTAGATTATGTAAATTTGTAATCCAAACTGATTGTACATTATTAATAATCTCTGCTTAGATTATGTAAATTTGTAATCCAAACTGATTGTACATTATTAATAATCTCTGCTTAGATTATGTAAATTTGTAATCCAAACTGATTGTACATTATTAATAATCTCTGCTTAGATTATGTAAATTTCATATTCTTAGTTCATGTTCCAGTACATATTCCTTGCTAAAGGAATATATTTTGTAATTATACTGTTTTAATTGAATTTATACTGTGGCATTTTAGCTTGATGCCAACGATTTCAAAATTTCAAGAACATAATTAATTATATCTTCTTCAATGCATTTTTAATTACATCAGTACATAGTTATGAAACGGTTTTCAGACATTACTGGTAATTGCACCTAAATTATTTTTGCAACCAACGTTCAAACAATTGGTTCATATTCAAAGATTGATTGATTTGTTTTTTTTTACTGCTTATCAATCTTTTGTAGGTTATTTAAAGTCATAAACATTTTTAGATTTTTTTTAAGATAATAATGATTTGTACTGATACAAGTTCTACTAATTAACCCATAGCTCAAAGAAGAAGCAGTGGAGTCATACCTTCCCCACCGTCATTTGCGCCTAAATGACTATAACGAATGCCATTGGAATTGGAACTTGGCCTATTTCCATTACAACATTCGCCCACCTAAGATTACAGAGCCTAGTATTCCAAAGTGATCACACATCTCGGCTCAATGTTTCTTAACTTCAGTGATCGTACGTCCATTTTCAAAGAGAATCTTATGAATTCCATTCAAAGTTTCATTTGACAATATCTAACGATTCTCTTTTCAATCAGTGCATAATTATAATGACATCCTTTCGTTGACAATCAACGCATAGTGTTGCAAACTTTGTAAGCAACAACCGGGGATTTTCGTGAATTTTCACATTCAGTGTCATTGCTTACTTAATAAGTGACGCATCAAGTAGGCATCTTTGAAAGTATTTGCACGAATTTCATTAACAGCTTTTAAGTATTTAAAATATGTATTCTGCTGACGACTTTAACACCTTTTTGCTAAACTGTCTACTTTGTATATTTTTCAATTTTTTAAACCTTTGCTACATCCAGTTCTCTTATTATATCCCACTCCTGGCACCAGGTATTATAACGAGCGCTTGGTTGCAAACCTCAAAAATAGGATCGCTTCACTTGATTCAACCAGTCAGAAACTAAGTTGCAAGAGATGCCAACAAACTCCACGCGCACAATACACTGACTCAACAACCACCATGCGCGCATGCACACTGACTCAACAACCACCACTCTCTCTCAGCAACTCAACACAACCCACACAGCTATTGCCGCGTGAAGATACTTAAATTACAATTGGCTAAAAAAAAAGTGACATTACCACTATGACAGTAATTGTAAATTTAATCAACCTCAGCATACCACTCAGTAACTAAGTCTTTGAGAGATGCTAACTCCCCGCGCGCCAGCACACTCACTCAACAACCGCCTCTCTCTCTCTCAGCATCTCAACACAACCCCTCCACAACATTATCCCTCTTCTTAATTTTAATGTTTACATTTTTTTTTCTAGCAAGAAGTCTTGTTTGTAACACCACACTTTTATCCTATTATTCTTTATTTTTTAAATATTTTTAAAATTGTTAAAGTATAAATTTAAACTTCTGAATCCTTTGTTTTTTAGTCTCCAGATCAAATGTTTTAATATGTCTGTTAAAACTGCTTTTTACAGAATTCTTAAGACTTAAAGGATATTCAATGATTATTTTCATTCTTAGCCTCTGAATCATGTTTTAATATATCCGTTAAAAACTGATGGTTTCTTTAGGCGAAACAGAAGACATATGAATAGTTTGATATTGGTGGTAGTGATGATGAGGATTGACTTGGTATTCAATCCGACATTCATGTTTCAGTTAGGTGATTAAAGTCACATATCAGCTCCAACCCAAAGCTTAGTGGCAACAATTTCCTCATCTGTTTCAAGCAGCGCTGTCAGTTGCGTATGTCAAATATATCCAAATCGTCTTGTGAGGCGGAAAGATTCCTGTAGTCTTAAGTGCACCAACCACAAAAGGAGTATAGCTTAGTACATTACTTTGATTCGCCTTGTCAGGTTTTGGTATTTTTGCTTGCTCCACCTTCACGAAGTTCTTATCCCAAGGTACCACAAAGTCTATCAGGATCCATTGACGGCTGCTCTTGTGCACAAGTGTAACATCAAGGCGATTTCTCTCCAAACGTTGTGCGTCAAAATGGTCGGATCCAACATGAGCTTAATTTGCTCATTCTCTACTACTGACTACTTATGACCAATGTATTCTGAGGTATAATTTATCATTCCATCGTTTGTACTCTTCTTTGTTCCAGCTGAGAATGTGTTACACTCTCTCAGTGGCTTTTCCACATAGCTTGCACTCTTCTGCGCTTATCAAATCTCTTCTGCCCTCTTTTCGGTTGAGATAAAGTCTAGCCTGATTAATCTTTGAACCTATTAATATTATTATTGAAAACAAAATCATAAAAAATAAGTGAATGGAGAAATACTGAGATATTAATAGTTTTTTTAAATATCATCTTAATCTTATCAGGAGTTACTAAAACTTTTGAGTAAAGTTAAATTATAATGACAAAACAGTTTATTCCCCTTCGCACCAAGATGACATTAGCAAAACATTAGAATTACTAGCTTTTAGCTGGAATAGAGAGAGATTCATGTTTTCATCGTTTGAATAGGATTCGTACGATTAACGACAGGAAATTGAAACCACCAGGATGGTTTTATTTTACAACTTCCCCTGTCTACGATTATTTCGTGCTTTCTACTTGTATTAATAGACTCTCTTAAGATATCGATCGGAGGTCGAAATATAACGCTATATATTATTCAGTTCTATAATAAGTGTTAGCATCGTTAGCATTACGTCGTAAATCCTTGCATAACACCGCGCATACTTTTGCGTTTAATTAAATGCAATCTAATTACCTCAAATTTCTATAGATATTTCATGACTCACTTCAACACAGCGTCATAAAACCAATCACTTATCTAAATCTAACCAATAAAAGTCAGCTACGCAATACCATTATGACATTCAAAAATAATAATTGTCTTGTAATATGCCTTCTTGCGTGTTGGTACGCTTTCACGATCATTCCTCGGTCCAGTGACCTTTCACGGCCTAGGAAGGTCTTCTATCGTTATCTTGTGGAGGGGGTCGTGAAGGATCCTCTACGTGAGCGGCTCGACTTGTCGGAGGAGGAGTTTCACTCTTTCTGGTCTGGGCGCCAGCGGCAGATTATCTCAGTAACCCTGTGTTTTTGCTTACCTGGCGTTTGGCTCGGAATCGGCTGCCTCTCAATGACAAGGCCTTCATATGGGGCTTGGCGGATTTGCCGGACTGTGAACGGTGTGGCCTTGAGTTAGGAGAAATGGCTTCGCACGCTTTCTATCATTGTCCCCGGATCCGCCGTTTATGGGACCATGTCGGCGAGTTGACGGCTCGTCTCGCTCCTGAAAAGCTCGTAGTCATGCATCGCGCATACGCGTGTGACAATGTCGCCCCCGTATTCTGGGGTGAAACGAATGGTGTATCTGACGCTGCTGGCCACGGTACGAATGGTGACTTAAACGACGCGAAAGGAGGAGGTCTTGCGGGACAGCCGTCTTTCTTATCAGAATCTGATCCGATTCTTTGAGCATCAGCTCAAGATGAAGATTAGAACTGATAGAAAACGCTTCATTCGACAGTCTTCAGCGAAAGGTGGGTGACTAAGTTGAGCTTGGTTCGTTTGAACGGGGCTAACCTTGATTTTCTCTTTTAGGTCAAGCCTACATCACATCGAGGTGGTTTCCTGTGGAGCCCTCCCCTTGGTTAAGTTAGACAAGCTTTTGTGTACCTAGTTTATGTGAGTAAGTGTTGTTCCCGGCTTGTCCTCGGCCACATCTTTGGTTATGATCCAAGTCGAGATTCCCAACCTCCCCAGTTTGTTTTGGCCCCTTTTTTCATCTCGACTGGGTCAGCTTTTTATTTCCCATGTCCTTCTATATTTTCACCTTTCCCACTCCCTTAGTGAGAGAGCTTCTTTATTTTGTCCCATAGGCAGAATACAGCGGCCTCTCTGTTTTGAGGGTTGAATGGGCCCTACTAACATCAGTTATGTTTAGTTTACTTGTGTTCGTATTTAGTTTGCTTTGGCGTTCATCCCCTCCCCCTCTCATTTTAGTCATCCATAGATTTTTAATTATAAATTTTAGCATCATCAGATTTTTATGGCATGAGGCGCGTTTTGCAGGAACCCCTTGACAGAATGCAGTATTTTTTTCTTTTTCCACTTTCTCCTTTTCAAACATTCATATCACTGATTGTTGTCTACTCTTCCTTGTATCTTTCATTAGATGATAATTAACCTAGGGAAGAAGAGAGAAAATAACAATTATAATAGGAATGGTAATAATTTCAACGTTAATAATAATTCACAATAATTAATTGTATTTACTGAGTTTTATACCAGTAGCTTTCAGTGGATATCAAATGCCGGAAAGGCTCTTCATTACTCCGGTACTCTCCTTCGTACTCCATCTGATTTCAATAATGTCGTTTGAATGGTTTCACTTCTTCATCGGATTTACATTTTTTCAACTTTTTTGTAAAGTTCTTTTGAACTGTTCCTTAGCTACCTGATTAATTAGAATTAATTGAAACCACCATGATGGTTTCATTTTACAACTTCCCCTGTCTACGATTATTTCGTGCTTTCTACTTGTATTAATAGACTCTTTTTCCGCACAGTTTTCATGCTTCAATTATTTATCTATTTTTCACGTTCATTCAGTTTGATTGCATCGTTTGTTTGAACAACATTCGCTATCGGAAAAATTGTGATCTTGCTTATGACTCCAGCAAGTCTTCCGGTTTTTATTCGATGATGCATTTGAATTTCAAAGATTTGCATTTTTTTTTTCATTTTTTAAGCCTTTAAAAGAGATTCTGTGCATATATAATTTTAATTTCCGTTCGGATTATGTAGCTGTGGTCTTTTTCATGAGACTTTATTGCTTCACTTAAAGAACCAATGGAAGCATGAAGCGACAGAAAACAAATATAACTCTTATTATTAATTCTATCATGTTCAACAGAAGTAAACCAATGTAAATCGATATTATGATCAAAAATGGTCACTTTAATAACTAAACAACTTGATTTTTCAAGCATTGAAAGGAACAGTCCAAGTTTTCCTTCCATGGTTCTCCGAGTTCTGCTTTTCAAGATGATTAAGTATTCTCACTTTTAATGTTTCATTTATCTCTATGCGAAATGTGTTAACTGCAGATACCAGTGACAAATTTTAATCTCGTTTTATAAATCAGACTTAAAATTCCAACGCTATGAACTTTCAAGTACATAGTATTCGAAAGATTCATGCATTTAAAAATTAGTATCAATCAAAATATCTAAGATTGTTCTTACGATAGGTAAAAACAATCTTAGATATTTTGATTTTGTTGTTTAAATCTATATTTTATTTATACATTCTGTTATTTATTCATTCTGTTGCCACATATCTATGTGAGTTTCCGTAAACATTTATTTATAATTTCATTTTCTGTGTAAGTGTATGTACCATATTTGTTGCGGCCCAGACTGAGAGAGAACATTCATAATACTCTTGTTATCTATGGCTAGGGTTTTCTCCTT
Organism: Acanthosepion lycidas; assembly: GCA_963932145.1. NCBI lineage: Eukaryota > Metazoa > Mollusca > Cephalopoda > Sepiida > Sepiidae > Acanthosepion > Acanthosepion lycidas. The sequence goes on from OZ010576.1 coordinate 68,853,644, forward strand.
AATTCATTTTATGATTTTTATTTTTTCTTTGATTTCAAGAGTCGTTGGAATATAAAACTTCGAGTTGTTTGTTTTTGTTTAATTTTTTTTTTTTTTAGAAAAATAAAGCAAGGAAATAGAAACTATGCCATTTTTTGTTTATTTCTTTATTTTATCTTTTTACTATATTTTGAATTTTGAAAATAACAGACACGTTATAAGTTCGAAGCTCTAAAATGCGTTGATTTAACGGATAAAGAGAAACGTTTAACAACTTCAGGATTTGTAAAATACAAATAAAAAGCCTGGGATTTTCAAAAAAAAGATCGGCAGGTATCACCAACCTATGAAAACATTCCTCAGAGCCCTAGAAAGTTTGGATGCAAATTTGATAAGATCTCATGAATGGGATTTATCCAACCGATCTGTCTCCAATATCAAGAGAGAAGTTATACTTGCCAAACTATGATATTTGAGGGCGATGTAGCAGCGGATAAGTGTCAAAAATTACAAGTTACGGGATCCTACATAAAATGGCAAAACATGAGATGAATTACTCGGCCTTCTTTTAAAAGACGTCCATGAGGAAAATCGAATAAAATGGACACCAGAATATATGACGAATATATTTCTTTCAGTCGTTCTTTTCAAAGGCCGGGTGACTACTGGCTGAAACACATAGATGCCCACTAGGCGAAGATGATGTGATGCTTGTGGCTAGGACTGTAGGTGGTGAAGTGCTTGGCACATGGGAGATTTTAGCTGCTATTAACAGGTCAGCTCAGACAGATATTGATTTATGAAGACTCCCGCAGAGTAGGTACCTCCAAAGAAAATTGAGACTTAAGGTTTTTCTCTAGCTATGGGTAAAATAACAGGACACACCGCAGAAAGAAATGGCAACCTACTGCGGGAAAAAACCTGCCTCGTCAGTCATGTGTCGAAAGATACATTTTCGCCTACGCGTGTATTATGACTGATTGACTGACTGATAGAATGAAACGACGTATAGCATCTCGCAAGTTCGGTTCTAGAGATTACTGGTGGCTCTGCAAGAGAGTTGCTCGGAAATTCTCTTCCGATTCAACACATTTGGAGTACCCACACCTGATTTCCCCAATAGCGATATGCGAATAACTTCAGACTTCATTTCTAAATTAGACTCCTATAAAGCAAACGGAGGTGTCGGGATCCCAGCTATCGTCCTAAATAATGTACCCCCAAGCTGGCTCCAATCCTCTCCAAACTCTAGAACTATTGCCTCGCTTCTTCCTGCTTTCCAACTTATTGGAAATCCTCCTCTGTAGTTACTGCTTTTAAGAACTCTGGAGAACTTTCTGACCCCTCTAACTATCTAATTAGTCTCCTACATCTTTTCGGAAAAGTATTCGAGGCTGTAATCAATGCTGAAGTGGTTAAGCATCTTACCTCTCACAACCTACTCTCTGACAGAAATTATGGCTTCTGATTTGCTAGTCTACCGCTCAAGCTCTTCATAACGGTGAAGCTCGAGCTGTGGCTCTAGATATCTAGAAGGCATTTGACAGGGTTTGTCCCGCTGGTCTTCTACGTAAGTCCCAGGGTTACGGTATTACTGGATGACTGTTTGATTTAATTGAATCATTCCTATCAAAATCGAGAAATGAAGGTTGTTTTGAACGGACTCACTTCCAGATCCACACGAACGCGGATGTCCCTCAAGGCTCTATCTTGAATACTAGGCTGTTTCTGATCTTCATAAATGATCTTCCTGAGGTCATCAATTCCGAAGTAGGCATTTATGTTGATGACACTACCATTTACTCCTGTCTCAATAGCAAATTTGCCAGGGCTGACAAAGTTAATTTAACCGCTGCTCTTGAAAATCACCCCCAATACGTAGTTAACTGGGACAAGAAATGGCTCGTAATTTGTAATGCCTCCAAAACAAAACTGCTCTCATTCAATCACCACAGAGAATCTTTTCTGCCTACCAATAGCATGGCTAATGCTAGACTCATGAAGAACAACACACTGAGGCTTCTTGGCCTCACGTTTTCAACTGACTTGAAGTGAAATGACTAGATCGAATCTATAGTTGCATCTACTGCAAGGAAAGCTAGGACACTGTGTCATGCTAGAAGTTCTTTTTTTTATGTCAGAGTCCATCTTGCATTTTACAAATCTACCATTCGTCCGTGCAGTGAATACTGTTGCCATATCTGGTCTGGTGCTCCTGCTACTCATCTCGATGTTCTTGACAAAATCCAAAAAAGGATCTGTACTGTAATCTATTCTGACTTGACATCTCGACTTCAGTCTCTTTCTCACTGAGGTGTCTTTTCTATAAATATTTTCATAGTAGCTTCTTTGGCGAGCTTTTTTTCCCTGGTGTTCGGACGACGTGAGTTTAAGTGTGCTACGAGATTGGCAGCTAGGTTTCGCCCTTTTATTGTTGACTTAGTTAAATATAACCACCACTTCTACTCCAACAGTTTCTTTTTTTCGCACTTCCCCTCGTGTTCAGCTTTATCCATTCCTCAACTCTTATACACGATTATCCTTATACCGAGTCTTTTCTCCCACCTTCACTCTCTGTAACCCCTGCGCACAAGTGGCATTCCTGTCTTTTTTGCAGTGAAATGATTAAAAAATATTTTTTAAAGCATTTCACCCTAAGCAAGGCAGGAGTGCTACTAGCATGCAAGGGGGATACAGAGGGTAGAGAACAAGAGTAAAGAGTTGTGTTTGGGGAGAGGAAAAAGAGAATGAGGAGGAACAAGATAAAAATATCAGAAGATGTCGATTGACATTACACTTGAATATTTGAAGATTATATCCTGCACACTATGAATGAAAATATTTTAGTGAATCCATTAATTTCTAAAGAGTTCTAAAAACGAAGTGGCTGATAATGTGAGATATAAGTGTAGTGCTTTAGGTCTTCTTGCTCGGGCTAAGCAATATATCTAATATTTTATATTATATTTTCTTTACATGTACACATTTGTTTCGTTCTTTTTACTTTCCTTTGGACTTTCATCTATGAATTTCTTCAGATTTTGCCTTCCTAGTTGCCCATTTTCCAACAATACACCTGCCTTGGTTGATGTTTAATTTTCGAATGAATTTGTTTAAACTTTGCCAGTCAATAGTCTGAAATAAATGAAGTTTTTTCAAAAGGTTCTCTTTCAATTTCATCTTACTTACGACCTATCAGACAATACCATCATGAATAACCTGTCGCTGTCATTTACAATTTCCAAGTCTCATCACCTACGTAATCACTAAACGCTGAAAACACACCAGAGAACGAAAACAATGATTAACAATAATTTACAGTATTATTGACTGTTTTATCTTACGTTAATAGAACGCTAAATTACATATTGTAAACTGAAGTGTTAATTTAGTGATTTCGGTTGGTGATAGCTTAATCTCAAAACTTCATTATTTTCGACGTTTTCGATTATCTTCGGAACCGTATTTTTTATATTCGACAAAATGTCTGACAGATGACGAGGCGATGTCCAAAATTTTTTTACTTTGAATCTATTTCCCAACCTTTGAACTTTCTCCATGCTTTTTAAATATTTTACAACTATGTCAACATCCTAATGATCCACTTCCAAATTCTTGTGGCCTATTACTGCGTTGTTTTTACTCCAAAATTCCCGTTGAACTTCGCAAATCATTCACGATACGTACTCCATCCAAACGAACCAACTCCATTTACTTCAGCAACCATCTTTTTTTCTCTTGCTGAAATTTTGCCCAACTTAAAATTAACAACATGCAGTGTCCCATGCGTATTTTGTTCAACTTCATTTTTTTTTCTTTCTGTTAATGAACACTTGATATTGTAAACTCAAAACAGGTTTTCATCTCTACATTCAGGTTAGAGTTTTCAAACCTAATACAAGGAGACAGGTAAGTGGTTGAGTATTCCGAAGCATACTTGGAGAAACTAGAATACTCATTCCTTACATAATAGTCTGATGAAATCTTGCGAATATCCACAGATAAGTAACTTCCTTTTTAACTGAGTTCCCATAATTACACTTTTCAAGCAATCTCATATCTGAAAATAAACAAAATGTGAAAATTAAACAAAGACCCTATACTTTTTCATGTAAAAAAAGTTGCATTTCTGTCTGGTCGTGTTAGTATAGCGTCATCTCTTGTTCAAGCAGCTATATTAAGAGTATGTTTTCTTATACAGTTTTAACAGTTATATTAGGTTGGTGCAAAAATAATGACGTAATAATGTCGTTTTCTGACGTTAAAAAATACGTCAAAAAACGAAATTATTACGTCATTATTTTGCAACAAACTAATAGATCATACAAATATAATTTTTATGCACGAGAAAGATCGCTAAGAAAATAACTAACGAAGACACGCTCCGTGTTAATATAAATTCTTTATTTTTATGCTAGTAATTTTTTCGTTTGATGTTACTGAAAATTTCTATTAAATTTGAATTCACTACAACGCATGGTATTAACCAATAAATATTACATTGGTATCTATTATTATCGCTATGAGAGTGGCTATTTTTATAATCCAGCTATTATGGCTTAAGGGCCAATTAACATTCCTCTTTTATAAATCACCTCCCAAAACCCCGACTGTAAAAATAAGCTTAAAATAAAATACAACGAGCCTTTTATTTTTCTCGAAGTAGCGTAACTTGCCATATCCAAAAGTGGACAAGCACTACATTAAGATCCAACCGGTAGTTGAAAGTGTAGGGAGTTGTGTGGTTGGTGAACGCAGGTTATTTTTGTTGTATGTTACTATCGACTACCATCGCCAAGTCGTCGATAGGTTGATGATTTACTGACGTGATAAATGTTTTGTTTATGGGTTTGGCATAATATGAAGATATCGAGTTTTAACATGATCATTTTGTGAGATATCGCGTTCAAATAGCTATTTTCTAATTATCTGTTGGTTAGATTGTGGGTTACAGTAACTACATAATCTGTTGTTTTTTGAAATGCCACTCAAGCTCCACATTTGCTCGCGGAGCAGAATTGGTTAAAAAAATGCAATTGCGATTTATAAATTCCGAACTTGTCGTTAAGTAAATATGTTATCACCATCTGACTATGATAAAAGTAAATTATTCGGAAGGTGAAAGCTGTTTTATTATTATTATTATTATTATTATTTTGGCAAATTAATTTAGCATTGGGAAAATATTCTTCTGCATTTAGTTGTGCAATGATTAAAAAAAGTCTTGAAGATTATAAGGAATTGTTAAATTTGTCTATCAAAGAAGGATATTTTGTAAATAGTTTCATGTTCATTCATGTACTTCTCATGAGTAAAAGTATTCTACAAAATATTGCGCTTTCTTTCTCTGATCTAAAAGATTTTTAAAATATAAAGATATTAAAATATCCGATTAACAAAAAAAAAAAAAAAAAAAAAACAGACGTGGGTCATTTTCTTAACAGTTTAACATCTATTGATATCAATATTGCCACATCCGTAGCCCCAAACCACTTCTCACACCTATATGAAAACACTTTTTTCTTGGTATGCGCTATAATGAAAATTCAAAACAGTAACTAATCTTTCATAAAAATCAAGTTAGCCAAATAAATTAATTTATTTAACTAGTTTTGCAACATGAAAGGACTTCATTTACAGGTTTAATAGAATCAATGGACTTGGTACAGGGATATCAACCTCACATCATCCGGCAGGAAAAGAAGTTTAATAATTTTTACATGAATATCCATGGATATATCAACCAAAAAAACTAACTGTCTGCTCTGGTTGGTATGTGGCGTGTTCCGTCTTGAAAACGTCAAGATAGAAACAAGCGTTCGAACTTTTAACTTCGAATAAAAAATAAAATTCATCCATGCGTTTGTGTATAACTCTTAAGTTAATTTTCTAAAGCAGGCGTGTTCTTTAAACATAAGTGACTCATATTGTTTTATAGATTTAGTTAAAAATATTAATTGGTTACAAAGTACCATGTTGCCCGCTAACCCCGCTTTTTTACAATCACCCCTACTGTCGCTTTTTCCTCATCGCCTTTGGGTCTTTCTACCGTCACCAGGGAGGCAGTAGCGCCAACTTTGGTAATCCCTCACGTTAGTTATTTAGGGTTGTTTTGTTTTTCCTTTTATGGTCCTATCTGGCTGTATGTGAAAGAGACAGAAACGACGTTGGAGTTTGAAATATACTGTTCACGGCAGTTAGAAACCATTAGCTCTCAAGCATAGATATCTTTTTCACATCCATGGGAAATTCCGAAAAAAGTCGCTGTCGAATAAATAGCGCTCATCTATGAAACTATAAGGAAAAGAGTAATACTTAAGCTCTTAATCATTCAGTCACCTTATATGACCAAGAAAACAATGAAAGATGTAGTTTGTATATCACACCTAAAACTCTACTTCATGAAATTTAAACATTATATAAAATCCTGAATTGTCTATGCAATAAAAAATAAAAATCATACTATGTGGTTTTGTCATATATAATTATTTTTCTATAATAAAAGAGTATAATAGTGTGACGTCCCCCGGTGTCGCTGCGCCAAATGTGACGTCTGCCTGGCCGCGTCCGTCGTGCTATCCCGGTCACGTGACCAGTTGTGACATCACCCCGTCTGTCTCCGCGCCGTCGCCGTCCTGTGACGACCAATGTGATTTGGTATTGGTCGCGGCACCAAATGTGACTTTCTAACCTTTTGCTGATTCGGATGGGAATCTGGTTAGATCCGGTATCAAGCTTGTCGTTCCCAGCTCGCCTCCAACGTCTGGTTACCGAAGTAACTGTTTTGATTTCCAGTCTAACCTACCCACGTTGTGATTTGATCTTAGGTAGACGAAATCAATCAGTCGCCGGGCCGTAATGCAAGCCGAGTTCGATCAAGGGCAACACCGCACAAGTATATGTAAAAGAAAATAAGGTAACGACTCGAAAAGTTCAAATGTGTTAAAAAGGATAACAATATTTTATATCTGGTTTCTGGATACAGGACTGCGTCTTCTTCCCAACCCGCTATATGGATTTGTGACACTTTGTGTTTGTTAGGCGAGTCTTAACATCTTAAGTTGTTTGTTCTTTAAGAAACTGGTTCTTGGTGTATCTTCAGGCGATATTCGAAAACTTGTTTTGGTGGTGTGAGTCTAAGTCGTTCTTCAAAAATAAATTGTTCTTGGTTAGAAGTTGAGGTCGTGATTTGCATGGAATCTTTCAGTCAGGTTTCTGCGAGGCGGGTGCAACTACAACTGCGAACTTCACTCAACTGCCTCTCAACTCGAACTCGAACTGCTTTTCACTCGCTGCGACTTTGCTTATATGGACGCCGACCAAAACCGCGGTGGGCTTGTCGGGGTTTGAGGATCCTTGAAAATTCTAAATCCACAATCCACTTCTTTGTTTTCGGCCAGGAAAATTTATTATTTTCCATTTTTGGAAGTCTTTCGTCTTCCCACCTTCTTCTGTTCTCATATTGGTATCTTACCATACCATCAGAGGGTGTCAACCGGTTTTCCCTCTCCCTCACAGTGGCATCTCACACCTATCCCTTCAGGGGGGCGCAACAGGCCTCCCCACCTTCTTCACATGATTACCTCCGCCTAACGCTCATGCCACCATTCAGCCAATGGGCGCTCAGCGGCGTGGGTGTGGCCAGACTAGCCTCGGTTTAAAAAATCTTGCTCAAAAAAAAAAAATCTTCCTTTTTCTTTTTTTTTTCTTTTCTTTCTTTCCTTCTGCTCGACAACAAACCCTAGGACTCTTATCTTAGCCAATGTCACTTGGACTTTATCACCCGGGGCCTTCGCCAAACAAGTGGATGGTCAATTGGACGTATTTGCATTCTGTCGCTAATTAACTGTTCCGATAAAATAGTGTTGCTATCATAGTCAGTCCTGACAATAAACAGATGCTCCTCTCAATGATATTCTGCATATAGACAAAGGCTTAATCTTCCCTTCATGGTGGTCAGTGGACATTTTTGTTTTTCGGTCAGCGGATGACCTATTTAATTTTTATCTCTTTAGAATTCTGCGGGAGGTCGCTTGTCCAACTTGAAATGTTTACCATTGCCATGGCAGATTGGATATATCTTATTCGCCGCCCCGTAACATAAATCAGATTAAATCCGAAACATCCGCGACCCTACTCTTCTCGCCAATGAGAACAAAACTTTTAGCATTCTTCTTTGGCAAAAAGAACAACATCGCTTAGTGTCCTTTTCGTGATGGCTTCTTATCACCTAAATTTTATTCTCACCTTTCTTTTTTTCTTCTTTCTTTCTAGCGACGTAAATAGTGTCGCAATCTTCCTCTAACCTATTTGTCATTTACTCGTAAATGACACCTAAACCTAAATACACTATTTAGCATGCATCATGCATCATGCATATGTCCCATGCAATTCTATTCTTCTTTTCTTTTTTACGCTTTTACATGCAAGGTGCTGTACTTTTCATCTTCTTCTGTTCTACATGCAAATGTAATGTTCTTTTCATCTTCTTCGTTCTACATGCCAATGTAATGTTCTTTTCATCTTCTTCATTCTACATGCAAATGTAATGTTCTTTTTCATCTTCTTCTGTTCTACATGCAAATGTAATGTTCTTTTTCATCTTCTTCTGTTCTACATGCAAATGTAATGTTCTTTTCATCTTCTTCTGTTCTACATGCAAATGTAATGTTCCTTTCATCTTCTTCTGTTTTACATGCAAATGTAATGTTCTTTTCATCTTCTGTTCTACATGCAAATGTAAGGTTCTTTTTATCTTTTCTGTTTCTCATGCAATTTAAAGTGTGCGTGTGCCTGTGGGTGCATGTGTGTGGTTACTATGGCTTGTTCTTCTTGGTCAGTGTTTTTCTCTCTGCTGTAGGAGGTTTTTCCGCCGCACGTGTCGGTTTCACGTCAGCCTCCTCCGCCGGTCTTTCTGCAATTTCTTCGACGATTCTGTATGAGTAAGGAACACTGCTCGCTATCTCCCTCTCGAGTTGTTGCATGCTCATTTGATTACCGCTAGTTAATTTCTTCTTACTTCTAATCTTCCATATTGCCATACTCCCTATGTCTATAATTATGAATGTACCCATCATTGCCGACCAACTTATCGCGATCTGCTCATTATCTTCTCAAGCCATACCTTCATTTCCCAACGCACTTAACTTGTCTCTAAATTGATCCATATCGATCTTTTCTATCGGCTTCATTAGTACTGGCATTTTATTCAAGGTAACATTGGAGAATCCTCTCACTATTGGCTCCCACAACTCCGTACAATTGACTAAGCTTCTGCCAATCAATTCTATGATTGAATCATTCTCTTCATATATTTCTTCTTCCTGGTAATAGGGGGAGTAAGGAATAGGTATCCCAAATGCCGAACATCCGAGGGGTAACTTTAACAGGGATAATGGTGGCTTTACTCTTAATGTCCTTGTGGACTCTCCCCCACATACCCTAGAGAAGCTGATGGGTTTCTTGTGTGCCCACTGCCCACACCCCGTCTGACACATTGATAGCTTGTGGTAATGCCGTGTTTGCTAATACTTCTACTTGAGAAGTTCTCTTAATTCCCTCTTTCTTCCCTTCAAACAATTCTAGTATGCACATTTTGTGGTTACCAGCTATATAGATAGAGCTTAACGATGTACAAGTCCCTAGAGCATCATTTCTACACTTTCTAGCTTCTTCAGCTGTTAGCAACCTGAATTTTGTTCTACCCGAATTTAAAGCTATGTATTTCCATCTTGTAACTTGCTACCATTCATGTGGCTACCATCATCATCATCATCATCAACCCTTTCATGTTGGTCATTCCTGCAACCATTCGGTCTCGTTCAATTGTTCACTCAATTATTCCATAATTTCTTTCTAGGTTTGTAATTCTTCAGCTCTTCCCTCCCCTAACTAACTCCTAGCAGACAGAATGGTCCGGACAAGTGCGTGGGGCACCTACTTCAAAGGTCGTACTTCATGACACCACTGATGGCCAGTTAGCAATGCCAATAATCTTCTTCCGTCCTTCGTGAGGTGCAGCTCGCGACTCCATCCCCTCCATCCACATCCACCACAGTCAGCCAGTAGGTTTTTGGATGAGCCAATGTCGTTATCTGTCGACACCGAGTGCTTCTATTCTGCACCGCGTTTTTTGTTCTACTGAGACTTGGGGTTTTCCATCCTTCTCAATCTCATCTTCAGAGGTAGTTCCTGCTCGACCTCCAACCTTCCCTCGGTGTTTAATTCCCGTTCAGGAGGTGTTTTGTCCTCTTCTTCCTCTCCTGATTCTTCCTTCTGCTTCGAGTCCGCGCCCTGGACGTCTTCATTACTTCTTGACGCGATGTCTAAATCTCTCCTGTTTCTTAGTCTTTCTTTGAGCTGGGAAAGGAGTATTTGATCCTCCTCCTCCCATTCGTTGAACTGTTCGTCTTGTTTAGGGTGCCTCTTTTTACAGCCCTTGACTACTTGATTGGATCTTTTCGTCTTTCTCTTCCTTTTCTTTGGACATGGGGGTGCGACGGTGACATCACAGGGTCTTCTCTGCACCGATTCAGGCAAGGACTGAACGCCGCTGATCCCCGCCGAGGATCCGTCACTCGGATCGCTTCGTCTATCTGGCCAAGTCGATCTATCTCTTCATTTTCCTCGGGATCCTCCTCCGTCTCCATTTCTTCCGGCTCAACCAGAGTTACCTTCCTTGTCCTTGTCTTCTTAGGCCTCGGTTCGCTCATTTCCAGGTTAGCTATTTCAGCATTCTTCATATCGTTGACATGGACCCTCCTTGCTCGTCCTGCCACTTGATCCCATATTACATATGATACTGGACCCGTCTGCTCTACTATCCGGTAGTAAGGTTCCCATCTCTGGTCCAGCTTTCCTTCTCTCTGATGGATTTTATAGAAGACAGGGTCTCCAACCTTCAATTCTACTACTTTTCTTTCAGCATTGACTCTCTCATTTCGTTTCTTCTGTGCCCTCTTTATTCTTCTTCTGGCCTGTACAAATATTTTATGTTGCTGTTCCAGCAACAACTGATGATGATCTTCTCCCATACACTTTCTTCGGGACTTCAACAGGTTATCCACAAGCAGGACCACGTCTCTGCCAAACAACATAAAGTAAGGAGAAAATCTGGAGGTTTCGTTTATCGTAAACCTCACGGCCGCCATAGCCTGCGTCAACTACAAATCCCAATTTCCTGTATTCTCTCTGGCCAGCTTGGCCAGCACATCTCCCAAAGTTCTATGAAACCTTTCCACTTTAGTGTTTCCTTGGGGGTGATATGGAGATGTTTTTACGTGCTCTATATTCAAACCTGTCAGCACTTCTCTCATTATGCTGTTTATATTCTCTGTGCCATTATCAGTGACAAGTTGCACAGGGGCGCCATACCTAGGGAAGATTTCACTTATCAAATCAGCTACAGTTTTCGCCTCAGGCCAATTTTTTAGCCAATCGACAAAACTCATTATATAGTTGTTTCCTTGTGCAGTTTCCCCATATGGTCCTGATACATCCATACTCACTTTCTCGAAGGGGAAGTTCCGCACGTCCATCTTCTCCAATGGTGCCATTTCCTGCTTTCTGCTCTGTGACTGGCACACTACACAGCTCCGAACATAGTTAGTGACCTCTCCGTACAGTTTGGGCCAATAGTACTTTCTCCCTATTAGATCATATGTTCTATCAATTCCCATGTGACCCAACCTCTCGTGGCACTGTTCCAATACTTTTGGGTACATACAATTTGGGCTTGACTTCTTCATCCATACCTGAGAGATAATACAGCCTTTCCTCTATTACTGCATACTTGGTAGTCTCTCCTGCCTCCACCTTTTCTCTAAGGGCAGCTATTTCACTGTCTGCCTGCTCCTTCTCAATTCCTTCTGTCCAGTAGGGGTCGGTTGTTATCTGTGCGTCCCCTTCCTCGTCCGATTCTAACATAGGGCGATCTTTTAGCTTATTAGAGTTAATTACTCCGATTCTTTAGGCGTTATCATCTACTCCTTGCGCTACTTTTACAGATCTTTCTTCCAGTTGTTTCGGTATTCTTGAGAGTAAATCTGCACACGTGTTTTCTTTCCCTGCCAAATACTCTATCTTACAGGGGTAGCCACTTAACTTTAGCGCCCACTGTTGAATCTTATTATTTGTCCATTCTGCCTGCAGTAGGTACTGCAGAAGCTTGTGGCCTGTCTTTATAGTAAAGACCGCACCATTCAAGTAGTAGTCCAGTTTTTGGAGAGCATACATGATAGCATATGCCTCTCTTTCTATTACTGGCCATCTCTGTTGAGTGTCTGAGAGCTTATGAGAGAGAAAGTATATACCTCCTCTGGTATGTCTGGCACTGGTCCTTCTTTATCGGGACACGGCTGGGTAAGAACTGCTCCTACACACTGCTCACTGGCATCAGTGTATAGTACCATGGGCTTGCTGAGGTCAACTGCTGTCAACTGTTCTTTTAAGGTATCAAATGCCTGTTGACAGTCTTCTGTCTACTTGAACCTAGCGTATTTCTTCGTCAGGGCTACTAAGGGTATGGCAATTCTCGAGAATGCCGGGACTAATCGTCGGTAGTACCCTATAGCTCCTATAAACCCTCTTACTGTCTTAGGTTCTAGCATTTCCCTTATGACTTTCACTTTATCCATGTCGGGTTTAATACCGTCTCCGTTTATAACAAAGCCCAAATATCTAGTCTCCTCCTTCAGAAACTGACACTTCGACAATTTCAATTTTAAGCCGTGCTTTCTTAGTCTTCCCAACACTTGTTTTAGATGGAAAAAATGTTGTTCTACTGTTTCTGAAAGTATCAAAATATCATCTAAATATGCCATGGCAAAGCTCTCGCATCCTCCTAACACTATTGACATCAGCTGTTGGAAGATTCCCGGGGCATTGGCTAAACCGAATGGCATCGCCCTGAACTGAAATAGTCCCAGGTGACACGCAAATGCGGCCTTTTCCCTGACAGCCTCATCAATGGCTACCTGCCAATACCCGGACCTCAAGTCCAACGTAGAGAAGTACTTCACTTTCCCTCATAATGCCAATATGTCATCGATTAGTGGCAATGGCACCGCCAACGGCTTCGATATACAATTCAGTTTCCTAAAATCTACACAAAAACGGTGCCCGCCATCTTTCTTACCTACTATCACGATTGGGAAGCTCCAAGAAGAGATCGATCTTTCTATCGTCCCAGCTTCCAACATCTCTTCTACCGCCTCTTCCACAAGGGGTCTCTTATGAATAGGCGTTCGGTAGTGCTTCAATTTCACAGGGGGTTATCGCCGATGTCGATTTTCATTTTTACTGTGTGGATCTGGCCCAATTCCTTATCTGATTGGGCCACCACATCTCGATTATCTCTCAGCAGACTTCCCACTCTGGCCCTAAATTGATCAGGCGCCAATATTTCTTCGTCTAATATTCCTTCTGTTTGTTCTACGAGTTTTCCTTGTTTCTCCTCGAATCTCACTCGATTCAGACTTCGTAGGGGTAGTGCTTTTCCTATCTCTTCCCCTCTGTTAACCTTTATCGTCTTTTGGGCCTGGTTCACCATCATAATGGGCACTAATTCAGCAGCCTCCACTACTGCCTCACACAGAATTACCTCATTTTCTTCTAGGCCCTTCCCTTCTACAGGGACCAATTGAAAGGTCCCTTTTCCTATTTTCTTCTCTGACATTAGCCTACCCTTTCCCGACACCGCCGTTCTGGGGGGTAGCTTTACATCTTCCTCCACCACTATTGTTATATCCTCTTCCGGTGGGCATCCCAATGGCGTTCTCTCACCATTCACTACCAGCACAGTGGGGTTGAACTCTATCCGAGTCCTCTGGCTCTGAAGCCAATCTTTTCCCAAGATTGCTTCCGTACACAGGTTGAGGGTTACGTAGAAGTTCTGGGTACTTTTTAATTTCCCAATCCTCACAGGGAGCCTCGCCATCCCTTTTATCTCCAGGGGGGCTCCATCTGCCTGCGTGACATCTATGTCCGCTTCCTGCAACCCATTCTTCTGTTTCATCCGCCTGTATGCTTCCTCTCTCAGCAATGAAACAGACACTCCTGTATCTATCATTGCCCTACCTCCTATCTCTGCCCTACAGGATAGCTCCTTCTCTTGCGTCAGCGAAGAGAATACTTGGGCTTTACTTTTCCTGGGTTCTCACCCTTGGGTCATCCCAGCCATAGGTGCCGGTATCAACAAATTCCTTTCATTCTTCTCATATGGGGGAGTTCTGCGTTTTCTGCACCTAGACGGTCTCGGCTGGACCTCTCCCAGTCTCTTGCGGCTGTTCCTAAGAGTACAATTCCTCTTCAGGTGCCCTGGTCTCCCACAAAACCAGCACCTTCTTGTTGGACAGTTTACCGCAAAGTGGCCCACCTGACCACATATCCAACATTTTACTCTTCCTCTCTTCAACTGGGCCACCCTCTCCCTTATTCCTAGGTGGACCTGACCTCTACCTAAGTGGCTCTCCTGACCACATATCCAGCGTTTTACTTTCCTTCTTTTTAATTGGGCCACCCTCCCTCTTAATTCTGGAGTGGCCCGCTGGCTTTTCCCTGGTTCTGTCTTTTGGGCTCGGCCTTCTTTAGCGATACCGGTGGGGCACATTTTCTTAACCCGCACCACTTGGCTAGCTGTCCTTTCTTCCCACACCTAGTACATTTATCCCGTTCGAAGTCTGGGGGCAGACCCCACTTCGTCAGACATTCCGCTGCTCTGTGGTCCTTATGCCCACATGTCCAGCAGACCAGCTCGTATCGACCCGGCGTGGGCTTATAAAACCCATGCCTTGTTGACCAAGCCTTTCTATTTGGGATCTTCATTCCATACCTCAGGCTGTTCCACCTCTAGCTTGACACTCCGATTCCACGGTGGGGGTCTTCCTCCTTTCCCCTTTCTTCGACCTCTCGACTTAGCTCTTCCCACCTCCTTTTACCTTCTCCCAAACTCCCTGGCTCTCTTTGGCCAGCGCCACTGCTGCCGATAAACTTAGCGGTCCTTCCTTCAAAACATCGTGACGAACACGCTCGTCACTGAGCGCTTCCACATACAGATCAGCCAACTGGGCCTGCATGACCGCATTATTTCTCATTACCTCTGGGAAAGCTAATGACGACAGTTTCACCGCTTGGGCCCCCAATTCTCCAGAGGTTTCGTCCCTCAGCTGCGTCATCTTCAGGAGGGCTCTCATGGCCTCTATCGCTGTCCCCTCGTCAGCGAACTCCTGCGTTAATAATTCTTCCAACCTTTCCCATATCAAGTGGGGCTCACTGGCTAAGAGTCCTTTTATAAACTCGGACGCTTTCCCTCTGGTGGCATCATACGCCAAATATAGAGCCTCCTGGTCTGAGAGTCTATATATTACGCGGCTCTTATCCAAGATTGCCAGCCAATTCTTAAAATCCCTTTTACTACCGTCAAATGCCGGGACCCTCCGTCCACCCAATAATTTTCTCAGGTCTGCTGGCAATCCCTGTTCACCCCCCTCTTCCTCTATGTCCACCCTATCTGAATCGTAGTCAGACATATTTAACACAGCAAAAGAAAAACAATCAGAGGAGCAACAATCGAAATTGGGAGATCAACCGAAAATAAAGTGTCCTACCTGACAGACGATATTCAGCTCGTTCTTCTCAGGTTCCGGGTTGTCGTACTAGAGTATCTGGAACCGTATGGTTATAGTTAACCAAAGTCCTTTGGTTCTCACTCTAGTCTGTTTCAATTTGAGTCCTTGAGACGCCGTGCGTTGTCCTGGTCGAAATTTTTCTGCAACTCCTGTGGCAGCGGCTGATCCAGGGTCTTATCCTGCTGTCACGGCACCAATTGTGACGTCCCCCGGTGTCGCTGCGCCAAATGTGACGTCTGCCTGGCCGCGTCCGTCGTGCTATCCCGGTCACGTGACCAGTTGTGACATCAACCTGTCTGTCTCCGCGCCGTCGCCGTCCTGTGACGACCAATGTGACTTGGTATTGGTCGCGGCACCAAATGTGACGTTCTAACCTTTTGCTGATTCGGATGGGAATCTGGTTAGATCCGGTATCAACCTTGTCGTTCCCAGCTCGCCTCCAACGTCTGGTTACCGAAGTAACTGTTTTGATTTCCAGTCTAACCTACCCACGTTGTGATTTGATCTTAGGTAGACGAAATCAATCAGTCGCCGGGCCATAATGCAAGCCGAGTTCGATCAAGGGCAACACCGCACAAGTATATGTAAAAGAAAATAAGGTAACGACTCGAAAAGTTCAAATGTGTTAAAAAGGATGACAATATTTTATATCTGGTTTCTGGATACAGGACTGCATCTTCTTCCCAACCCGCTATATGGATTCGTGACACTTTGTGTTTGTTAGGCTAGTCTTAACATCTTAAGTTGTTTGTTCTTTAAGAAACTGGTTCTTGGTGTATCTTCAGGCGATATTCGTAAAACTTGTTTTGGTGGTGTGAGTCTAAGTCGTTCTTCAAAAATAAATTGTTCTTGGTTAGAAGTTGAGGTCGTGATTTGCGTGGAATCTTTCAGTCAGGTTTCTGCGAGGCGGGTGCAACTACAACTGTGAACTTCACTCAACTGCCTCTCAACTCGAACTCGAACTGCTTTTCACTCGCTGCGACTCTGCTTATATGGACGCCGAGCAAAACCGGGGTGAGCTTGTCGGGGTTTGAGGATACTTGATAATTATAAATCCACAATCCACTTCTTTGTTTTCGGTCAGGAAAATTTATTTTCCATTTTTGGAAGTCTTTCGTCTTCCCACCTTCTTCTGTTCTCATATTGGTATCTCACCATACCCTCAGAGGGTGTCAACGGGTTTCCCCTCTCTCTGACAGTGGTATCTCACACCTATCCCTTCAGGGGGGCGCAACAGGCCTCCCCTCCTTCTTCACATGATTACCTCCGCCTAACGCTCATGCCACCATTCAGCCAATGGGCGCTCAGCGGCGTGGGTGTGGCCAGACTAGCCTCAGTTTAAAAAATCTTGCTCAAAAAAAAAAATTATCTTGCTTTTTTTTTTTCTTTTTCTTTTCTTTCTCTTTCTTTCCTTCTGCCCGACAACAAACCCTAGGACTCTTATCTTAGCCAATGTCACTTGGACTTTATCACCCGGGGCCTTCGCCAAACAAGTGGATGGTCAATTGGACGTATTTGCATTCTGTCGCTAATTAACTGTTCCGATAAAATAGTGTTGTTATCATAGCCAGCCCTGACAATAAACAGATGCTCCTCTCAATGATATTCTGCATATAGACAAAGGCTTAATCTTTCCTTCATGGTGGTCAGCGGACATTTTTGTTTTTCGGTCAGCGGATGACCTATTTAATTTTTATCTCTTTAGAATTCTGCGGGAGGTCGCTTGTCCAACTTGAAATGTTTACCATTGCCATGGCAGATTGGATATATCTTATTCGCCGCCCCGTAACATAAATCAGATTAAATCCGAAACATCCGCGACCCTACTCTTCTCGCCAATGAGAACAAAACTTTTAGCATTATTCTTTGGCAAAAAGAACAACATCGCTTAGTGTCCTTTTCGTGATGGCTTCTTATCACCTAAATTTAATTCTCGCCTTTCTTTTCTTTCTTCTTTCTTTCTAGCGACGTAAGTAGTGTCACAATAGAGTGTATAACGAAATATGAAACAAGAGTTATATGCAGTCGGCATTTCACTTTAGGACACTTTCCGCTGCTATCTGTCCATTGAAACTATCAACTTCTTGGGCGGTCTATTTTATGTGGTGCAGTACGATAAAGCCTGTGCATTTTACAAGATCTATGCAGTAGTTCATAACATTGAATAAAAACTGCCAATTTTTATGAGAAGACAACAATATCTACGAGCGATGATACGACAACCAAATCACCAGATGTGCTTTAATATTGATGTACTTCGATAATTCAACGTATATCTCGACACGGTTCTTCTATCAATCATTTGCTTGCTTGTTTGACGCAGTTTCTTCGATATGTTTAATTTTTTTATATTTTACGTGTTTTCTTACGTGATTTTTTTATTACTTAGTTATTTTAGAGTTAGGCAGGTTTACCGCCATTGGCTGCGTCAAGCAATTGGATTTAAGCAATCGTTTTATAGAAAAAGCCCAATCTCTTCCTCATAATTATTATGATAGTGATTGTCATTATTATTATCATCTGTAGTAGTAGTAGTAGTAGTAGTAGTATTGCATTAGACTGTCTATTGGACATTTTCTGACTGTTTTTATTCGGTGCCACATATTTTCTCAAAGTTTTGATATTTTTTTCTCAGGTTGTGATTATATAGTAAAGCATCATCGATTTTTTTGCGTAGATATATTTACATAGGTAAATTGGCCAATAATCAATATCGTTGTGTACAGCTTTCTACTATTATTAGTTTATGTATGCACATGTTCACACCAAAGATCTGGAGGTTATTGCTGAAGACTGAGCGATAGAAATCTCCTCAAAACTCCAGCAACATTCTCAGTATCCTCACAAATCCTGACCAATATTCTGGATGGCGTGCTCGGTCTAAATGTCACAGTCTCAGAATATTTTTTATATTTTCTATGATAACTGCTGACATGTATCCATGATATAGTCAACTTTTCAAATGTAGAATCCGGTGACTTTCACTGATATCAAATCATAGCAACTCACTTTTTGCTTCCAGCTTTCATAACGCTTTATCTAAATTATTGCAATACTTTCTCGGATTTCCACTTTCAATATTTCTTTATTGTAAGGTTCTGTATGGCTGTTTCAAGAACTCCAGTAATTAAGTGTAAAATCGTCACATTCACATTCTACAGTCCTAATATTTTTTCAGCTTTTCACTTCAACCCTGTGGTCATTTGGAATTGTTATGTCCTCTATCTGAGCATGACGCTGTTTACGGTTCTTTCTTCTTTGGGCACCTTTCGTGATGCACGCTTGGGTGATCATGTATCTTCCAATTCATAACTGACTTGACTGAAGTCTTCCCTGTCATTTAACCCATAGCTGGAGAGAAACGAAGAGTTAGTGTTTCACGTAAGTGAAAGTAATGAACTCGACTGAAATTCGAACTCGGCTGTCAACATTCCGAGCCGTTATTCATCACGCCACTCGCATAAAGCTCCTGATATTCGCAAACGGTAACTCATCTATGTACTGACCAGGTTCTTTATTCCTACAGTATGGTTGCCTACTTTAAAGAATACCTTTAAGTTTAAGATCAGTGTTAAGAAGGCGAAAAATGAGATCTACCTTAGGGTGGCATCTTGACAGTTACATGGACAACGAAGGTTCTTGGATACAGTAGCTTAATTCTATAAGAAAAGACTAGAGATTAGAAGATTTCTTTTAAGTAAATCTCATGGATAAGTCATAGATATTCGCTGAACGCGACTGAAAGAAATTCGACTAAACTCGTCGAACAGAAATTCGACTAAACGTTTTATGCGTTGTTATTGGTTTTTTTATGTGTGTGTGTTTATATATATGTGTATATGCATGAGTACTTGTATATATGTTTATGTGTAT
This sequence comes from Acanthosepion lycidas, assembly GCA_963932145.1. NCBI lineage: Eukaryota > Metazoa > Mollusca > Cephalopoda > Sepiida > Sepiidae > Acanthosepion > Acanthosepion lycidas. The sequence goes on from OZ010576.1 coordinate 68,873,122, forward strand.
ATATATGTATCTATGTATATGGTTATGTATATCTGGGTTTATGAATAAATATGTATATGGAGATGTATATGCGTGTGCATATATGTATGTGTATATATGTATATATGCGTGTTATATGCGTGTTATAGACTGTGGTTCTGTGTTGGTATTTGTAATATTGTATTTATATACTAGATTATAACTGTAATTAAAACATATATTAAATTATTCTTTATGTGAATTGTTAAGGGGTCCATACAAGTTCATACAAGTGGACTCGCTCAGTGTGTACTTGTAGTGCTGCCGGTGAATACCCGGGAGTCGGAAGTCAGACAGTAACAGTGACAGTGATACAGTCAGAGAGTGAGGTAACCGCTTTGTAGGAGTCAAGGTTGCGAGCACGTAGACTCAGAAGGAAGTCATACTTCGATACTGAATTTCCCAGACTGTATATATATTATTATTGCTACTAACCGTATTACCAATTGTATTATTACGTCGATACATTTATTTGCTATATTTAATTCCTGCATTTGACATTCATTTGAGACCGGATTTCATCCCGGAATCCACAACATGAATATATATGTGCATATATTTATGGATGCATTTAGGTGTAGAATATGTACGGGTATGAGATTGTTTTTAATATGTAATGGTTTTAATATTATGGTATTCTATGGTATTATATATATATATATATATATATATATATATATATATATATATATATATCGCTTTTATACTAAGACGATTATTGTGTCGCTTGATAGATTCGTATATAACTATATGATTGGGTGAGATGTCGATGGTTTAGATCTGTATATTTTGTATTTATTTATTGGTCTGTATATTTTGTATTTATTATATATGGGTATGTATAGATATAGAGATACACATGTATAGTGCTCATATACGTATTGATGTTAACCATGTGCATTATTTATTTATTATTTGTTTACGCTTTTAGAAATCTGTTATTTCCACTGTGACGGTCATCAATGTATATATTAAGAATAGAGAGCGGTTAAGTATATGTTTGACCAATTTGGTTAATTTATATGAAAAGTTTCTCATATAGATACGGATACTTATTGAACTTAAATCAGTGAACTTTTAACCTTAGTAGAGATATACTAGATAATTCTGATCCGATTAACTTTAATATTTTTTAAATCTCTTTATATCCAGTTAAGCTTTTATAAGTTTATTTGATTTATAACAGTTTGGGATTATTGCTTATTTTCTATACTTTTTATATCATATCTAATTGTTTCTTTACTTAAATAGATTTTATTCATAGATATTTTCTTCTGTATATCATAATAATTTTTTAATTAATTACTTATAGATAATCTCATGGATAATTATATTTTACAAACACACATACATATAATATATATATATATATATATATATATATATATATATATATATACACACACACATGTGGGTACATGTATATATATATATATATATATATATATATATATATATATATATATATTTAAGTTATAAGGAACTTGGTAAACCGAATTGGTAAATCCAAAGAGGATGAAATCCTGAGAGCTCAATGTTAGGACAGAGCTAATATGTAATGAAAAACAAACCACTTTAATGTACCATTACGATAATTTATTTCACCTAAATCCTTTTTTAAGGATTCAGGATCATCAGGTAAATCTTCCAACAACGAATTGAGAAAAAAAAAATGGGATTAGAAATTGGTGGGTAGTGTAATTTTTGTAATTTAATAGAGGGGGTTGAGAGTGGTAGTTAAACAGACAATATAAAGTATAGGGAGGGGTTAATTTTATATCTCTCTTAAGTATGTTTTATATTGGAGTAGGAGGAGTGACAGAAACTTGACCTCTTTAGATGGTTAATAAAACGGAAATGAATTGTAGAAAATGTATACAAGTGAGTCTTACGGTAAAGAGAGAGATAGGGGGGAGGGGGAAAGAGAGATGGAGTTGTTATAATTTTGTTTTAACAAAATTATGTAAAAGATAGTTTACAATTTTTGATAGAAAATTCGATGTCTGAAAAAAATGTTGTTATTAACTTAAATGTTTAATTTTTTAAGTAAATATAAATATTAAGTAAATATAAATATAATTATTATTGTAATAAACATATTTATCTAGGATTTGAGGGTAATATTAATTTTAAAATTAATATTACCCTCAAATTCTATTAAATAATGAAACCTAATCTTTAATTTAGTTTACCAATATAATAAATAAATTACATTCATAAATTAATTTTAAATATTAAAATAGATGTTATATTTTTTTTTTTTTTATATATATATTGTGGAAATACGATTAGTCGGGTGAATAAACTATTAAGATTTTAAATATTTCTTTATGTCCTAGATAAATATGTTTATTACAATAATAGTTATATTTAGTCCTGAAACTATTTACTTAAAAAATTAAACATTTAAGTTAATAACAAAATTTTTTTCAGACATCGAATTTTCTATCAAACATTGTAAACTATCTTTTACATAATTTTGTTAAAACAAAATTATAACAACTCCATCTCTCTTTCCCCCTCCCCCTATCTCTCTCTTTACCGTAAGACTCACTTGTATACATTTTCTACAATTCATTTCCGTTTTATTAACCATCTGAAGATGTCAAGTTTTCTGTCACTCCTCCTACTCCAATATAAAACATACTTAAGAGAGATATAAAATTAACCCCTCCCTATACTTTATATTGTCTGTTTAACTACCACTCTCAACCCCCTCTATTAAATTACAAAAATTACACTACCCACCAATTTCTAATCCCATTTTTTTCTCAATTCGTTGTTGGAAGATTTACCTGATGATCCTGAATCCTTAAAAAAGGATTTAGGTGAAATAAATTATCGTAATGGTACATTAAAGTGGTTTGTTTTTCATTACATATATATATATATATATATATATATATATATATATATATATATATATATATATATATATATGCGTGTGTGTATAATATATATATATATATATATATATATATATATATATATATATATATATATAGTTATAGTTATATATAGTTATATACATATAGTTATATACATATAGTTATATATATATATATATATATATATATATAGTTATATATTTTATATTTTTTTTATTTTGAATAGGTCTTTTTTACGTTTAAATTGAAATCTTTAGCTAGGTTCTGAATAGTTTTTGAATATCTTTTTTAAGTTTCTTAGCCAACCACTATCTTTAATATAAATTATAACAGGTTTTTTTAAGTTGAATACAGATTTGTCAAAATTTTACCCGAGGAAGGATCCAGACCGATTTTTGAATTTATACTTTAAATCTTTTTTCAAGTGTATTCTCAATTCCCAATTTCATGTAACGATTTTTGTCTACAATCCGGATGTCAATTTAGGTCAACGCGAGTGTTAATACAACTGATACGACAGACTGTTTCTTTTCCACTTTCCTACACGATTATAACTTAATATATTTCTTTCGCCAACTCTCTATATGAAATCACTATTCTTATTTTGAAACCTAGAGTATTTTTTCCATTTTCATTTGGTTTACAGGTTTAAAGATTTGAAACTGTTTAATCGACCTTATTGAAATTGTTTAAGTGTTTGTCATTATATCATAATTTTTGCTCTGTCTTTTCTCAACGGATCTATATTCTCTTGGAAATTCCATACGGATTACTAATAATATATATATATATATATATATATATATATATATATATATATATATATATATATATATATATATATATGCGTAATCTCCGTATAAAATATGGACTTCGCCAGCATTGAATTAACGAGATATGTTTATTAAAATTTAAATTATGTAACGGCTTGTTGTAGATAACGGCTTGTTATAGATAGATAGATAGATAGATAGATAGATAGATAGATAGATAGATGTTTGTTCCGATTATTTCATGAGTTTCTTTTGCCTTTATTTTTTATGTATTCATTTAAATTTAGTTTTAATGATTTTTTTCTTACCTCCGACTACAAGAGAATATTTTTTCGAGTACTTAAGTAAAGAATTTGATTTACCGTGATACAGAAGCATAAAAAGACAATATTGTGAGGTTTATTTGCCTCCGCACACCAATAGACACAATTTCACAAAAAATAAGTAATTATTAGTAATGAATAGAAAGTACACTTGACACATTTTCTTTTTTGGTACTGAATATTTATACATTTTAGTTTTGCATGCTGTATGACAGGCGAAGTTGATATGAATCAAAAATGTAACTTCCATAAAAATATAAATTCCCTAGTTTTTACAATTTCATTTCTGAACACCGTCAGACAGTATCAATTTCGATTATATAATTGCTTCGCCTTAACTTCAGTTCAAGCCAAATCCAAGAACTGTCTTCAATAATACGATATAATTGGTCATCTGTTTTCTTTTTCCAATTTATGGAACAACAAAATGAAACCAAAAAACAGAAGATATTTTGCCCATTCCATGAAATAAAAAAATAAAAAAAACATAATTTTTTCCCAGAAATCTAGTGGGCAAAAAACGAAAGGCCCTACTTCGATAAGAAGTTACCTTATGTAGTATTCATTATTTAATTAAGAACTCACCCAATTTACACACAAAATATTAACTTTATATGCTTTACACTACGAAACTGCACAAATCCCAAATTGCCCTTTACCTTCTCTTTTTATTAAATCAAATTTAAAAGTCTTAAATTATTTTTACATCCATAACAATTTATAGTCTGAGGTTTAGTTCCAAATCTGACAGCATGAGCTAATTTATGGTATCTGGTGTCCGGCTGGCTAAATGTAACAAAAGAATTGTCTAGTCAACAGAGGCTTTATATGGAAATTGTGAAACCTATGGTGTTCAATTTAATTAACCTGATCACTCTGAAACTTCAAAGACATCTACAGAATTGTCTGTGCTAGCCAATGTGGGACAAAATGTTCAGCTATAATTTATTTTATTATTGTTATTAGGTTTATTTCCTTTGGTTTCTGGTTCATTCCGGGTCCCGACCAGAGACCTAAGCTCAAAAATGATATCATGACATTTTTCACTGAAGAGTTTTTGAAAAAAATCGCACATAACTAGATAAAGCCCATCGTAAGGTGTGGGCTGTACTTGCGAGTACAATGTTTTGTATTTCTTTAAGGCATGAGCTACCAAGAATCCATTCAATGAGTCTATTAGAATCTTTTCCAATCAATTCGAGGGCTCTAACTGCAACTGGAATTATTAATGTCCTCATGCACCACATTTTTCAGATTTCGATTTCATGGTCCCTATATTTTGATAGTTTTTGAAGATCTTCAAAAATACATTGCAGTCTGCAGGGACTGTCATGTCAATAGGGAGGCACATTTTGTCTTTGCAGTCTCTAATCACGATATCAGGGCGATTAGCTTTGATTGTTCTATCTGTTTGTATTGTAAAATCCCATAATATTGTTATAAGGTCCTATTTCCTTAATCGGTTCTGGTTGATATTCATAGGAATTTCTTTTAGTTTCCTTTCCGTAAGTTTTGCAGATTTTCCAATGCAGATATTGGTCCATTCTATGGTGCCGTGTTTTATATTCAGTGGGTGCCAATACCGAGCAACCCGATGTTTAATTATTTCTGGTTATTTATAACAGAATCTGCATTTTGGACTAACACAGTTTTTCAGTATGTGTGCTAGGTAATTTCTAATTAGCAAACATCGGTCATGTGCAGCAAGAATAAAACCTTCAGTTTCAGCTTTTAACCCTGTACTACGTAGCCACTGATGGTTACGGAGTTTGTCTACATCAGCTTGTTTGGTACGGTCCGAATATTGAGAGTAAAGCGGTTTATCATTTCTGCATCTGTTTGGTTGTCATTGCCTTTAATTTCTTTCTTTAAGTATGTTGCTACTTCAGTCGAGATGTATTAGGCTTTACTTGCATTTCTTCACCCACTTGAAACTCCATTTTGAACATGTTGGCTTCATTTATTACTGAATAAAGTCATTTACTACTTTCATGTTCTTTGACACAGATCATCATCCAGTTTTCTGTAATTTCTAGGTATCTTTGAAGGCCAGTTGTTGTAGTTTTTTGTAAGACAGTTTTAGTTGAACTAATCCTCCGCTTCCTTCGGCTCTGGGCACATACAGACGATCAACATCAGCTTTGGGATGATGCATGCGGTGGCAGATGAGAAGCTTTCTCGTTTTGATGTCCATTCGCTTAATATCAGCTATGGTCCAGTTAAGAATGTTGAAACTGAACGAAAGGGACATTCAAGGTGTTTATGACTGATATTCTGTTTTTTGAATTCAGATCGGTATTCAGTTCCAGTGGCACACGCCTGTAGTACTCCTTTCTTACCTTCTCTTCCATTTGGGTATGCTGTATACCATCTTCTTTGCTAATTCCTCGATACCCGATCAGTTCCCTAATCTTTGTGAAAACATCTAAATCTATTGAGTATATTTTCTGAAATATTTTCTATAGCGTCACTGAAAAAATTTACAGTATTGAGGAGATCCTTTGACTCATTTTTGTCTTTGGCATCCATGTAGAGAAGGTGATTGAGAAGTGACAGGGACTTTCCTTGAAAGATTCCTTGTCGGATATTCAGTCTGTTGGAGATGGCAGTGCTTCTGGTGTGATTTAGGTATAATGTGGTTTTCCACATTCCCATGCTGTAATTAAATAAATTTACTATCACGGGAAGACTTTGTGCATTTCCAAAGTCTTAAGTATCCAAGAGTGTGGTACACTATCAAAGGCTTTACGGTAATCTATTCATACTGTGTTAAGACTTCTATATCGTCTCCTGCAATTGTCCAGGATCATTTTGTTTATCAGTAGTTGATCTTTGCAACTATATGAACCTCTCTGGCATCCTTTTTGTTCCAGTGGAAGAATCTTTCAGTAAAAGAGTATGTACAGTTCGTCAGGACAGACGTGATCAACTTATACGTGGTGGACAGACATGTTATTGGCCTATAATTTTTCGGGTCATCTGTTTCACTTACCTTCAGTGACCCATTCCGGTATTTCATTAGGATTATTGATAGAATTTGTGCAAGAGTTTTATGGATTGATGAGAGATGATAGAGCCAGAAATTGGGCACCTTGTCATTTCCTAGAGATTTCCATTTTGGGGATTTCGTTAGAGCGTGCCTAACATTATTCGTCGTTATATTTTCCCACGCTTGTAGAAGTTTGTCCAGCATTCGTTCTCCGACATGCTAAAAGAAGCAGATACAACGAAACAAAGATACTGAGAGCCAAGGAAAAGAAAGATTCAACTTATTCTTCACTGAACTCCTGGACAAGTCGAAAAAGAAACAGAGAGAAAAGAAACCAAGAAGAAATTCATATCACAGATAAACTTTCTAACCCGCAGGGAGAAGAGAAAATGTAAAAAGAAATATAATAGAAAAGAGAAAGATATAAGAGACACTAAAAGAAAAGGATGAGAAAAAGGAAAAGAAAGACTTTGAAAGAACAGATAAGTCCTTTGCCTGTTTTATCTTGGCTCATTTTGCCTTTCTGTCATTTCTAATTTCATGCAAGTTTGGCACAAGGTCGTTTGTCAATATAATATTTACCTTTCTGAAAAGGTAAGTCCCCACCATTGTTTTGTCCCGTAATATTTATTTTTCCCCCTATTTGTATATTTTAGTAATAAAATGATTATTTGTTATTTCTATATCTTTGTCTTCTCTTTTTTATCACCTACCGTTTTTGTTCATTAATTGATTCCATTTAGCTCGGGCTGCGTTTGATCAAATCTGGAAAGGACCATTGGTAAAAAAATTCGTGATCTTATATGTTACTGTGCCTCCCACTACTACCGTAACAGTAAAAGAGGGTAAAAGAGGAACCTATTTTTAGTGTATGTATACTATTACGTACATAGTATACATACACTAAAAATAAGTTTTATTATTACCACCAGTACTCACTGTGCTCTATTATATATATATATATAATAATAATAAAACTGTGCTCAATATAAAATAACAAAGCTAAAATTTATTTTATATATATTATATTATTATTTATTTATTATTATATTATTTATTTTATATATATTATATTACGTATATCCACGAGATCGCTTAAAAAAGAGTATAGCATGATGAAAAAGACGCCAAACTTGACGAAAACAAAATTTTATCGTCTAAATGTTTGTTATTATTAAGAGGAAAGATCAAAGTATTTTGGGGGTATTTTTTTCCATTTTTTAATCGTTCCTAGCACGTCCGAAATTTTCGTTAAAATTCTAGTTTTTTTTGAGTCAGCAAAATTGACCATTTTTTTCCAATTAAAAAAAAAACTGGAAATCTCACTTTGAAATTGTTTTAAATATCAATTATCATTTTTTCAAAACTTATTTTAAGAAAATCAGAAATTATAATGTTTATTTAAAATATTTTGAACCAAACTTAACTTAGCTTTTGTGCCAAAAAGATGTAATTTGAAAATAAAACAAAGCAGGTCATAAACTTTCGCGTCTCTTGACAGGTGATGAATGACATATTTACGAATTCCATGAGGCTAATTTGTTCTACGGAAGGAGAAAAGTGAAATAATTTACATTTAAGTGAACAAATTATTTACCTCGTTATTTTTAACGAAAACTTTCAGCGGTCTAATTTTTTATTTTTTTTTACTGTTATTTGTATTTGCATTCATTTTATTATTAATTTTGATATTTCATTTATGGAAAAATGTCATAACTGAGATTAATATAAAAATAAGATCATATAAATTTTATAAGATGATACTGATACTTGTAGGTACCCTTTTCAGTTGAAATTGAAAAATCAAATTAACTTCTCCACACGTGTTTCGCAAAAGTAAAGGCCTTAACAGCGGAGAATAATGCTTAACTCAAATAACGCAACTTAATTATATTCTGGTTGGTCTTCCGTACTTTATAATTACAGCCCGGTTATAAGTACAAAATTACATTTCTTGATTACTGTGGATCTTCTGATTAGTCAAAATGATACAATTTACAACGCGCTAAAAAAAGATCTATCTCATAAGGACACTTAGGAAAGCCGATGGGGCTTTTAACTAATTTTATAATATTTTAACAACTTAAATGTAAAATCTATTATAATTAATGAAATAACAAATAATTGTATTAAAAATTCCTTTTTCATCGAAAAAAAGTTTTTGCTTTCAGAAAATATTGTCCATATTCATAAAAACAACTAAAAGCAAATAAAAGCATTTCAAATTAAATAATATCTTTGTTTTATTGAGTTTTGTATGTTACAATTCAGAGCTGATTTTCAGGTACGTTGGCTCCAATTAAAAACAAAAAAAAACATGATTTGCATTCCTCAAAGCCCTGTGCTTTTAATTATTGTAATCACTAAACCCGATGCGATCGAATTTCTAGCGTTTTCATAAAATTAGTTATGGGGTGGGGTAATAAGTATTTGAAAAAAATATTTCTAACATGACTTTAATAACAAAAACGTATTTATAATAATTTTGATCATCTGTAAATAGTTCCTGAAAGTTTCATTAACATCCGACAATTATTTCTATTTTTGCACGATTTTTCAAATTAATGTTATTTACTAGTTCCGCTGATACAAATAGAAACAAGGTTTTTTTAATCAAAATTTAGAATGTTCTAAAAAGAAGGAAAAATTTTTAAAAATAAATAAAAAAAACTTTGGTCTTTCCTCTTAATAATAACATAAGCATTTAGACAATAAAATTTTGTTTTCGGCAAGGTTGGCATCTTTTTCATCATGCTATGCTCTTTTTTTAGCGATTTCGTGGAGGTACCTATATTATATATATATATATATATATATATATATATATATATATATATATATATATATATATGTGTGTGTGTGTGTGTGTGTGTGTGTGTGTAGTTCTTTTATATAATTACTGGCATATGAAAAAGAAAATGTTTTACGCACTAAAAGCGTAAAAATAATAACAAATTAAAGACATGACAATTTAATATCAAATTTAAAACACAGAAAGTATTATGGTTTGTTCTAAGATCAAAAGGATGGGACACAGTAGCTTCAATAAATTATAACCAAACCATTCTTTCGAAATCTGCTACTGCTCATCCGTAGAACGAAGAATTTGCCAATACAAAATACTGGAATATGATGTGGAAAAATCCATAATTTTAAATATATATACATATATATATATATATATATATATATATATATATATATATATATATACATATATTACTGTGGAACCCAACTCACCAGCAAATTTTTCTCACATACTGTCATTCTATTCTGACAAGACTTCCGAATTGGCATTCAACAATCTATTCGACCCCGTAATCGACAGATTCTACACCAAGTCGAACCAACAAAACGTACGGCTGGTTTTCTTCATAATCTCCCACTTAATCTGTGGATATACAACCTGCTTTTCTTTAATATTCCATGCATAGTTGGACAGAGTTTTGGCGTTGTTGTACCTCCTCTTCACTCTGAAGGATATTTTGTGTCTATCATATTTTGCTTTGAACGGTTACTTTTTATATATTTTCCCAGTTCATTTGTCTTCATTGTTGCGTTTGATCAGTTTGGTCATGTTCGACATGGAACTGTAACATGACAGTTGTTTCTATTGAAAAGATTATATAACTTTGATCCAGATCACCTTATGCGGAAACGCTTATCTAATAAGCTAAATAATATTTTGCCAATCCTGGGATTCACTGCTATATCGCATGGAGCCGTAAACCAAATAATTTTCTCTCTCGATTATTCAGGTGGAGGTATGCTGCTTGATACAATAAATTCACGTTATATCCATCATATTTCAGAGCTATTTCGAAATATTTTTAAAATTTTATCAAATATTTCAGTATTGGACAAGATAACCTACAGTGTTCCGATTAGGACGATGCTTTAACGCGTTCTTTGGTTGGTTTCGTTATTTATATTATTAAGCTTCTTGAATGGAACCCTAGTTGATATCCCTAAATCTTGACAACATAGAGGAATCAAATAATGTTATAATATCGTGGAACCATTCAAATAATAGCTAGACAGAAAAAAAAGATACCCCCGTGGGGTAACAATACGGAGTTGTAAAGATTGATACAAGAAGTAAACAAGCAGAAGCGGAAGAAAAATAACAATAAAATTACTAGTTAATGCTCTGGGAAACAAATATCCGCTGAAAATTGGAAATGAAGATAATGAAGCCGAACAGTATAAAGAATGTGTTGAAATGTAGAGTAAAGCAAAATAACACAATAACCTCATACAATCCAAACCAACGCAGAAGAAATGTCCTGGTATCAAAAGTCAGATTTCAACTCTGACCAAACAAAACTAAAGATGCCTGCGGAAATACCATCGAATAATTACAAACATGTCTCCAAACAGAAACAATAATGAACCTACTGAGGTGAATTTAAGAAAGCTATAAAAAAATTCAATAAGCGTCACTTGATATTGAAGCTGAATGTTTGTTTCCAAAAGCTCCCCGGCCTCAATAACAAGTTCCTTGATTTCATGGAGAAAGTCAAGAATCAGAAATGCATCCCCAAAAGTGGGGTGTACTGCGCCTTAATGCACCATGAAGTCCTCAAAACCCATATGCATACAGAGGTATCTCAATTGGATCCATTCTGCTGAAAGTACTAATAAACATTATATTAACTAGATTCTCATCATTATAGGAAAGTCAATTCCTCACAGCCCAATTTGATTTTCGTTCTGGTAAGGGTAATGATGGTATATATGCCATCAAAAACTCCAGTAGTTTGCATACCTCTACAGTAGAATATTGTATACTAGCTATATTTTGTTCACAGCAGCATATGACCACACCAAGAGACTTCCTCTTCTCGTCCATTAGAAACAGTCTTTCTCGCTCTGACTCCACTGACCGTCTCGACCTAATAGAAGATATATATCAGTCAAAAAAATCATACATGTCTGGCAAGAACTCCAACACTGAATCATTTAAAACTTTATCAGGAGTATAAGGAGGAGAAAATGAAAGGCCCTCCACAGATATGCAAGCACAAATGTGAAGAGATCGGCACTGGTCATTTAAGCCTTTATAGCACATTCTAATTGAATTTACTAATAGAAAACAATAAACCTGCTTTTCCTGCCAAGCCTATGCTGAAGGGGAGGGTACGCTGGTGATATAGGGTATCAAGACCTTCTACCAAGTAATCCAAGAAATAGGACTCAAAACAGAAAACTATATTCTGGAATTAGAATGAAAGCAGTGAATGAAACCTACCTTGAATCAATTATAAAAATTCAGGATGTGGAATTAGTAAATAGCAAACACTTTAAATACCTCAGTGTATGAATCAGTTATAACTTTAGTATAGGAAATAAGGAAATAGAACACAGAATAGGCTACGCTAGAGGTAGATTCGCCCAACACTGCAAATGGTTACAAAACTAAAAATGAAAATCTCAAGACATGTTCTTAAACAACCTCGTCAGATCGAGGCTTTTCATATGGATATCATTCATGACGCCAAAATAGTTCAGAAATATCTAAACTATTAGCTCTCTCTATACAATCGCTTCCTCAGATCAATGGTTAAAAGTGGCTTGTAACGAATGAAATCTGTAAATCTTAGCGAGGGTCATCTTTACTCAAACTTTGTGAATTGTTGTTACATAACCACAAACAAAGAACTGTACCAAATAACAGAAACTACATCAATTGAGAACTACCAATATTAGCAACAACTAAATTGAATAGTTCATGTAACTCGAAAAGAAAATAATGGCACAATCAAGATGTTGACATTCTATACTACTTCAAACAAAATATTAGGAAGGAAACCTACATCAATAATGGAATGCGCGATACACAGATCTATAGATTCGCCTTGAAAATGCCGCTCGTTTTATGTACTGGTTGTGAAGGCTTTCTGATTGGTTGGTCGAAGTATCTATTTTTAGAAATGGGGAAATTTGTTTCCTTATTTGTTTAATTTTTTTATCGTACATCCTGGTTGCGGAAGCTTTCTGATTGCTTGATGAAACTATGGTTCTTTTTGGCTGCTGGTTATTTTTTGAAATGGTGAAATTTTGATCTTCTTACTATTTATTTGTATTTATTTATTTGTTTCATTAAATATCAGAAATTGGTTAAATATTTAATAAATAGACTTTTACTATTTTAGCTTTTAAAGTCTATCTAGACAAGGCTCTTCACTGCATTCATTTACCAGCAACCTACCGTATTTTCTTGTGTATAATACGAAAAACTTTGAACAAAACTTAAAAGCAAAAAAGGTGGTTGTATTATACACAAGTACATGTTTTCAGACATTTTAACCGACTTAACAAACCTATTTTTTGAAACATCAAGAAATACACTCAGCACAACAGACAATAAAACACAAAGTAGGTAGATGTTGATCACAATTGTTTACAAAAGGTATTTATTATGTCGGCAAAATGTTAGTGTAAATGAACGTCTTTTGTTTCGAAGACAGGAAATTCACCGAAATTGATTAAAAAAATTAACAATGTCAATACTTTAGATCTTTCATGTTTTGATAACATTAGTGCTACAACAAAAGCCTATTGAACGAATTACGTCCTGTTTTTAGTTTTTATTTCCGAATTACGTCCTTCTTTTTAGTTTTTATTTCCGCTATTTATGGGACGATAATTCCTATGCTATATGGTAGTTGTTTCATATTTCTACGTTTGTTGATACTAAGTATCCAGTTTGAAAACCTCAAAATAGATATGTAAACAATCCCGATGAGTCTGATTTTGAGGATTTTGACTTTAAAAATGTCTAAAATTAGAACAGTTTTGCTGACAAGATAAAGTTTGTGTATATTGTTTATATTTTGATTTTCTTTTTTTTTATAAGGTTTTCTATCTTTATTTTTAATGAAAAACAATTTTTAAATTGTTTATTAATATATAGAAATATGAAAAATTCATATCAAAGAGAAAAGTATTAATTAACCCATTAAAATGCATTACCGGGTATGTCTCGTTTGAACCTTCCCCGAAAATTCGAAAAAAAAATTTGAAACGGTTCATTTCTATTCTTTAATATTGTGAAAAGTTAAATATTTTAGGGAAACATGTGTATAACATTGAGATTTTAATAGATAATATGGAACAACTTTCAAAATATTTACATATCGATGGTTGTACTACGTAACTGTACAATACTCAAGTTTTTGCTTCAGAAACACAAAAGTGTATTATGCTCAAGTCGTATTATACACAAGAAAATATGGTACAGTAAAGTGAATACAGGGCTTTATATAAACAAGAAATGCTTAAATAAGTCTGTGTAAAGAAATGCAAGAAATAAAAATGGCAGCATCAACATTGACAAAATAAAATTGCAACATTCTAAATGACGAAATTACAATGCTGATATTGATGTGAATACAATTATCATGATTAACAACCATTTAGAATTAAAAAAGTATGACCTATTAAAGGGTGGATGAACTCGAAAGGGGTCAACGTGAAGTTAATCCTAGGTAATACCTCAAGTTACGGAGAATGCAACAGGAAGCCATTCTATCATTCATCCTAAGAACAATCATGGCATCCTACTTTCTTTTTCCATCTCCAATCAACACCAAATTTCTCTCTCCACAACTTTCTTATGTTGCTCTAAGTAACCTTTACCTTCCCTCTTTATACTTGTTCTGCTGTCCATTTACACAAACATGTTAATCCTTCTACCTTTCTTTTGAGTCCTGAGAGTATTAGATTCCCCTGACCCTCTTTCTTTACTAAGTTTCCAGAAATTTCAACTGTTTTTTTCTCGTAAGTATCTGTTTCTTTGTAATTTGTTTTCCTTAAAACCTTTTGTTCATATGTTCTGCCCATGATATATTCAGTATCCGTTGGTATAACCACATCTCTGATCGCTTCAAGTTTCCTTTTAATCTGTGAAGAAATGCTTCAGTATCCATTACTATAGAGATAATATATTACGTAGCAGTTCAGTACTCTTTTCTTTATTTCTAACGAAATTTTCCTATATTTTAATACTCTGTTTAGTTTCTGAATGGCATTTTGCTGTTTCTATGCGCCTTCGCATTTCGGTATCACATTTTATGTCCTCTGATATAGATTTCAGTACAAGCTTGATTTTGACACCCCAATACATATCTCACACCATGCTTTGTCTTTTTTGTTGAAAATAATGCAGTATATATCCTTATACTTCTTTTATGTGCCGTAACCCTTCAGTACGTAGCTCTCCATTTTCCCCTAACCCTTGTAGTTACCAATATGTTTTGTCCTTTTGCTACTTCTCCTAGACCCTGTTCTGTCACCCACTATCCGCTTTGTGAGTATCAGATTCTCCAAGCCCACCTTTCTCATTAAGTGTCCCAGAAATTTCAGCTGCCTCTTCCTCATGTTAAGTATAAGCTTCTTCCTTGTTTGCTTCCTTTCCAAAACCTCATCGCTGCTCACAAGCTCGGTCCATGATATCCTTAACATCCTTATGTAGAAGCATACCTCCGTTGCCTCGAGTCTCTTCTTTGAGGAGACCGTCCAAAATTCGCTGCCTTAAAGGAGGACAGATATCACGGAGCAGTTCTCTTTTCTTTATTACCAACGAAATCCTCCTGTCTCGTAATACTCTGCTTAGCTTCTGGAATGTGTCTTTGGCTATCCCAATACGACTTCGGATCTTCAGCGCACACTTACCGTCTTTTGTGAGAACACCTCCCAGATATTATAATTTTCCGCACCTGCTTGATTTTAGTGTCCCCGACCTGTAAATTATATTTTGGGCTCATCTTTTTGCTGATGACCAAGCATTCTGTCTTCTTGTTTATGCTTAGTCCCTTCTTCTTGCTCTCCTTTGCTACCCTTCTGTAGGGGTTTTGTAGTTTCCTTTCCGTGTCTGCTATCAGCGCTGTGTCATCTGCGTATCTTATGTTGTTAAGATTGTGGCCGCCAATGATGAATCCTGGTAGGATTTCCAGTTCTCTTAGAATTGCCTCGCTGCATACGTTGAATAAGTCCGGTGGGAAGACACATCCTTGCCTTACGCCCCTTTCTATTTTTGTATATCTGTTGAACTCATTTTCTATCCGTATGTAGGCCGCTTGTTGCCAGTATAAGTTCTTAATTATTCTAATATCTTTCCCAAACATATCAAAGTTGTTGAGCAGTTCCAACAGATCTTTGTGGCGAACTTTGCGCACTCTATAAAACATAGGTGCAGGAGCATGTCTTCTGTGCTGTTAGTTTCTTCTTGGAAGCATCGCTACTACCTTGTCATTGACTGTGCACCATTGGAGCCGTTTTTCTCCACATTCGTTGCGGCGTCCTAGTCCGAAGTTTTCGGCTGTATCCCCTGCCTACTTTGGTGTTCAGTTCTCCCATGATAATTATGATTTCTTGTGATTTGCAGTGAGCTTTGGCATTGTCTAGCATGGAGTAGAAAGATTCGATTTCTTCTTCCTTACTGGAAATAATGAGTAAAAGAACTAAAAGAACCATCATAAGTTTAATAATTTGTGATGCTTCTTTTAGTCCTTTTAGAAACATTTCTTTGTCTAGGTTAAATAAATCCGATGTGAAAATGCATCCATGTCTTTCTTCTCTTTAGAGCATTAATGCAAAGTGAACGAAACAAACTATCCAAATTTGAACTCGGCATACCTATTCCTCTTTTCGCGCCGAATGCCGTTACACATCCTTCCGCATACACGTATCTTATTCCTACTAAAGTATTAAATCAATTTAACGAAATACAAAACCTAAGTGTGGGGAAACTTTAAAATTATTATTTTCATCGTACACAGATTAAGTCAGAAGTGTATTCAGAGTGAAATTCCAGACTCTTCTTACATTATTAATAAAACTGAGATTTGAGAATTACTGTTAAAGTATTATTCTGATTTTTTTCCCGAAAGGTCAGTCGTTTGGTTTTAATAAAAAAAAAAACTACATCACTGGTTGTTGACAAATATATTTGCTATGTGAAAAATGTATTTGTAAAACTGCATATATATTTGTAAATTTATATAGATGAACTAATTACACACGCGTGGGAGAACGAGAAATTCGAATTCTAAGTGCTATGTATTAGGTTGGTGCAAAAATAATGACGTAATAATGTCGTTTTTTGACGTTACGTCAAAAACGACATTATTACGTCATTATTTTTGCACCAACCTAATATTTGACAGACTAGAAGGAGAAAGGCTTACCAGAGTCTAGGTGGGACGTTTGATCTGTGAGAAAAATACTTTAAGACATACAGTAGAATAGATAGCAAATACTCGTGTGTGTTGCTACTTACATCTTTATTTCCCCGTTCTCTCCTCCGGTAGTGCTGCTCCATAGAGCTGTTTACTCCAAGGGAGTTAATTATATAAACATTGCTTATGGAGTTAAAGCGAGCTAACTATTCAAGCAGTGATTGCTTATTATATGTATACATATACAACATCCTCCCTCTCGATTCTTGTTTTTCAGCTTTGTTTTGGTTGGAACTTAAGATGTGTATTCCAAAGAGGTGGATAAACTGTTATTCCAACTCTAGTTAGGACTGTTTGCTCAGTTGGTGTTCTGGGATCTTTGTGTGGGGGTGATCTGTTTGCCAGTTCCGGAAAGGGAAAAATTCTGAGCTGCTGTGAAAGAGAGATGCCTAACAAATGTCGTCTGTTACGACGGAGTTTTCGGCCATTCTCTATTAGGATAGGATATTGATTGATCACATCGCTTGATAACCTTATCCCTTCTTGGACCGGTTTTATCATCGTGGTCACTGATGTTCAGAGAGAAGAGTTCATGATGCTTTGGATTTGATTGGTTTCGGATCTTGTCTCGGTAGGTAGATTCCGTGATCCTAGGTAGCAATGTTTCATCAATTTTGATGCTGGTGAAGGAGAGTTTTCTTTGTCTAGCTCCGTGCGTAGACTTAGCAATTCTAGGTATTTATCATCCCCCGTTTTTATGCACTTTAATATAGTCCTTTTTATGGTTTATGTGATTCATTCTACCATATCAATGTAGTCTGCAAATTCTGGGCTACTGGTATCATGTTCAAAATCCCAGTTTGCTGAGAATTTTCTGAATTCTAACGAAGTGAATTCTGGACCATTATCAGAAAAGACTAGTTTGGGAATTTCATATCATGCAAATATCTTTTCATATGTTATATCACTGTTAGTGAGGGGCTATCGAGGAGTTTGATGATCTCAAAATATTTGGAGTAATAATCCACAACAATCAGGTAAGATTCTTCCCTGGACCTTGAACACGTCCGCACCAACTTTTGTCCAAAGTTTGGTGAGGATCTCATAGTTCGTGACGGTTTTGTATTGTTGGCATGCATGGCAGTTTGATATTGTATTTGTTATGTATGCATTCATGTTTGGCCAGTAGAATATCTGGTATGTTTTCTTTTCAATTCCCATGTGGTCTTGGTGCAGAATTTTGCGCATTTCTAGCCGGAATGTTGAGGGTACAACAATCTGTTGAGAAGGAGGCCATCTTAATATGTGACCACTAAATTATAGTAGTGGTATGGCTTGAGACAGGGAACAAGTGTGTGGCGATGTTCTGGCCAACCTGCAGAGATCTGTTGTCGTAGTTTTTTGTTGTGTCATCTTTTGCTGTTTCTGGAAAATCTTTTCAGTGATTCGGAGTGATGACATCACAAAGTCGACAAAGTAGTTAATTTCATTGTTAGAGATTTCAGAGATATTTTCTTGTAATGCGACTTGGCTTCGTGTGACCGCAATCTGCATTAGCTTGCCTTTTGTATATTCCAAATCAAAGTCATACTTTTGAAGTCTTAAAAGGAAACGCTGTATTCTAGGTGTCAGAGATATGCTAACATGAGCTATTGGATGCTACTTGTCGTGCAGCTGTTCCAGCAGGGCTCCTAATCCTTGATACTTTGATTAGAATTTTTTGGTTGAAGTATTTTAATGTTGGTCTCTGAGTAATCATTGCCTTATGGTCTAAAAGTGCATCCCTTTGAGACTGTTGGATTACCGCCTCCTGGTTAATAAAATGTCAGAGTTGAGATTTTGGAATTATCGCCCCCTGACCATTTACAGGCGGTGCGAAATTCGAAAAACTCAATGTTTTTCTAGGTGACTTTTCATTGCAAAGAGACATATTCTTTCCCCCCCCCCCTGCAAAATGTGATTAATCAACTACAGGCACTTAAATTTGCCTTGAACTTTTGAATTTCATTCCATTATTGTTCTTTTTCCTGACAATATATTTGTTAATATTTCTTTGTTCAAATTCTATGTCATTATTCCTTTAGATTTATACGAGTTCACCAAAAATTATTAGTGGATCAAATGTAATAGGAACTTATAACGCCTCATCAAAAGTGTTTATACACGCAACAAAGACTGTCAAAAGACCAAATGGTGTCTTTCTCGAGAGGAAGATGTAGGGTGCCATTTTGGCTGAAAGGTTTGGGGAAAATTTCCCCAGATATGTGATTATAGCTAAAAAGCTTTGTAGTTTGAAAATTTTCCGGTTTTCGGAAATATTTCCGTTAGAAAAGTCTAGGAGTCCCGTGAGAGCAAACTGGGTAGCTCGAAGAATTTCTACTAGAACGTGGCTGAAAGATAGGCAGATGTTAAAGAGTTATAATTCTACGTATTTGACAGTCGAGAAGGAGAAAAGTCTTACCGGAGTCTAGGTGAGAGGTTTGAGAAAGAGATTTTAAGACATACGGTAGATAATACTCGTGTGTGTTGCTAGCTACATCTTTATTTTCCTATTATCTCTTCCGGAAGTGTTACTCTGTAGAGCTCATTAGCCTAGAGGAGTTAATTATGTTTATGTAGTTAAAGGCAGCTAACTATGCAAATAGTAACTGCTTAATATAATATATGTATACATATACAACTCTAAAAAATACTACTAGCACCGGAATCAGATTTGCTATGATTGTGTCAAGCTCAGAAAGTGAGATATATGCCTAAAATTAATATAAACAGCGATCAAACAGCTAAAATTGTGACATTGTGCATAGGGATTGATGCAGAGCTTCTGACAAGAATGATTAAAAATTTAAAATAAATAAAATCTCAATTTCTAACTAATGAGAGGCTTTTCCCTTTCTTTCGATAAGCTATGGAATTTTTACTTTTGACAGTGGCAGAGGAAGAATTAGTAGGGTTCACGAGGCATGTCGATCACACGATCTATGGCGCAGGGGATGGCTGTGAGATGTCGGCTAAAGCCGTCCTAAATTCTTAAGATATAGTTTTCCCTTTGAGAGTGGCATCGTGACGAAGTTTGTGTATACGACCTCGAAAGTTCTTTTGCCTCGTTTGCAATGTCCGCTGGGCCCTTTTAGATGCTTGCCGTAATTCCCCTTGCACCTCACGCAAGTATTGCAGGATTCGACGTATGCCGAAATGACGCAGTTTGTGAACTCCCAGCAATAGTTTGATAAGTTGGTACGCATCCGAGTGATACCAGCAGTTGATGCAATCATGAGCTTGGTGGAGTTAATCGACTATGAAGATCGGAGTTCTGAAGTCTGAATGTTTTGCACGCTGCGGTCGGATTGGCCGGTAGGTTGGTCTTTTTTATGATGTGCCCTCTGCTGAAAATGTCGACTTAAACGTTCGAGACGAATTTATCGCTGGATTTTTCTTTTTGCTATCGTCGAATTTTCGTGTTATTGAATTCACGCTGATCGAGGTATGTCAGTGAACGGTGGTCAGTGAAAATAATGAATGGGCGGCTGCGCAGAAAGTAGTCAAACTGGGATATGGCCCAGTGGACCAGTTCTGTTCTGTTACTCTGAAGGTGTGGGAAGCGACAGCTATGATCTTTTTCGTCCGTTGTCAGGTTCCTGCATAAGTATGGCCTTACACACGACGTCACGAGCGTCTGTGGTGAATGAAATCTGGAAATGAGATGACTGGTGGTGATGATAGGTGTCTCATGATTTTTTCAAAAGCCTTGTCGGCCTTTTCTGTCCAAGCGAACGGCCTGTTGGCCCTGTTGAGTTCATGTAAACATCAAGTAAGAAAATGTAAAAGTCTTGATTCGTTCGTAAAGGTGAGTCTTCAGAAAATGGCGTGTCCAGACGAGACGTCCTGTGTGACTTTGCAGCACCTTTCTTGTAGTCGGCGTTCTGGGTCGGGTCTGAACCCTGCACTGTCGACAATGCGACCGACAAATTTTATGTTCCAAAGCGAGAAAGGTGCACTTTTGGGGGTTGAGTTTCAGCCTGAATTTTTGACGAGTAAGAAATAGCAGTGATGTCGTTATAAAAGGTTTGGGCGTGGACGAGGTTGTTAATATATGACGAGATATGCGTTGATAAAAACTTTAACTAGCAGGCGTTAGACCATAGGCTAGACGGGTGTATTAGTAACATCGGCCCTTCCAGATAAATGCAGTTTTGTAGCGGGTCCCGATTTGCCAGTATCCGTTGCGGGGATCGAGGGATGAAAAGTATTAGTTTAACTCGCTGATCTTGTTAAAAATAGAATCGATTGTTTGCGTTGATACAGGTCTTTGTGAGTTCCTTGTTGAGTGTCCTCTGAAATTGGCAACTCCGCAGATTCGTCCTTTCTTTCGGACAGCAAAGAGAGGGTTGTTGAAGTCTTTCAGTAGTCATGCGTTCTGGGTTGTTGCTTCGACGTCAACATCAGCTTCTAGCGCTTGCGCGATCGGGTGTTGCTTTTGGCTGCGGGATTGGTCATTAGTGGGTATGCGCACCTGATTGTCCTCATTACCGATGATACTGGTGTAGTTGATGAGAAGGACTGCTGTTCATCGCGGTTGGAGTGAGGATGGAGGACTCTGGCTATGTTTTACCTAAGCCAGAACAGTGTTCGCTCTAAAGACTCGATATTGACCTGAGGTTTCGCCATAGGCTGACTTGTGACGGGCTGTACTCCATACGCAGATGTGGAGTTGTGTGCCGTTTCCGGGTTAGTGACTGAAATCAGAAATGCTGTATCACTTACGTCACCTGATGGTAAGGCTCTGTGGAATTCAACTGTGTCGTCTCGATTGTTTATCCTGTATAATGCTAGCGTGTCGTGACGTAAAATGTTCTGGTTAACAATGATTGGTATAGTGGCATTAGTGAACAGTATATTAATGTTCTGGAATATGGGTAAGCTGACGTCGCCGACGGTAATATCGCCGATTATTTCGCCAATAACGGAAACATCACCGCCCATTCCATTTATCTGTGTGATGTTTGCATGTCCCTGCTCAGGTAGGCGGGAGATAGGTATGACGCAAATGGTGCATGGGAGAAAGTGAAGTCGCCGAATCGATAGTGATATCCATTTTTGTGAAAAGATATCAGCGCGAGTGAAGATGTTGGAAACTAAAGTTGTGATGGTGTTAATGTCTTGAACCGGGCACTGGGCCATCATATCTCGTCCGTTTCATGAAGTTGGTTTATGTCTATTACTTCAGGTTATTCTGTGGCCGTTGTAGGTGTGTTTGCGGATATAGTCGTAATGTGTGCTTGGTCACGAAGTGGGTGGAAGTAAGAGCAATTTTGACCCTTGAACTATGCGAGACCCCTCATGTAGTTTCTGCAGACAGCACGATTGGAGTTGTTTGTGTGCGTGCGTTTCTGGTCCCGTCTCGGGGTTATGTCCTTGTGCTCCAGTCTCGTAGATGTGTTCTAGCCATGCATTACTGAGTGATTTATCCGTCGGCGTATCTGTTGTATTTGACGCTTCAGGCTGGCGAAATCTTGATTCGCTTGTGCATGTGGTCGCTGTTTTTGCGCCTACATTACGTCTGCGGTCATGTTTGGGATAGCGCCTTTTTTTATTCCGCGGTCGAGGTAGCATTGGGCGTCGCTTTCTATGCCACCAGCCGAGTAGTGGCTTTTACCAGATGTGGGGTATATGTTAGTAGCTCAGGTCTTAATTTTTTCTCTCATGAGCATCTCACCCATGAGAAAAAAATCCGTGTCGGCGCTCATTTCGGAGTTGTTGTTGAACGTCTGAAACTTCGCTTTTATATGGACGGCTGCTTCACTGATCGTGGCCTCGGGCTGGCCTGCAAAATCGATGATCTTTTCGCTGCTACGTCATTGCAGGTGCCGCGCTCAGCAGAAGTGTTGAAAGTTCATCATTTGACTTCTGTGAGATTTTAGCAGGTAGGCCCTCGTCTACTCGTGTAGGGACGTGGTCTGTTGCAAATCCTCCATCTGTCGAGAAGTTGCCTAGCAATTTTAATAAATTCTGTTTCTATCTTCGGATAATGTGCGATCTTGGGTTTTACGTGGATTGCATACCTCTTGTTCAAATCGATTATGAACCGATTGACGTCGTTACACGAATGGAAACGTTTTATGCCGTGCATAGTGTCACATAAGGACTGTAGTCGCATGAGCAGTTCGTAGTCTGGGACGTGTGCACGATCCCAACAGAGACAGAATTGTGAGCAATGAGCATTGCAGTTATGTCTGAACTTCGTCAGTGATACTGGCTCGTTGTTCACTTGTCAATTTCGGGTTTGTTTTCAGTTTGAGAATTGTTGTTTGTTGTTGTTTGAATAGTTCTCGCATGATGCGCTGTAGCTCATCTTGTTCCGGCCGCACGCTTCTGACACAAATTGTTATATTTAAGCGTATGGTGACAGAACAAAGAAAAAAACAACAAAGGTTTAAAGAAATAAACATTTGTATTAACGTAAAATAGAACAAATGATAAATTAGTGTAGATTTCTCTCGTTGAAAAGAAAAAGAAATAAGTGGAGTTATAAAAGGCGTCCTTTGAGACATACGGAAGGAGGGGGATGAGTTGTGACTTAGTGGGGCGACGGCCTTTGGTGAGCTGTCTCTTGGAGTTCGCTTTCCGACGAAGTCTGTGAACCCGGGCCAAGATGCCGTCCAACTGTCGAAAATGTCCCTAAGTTGACCTTTTATGTCCTTTCTTAGCCTCAAATCGGCTGCGATTTTTATTTAGCTAAAAGTGGGTGCTATTGGGTGGAAATTTTGGATTGTATTGCTTATTTTTTTCTCTGAGTGTGTAAATAAAAACGGAAGGTATGATCGTAGTCTTGAGCAGTTAACGGAATTGTAGTTCAGTTTTGGGTGTTCGGAGCGCTTACATCCGGTCAGTGCTGGAAATTAATGCAGCATAAATCAGAAGATCTGGTTTTTGGAACAATGTAACAGCAGTAATATACTATGTACTGAGGTGAGATTTAGTATTAGAATCCCAGACACTAAATTCATAGAAAAGGATAAGGCGTCCGTTACTGCGCAGATTTTTTGTATTAGATATGATTTAAATTTGTTTAAAATGACATAGTAAGCATTGTATGTCGAAGGTAACTCTATCAATATATGTGCACAAAGTATTTGAGCAATAAACTTCATTTACAAAGAAAATCATTCTTCTGTCGGTGCTATAATTTCCAATGTAGAATCGTGAATTTTATAATATTCTTTATTTGAGTGAAAGATTTTAATTTTGGAAAGCAGGGGTATGCACTCATTTGGTGAATTGATTTATTTCAACTTATCGAAACAAATGTTTGATCTATGGCAAAAAAAAACACATTGGAATTTATAAGTTTTTTATTATTACATATGTTCTTTCATTTATATATTTCAAGAACAAAAAAAGACTTACGGCCATATCAGGTTGAAACACCGGTTCTCGTACGATTATCAATGTTAAGCAACGTCGAACCTGGTCAAGATTTATATGGGTGACTGCTTGAAAATATCAGATACTGTACGCTTGAATGTGCGTTTGTGTAATGGATAAATTCTTGGAATTGAAGATCTGAGAGCCGAC
Source organism: Acanthosepion lycidas (assembly GCA_963932145.1). Lineage (NCBI taxonomy): Eukaryota > Metazoa > Mollusca > Cephalopoda > Sepiida > Sepiidae > Acanthosepion > Acanthosepion lycidas. The sequence goes on from OZ010576.1 coordinate 68,897,869, forward strand.
TACCAATTCCAATCGGCTTGATTATATTCACTTATACGCAAATACCTTTGGGAAAGGTATGAATCTACATTTTCTTTCTTCAGCTATGGGTTAATTAGTAGGACTTGTATCAGTGAATGATTATTATCTCCAAATATTTTTACAATCTGATTCCTTGCTTTAAATGAACTGTAAAATATTGATAAAAACAAATCTACTAATCAAGATTAAAGAGAAATAAAAAGAAAACAAATTTATTTGTTTATCTTGCAGATAAAAATACAAAATTTGAAAAAAATACATGATTCGAAAATAAAAATAATTTTCATTTGTATATTTTTTCAAATGGAAAGAAAAGATCAATGAAATGTAAAGAGAAAAATAATTCCCTCCATTTATTTTTGCAAATGAAGACACAAAAGCCAGATATATGTAAAGAACAGTAACCCTTAAGTAATTTAGTATCTTGAAAGGGGAATAGTGAAGAATAAATAGAAGAAAGTAATTTTCTTCATTTATTTTTGTAGATGAGTCAAAGGTATGAAAAGACATAACTAATTTTATGGATAGAAGAAAGTAATTTTCTTCATTTATTTTTGTAGATGAGTCAGAGGTATGAAAAGACATAACTAATTTTATGGATAGAAGAAAGTAATTTTCTTCATTTATTTTTGTAGATGAGTCAGAGGTATGAAAAGACAACTAATTTTATTTATTTATTTTATAGTAAATTTATTTATTTTATAGTAAATTATTTATGAAAAGGATAGGGGGCATGATGAATAAAAGAAACAAAATAATTTTATCCATTTATGTAATATTTTCATTAAAAATAAAATCAATACAGTGGAAAAGCAAAAAACAGTTTTATTAATTCTTACAAATGAAAAGAACTGACAGAAAATACAAAAAGTTTTTTTTATTCATTTATTTATTGTAGCGATAATAATAATAAAAACAGGAAGGATGAAAAGACATACATGACATGTTGTTCATTTGTTTTTTTAGCAGAGGATAAGAAAACAATATAAATTGAAGGTAAAAATGAATTTATTCATTTGTTATGAAATGAGAGAACTGAAAGGACAAAAATAATTTTATTTATTTATTTTTCAGGTGACAGAAGAGAGAAAAATGTGAAAAAATAATTTAAACATTGCTTTTATAGATGAAAAAGCAAGAGATGAAATGACAAAAATATTCTTTTAATCATTTAAATCAAGAATTAATGAAATGTCGTAACCATTTTATATATATATATATATATATATATATATATATATATATATATATAAAGAAAGAACAGTAAGATATATAATCCGGTGTACTTATAGATATTTTTATTTTTACAAAATAGTGCTCAATGTAAATTTACAGAGCATTAATATTATAAATTAATTGATTTAAAATATGTTTTTTTTCGCTACACAGTTCTAACCATGTTTCAAAAATGGAAGCTAAAAGTTCCGAATTTAATTTTGTAATTAAATTAAAGACGTTAGTTCCATTTCATCCTCAAGCGAATTTTGGAGTAACTGTTATTTTAATAGACTATTTTTTTTTACACACACACATATATATATATATATATATATATATATATATGCCCACACAGTCGAACACTCTAAATCTTTATTTTTAACAAGAAGAAAATATGTAGAAAATAAATTTCGGAATTTCTCTGAAGAACATTCCTAATACCAACAAAAAGGAATATTTCGTGATATTAATGAAAAAAAACAGAGGAACTCATACGAAGGATCAGATGGAGAGCTTCTTCCTTAATAAGAACGAATCACAAAACAAAAACTACAAGGAAACTTACGGTTTTAACAGTAAAATCTAATAAAAAAAAATAGTCTATTAAAATAACAGTGAAAATGTTTTAAAAATGTATTTAAAATTGTAGTTAAAACGAATTCTAACCTAAGCATCTTTTAAAATTGTAGTTAAATACAACGTATACTAACCCAAACACCTCTCAAAAAGTACTACCGGCACTTAAATGAATCCAATAAAACACCTACTGAAAAATGAAATTATGACGAAATGTAGATGTAGGCCATTGAATGACCCATGTCCTTCGTACATACATGTGAAACTATATATTATTAAGTTTATAAAAAAAAATAAATATATAAAGTTTACTAAATCAGAGAAATGAAATAGCTATTTTTGCCGTAAGGGCTATAAATTTTACTTAAATAATATTTAAATATAAAATTTTAAAAATCGTAATATACATATATTTGATATGGAAAATTTTTTTTACTTACTGTAAGTAATTCTAATACATTTACTTCTATTAAAAAGAAATATAGTCTATTAAAGCTAACAATGAAAATATTTTAAAGTTGTAATTAAAATTGTAGTTAAATAAAATGAATTCTAACCTAAAATTCTTTTAAATTGTAATTGTAATTAAATAAAACGTTTTCTAACCTAAAGACCTCCCTCTTAGTACTACACGCACTTAAAAGAATCCAATAAAACACCTACAGTAAAATGAAATTAATATGAAATGCTAGAAGATGTAAGCTTTTGAATGACCCATGTCCTTTGTACTTACATGAGAAACAATATATTACTAGGTTTATATAAAAAATAAAAGTTTACTAAATCAGTGAAATTAAGTAGCTATTTTTGCCGTCATTGTCATAACTTTTACTTAAATAATATTTAAATATAAAAAAAATTGTAACCTAATAATATACATACTTATACTTGATGTGAAAATAATTCTACATACTGTAAGGGATTCTAATACATTTAATTTTTCTTAAAAGAAATATAGTATATTAAAAATTAAAAGTGAAAATATTTCAAATCGTAGTTAAATAAAACGTATTCTAACCTAAACACCCCCAAAAATCTTTAAATATACAAATAGAAAAAAATGCTGTAAGAATTTTTGCCGTTAGCAATAAAATTTTTAAAAATCCAGACGACATGCATTGTTAGATTTCATTGAAAAATACATCCCTACCCCCTACCAAAACGTAACTAATAACTGATACATCAAAATACAGACATAATGAACACGCAGACACCCCTTGTCTGGTGGAAGTGGATTTATCTGTAACCTTAGAAACGTGAATTATGATTTTAGCTGTGTTTTTAAAACCCAGGAAATTTAAAAGTTACTCCAAAATTCGCTTGAGGGTGAAATGGAACTAACGTCTTTAATTTAATTACAAAATTAAATTCGGAGCTTTTAGCTTCCATTTTTGAAACATGGTTAGAACTGTGAAGCGAAAAAAACATATTTTAAATCAATTAATTTATAATATATATATATATATATATATATATATATATATATATATATATATTATTTTGCAGATGAAAAATAAGCAGAAGCATGATGAAAAGGCAAAAATTATTTCAAAAATTATCTAGATAAAAAGACGGAACAACAGGGATGACGAAGCAATATTGTTTTTGAGTATGCGATGAAATGATAGATGTCTAACCTGGAAATTAACTCTATACAATCAAGTTTTGATCAAGAAAAAAATTGGACAACACTTAAAAACACATAGAAAGAAGTTGTAGCGTGGACGTTGTGTTCCAGGTGCAGAGTATTACATCTGGTCTAAGAAAGACAGAGAAAAGACAAGAGTCGGCTAAGATTCCTATAGCGGAATAGATAGCGAACTTCTGTATGTGTATTCATTTTGTGTAAACGTCTTCCGTTTAATTTAATGCGGTACGCGGCAACGACGCAGGTAATACAGGTTATGGTGGCACGATTATTTTTTGTTAACTGTGAAAAGAATGTTTCTAAAAGGTGCCATCGAATTTTGAATTGGAGATCAGTTTCCAAGCCTCCTGAAAATGGGTCGGGTGTATATTCGCCGATGCTAAGATTTTCATGCCTGCTTTGAAATTCCACAATAGTAGCAGAGTAATTTTGAATTACGCAAAAAATAATCAGTGTGTTTGTAAATTTCCGCAACAGTTGGGTGTTTAAAGCGATTTGGTTTGCTATTTAAAGGTGGAGAAGCAAATTAAATTATTTATATCAACTCCATAGAAGTTTACTCATGGAAAATTGTAAATGGTTTTGACTGTACTGTATGAATAAAATATACAAAAAAGACGTAAATTCATGGTGTGGAAATGTTGAAATGCATAGGCGTCAAAGAAATCTAACAATTATATAAAATGTTTTTTTGATAATTTGTGATAACAGAAAAAGTGCGAATACAATAATGTTTTAGTGATTTCTGATTAATATTGAAAGTGAAATTATGAAAAAATGTGGATAAAAAAGGAAAGACACAGAAAAACAAGAAAAACATGCAAAAACTGAAAGCGAACCTTTTCCTTTTAAAGAAACAGAGATTATTTAATTTGCTATGCGACATTTTGTACACCAAATGTTTACTTGCATATTTGTGGGTTGAAATCTTGTGATGTATTTTACACGGTTTTTAAAATTGGAAATGTACAAAGCTATTGGAATCTACCATAGATAATGACACACTTACGAATATTTTTCGGTCTAGTGAACTTACGCGAAAACATCTAGGAAATATGGGAAGCGCTGATATCGACTATTCCAAGAAAACATATCTGGTTTTAAAATCTTCCTGTTCAAATTTTGGTTCATTTTCGCAGAAGGCAAGCGGAGATATTTCAGGCAAACGCGATAGTCAGATGAAAAAAACTTGATTCCATTTACTATGTCATACAAATCACATTGAAAACACCGGTTCTCATTCGTTCGTCGGAGATAAGTAGTGTCAAGCCTGTTCAGTACTTAGATGGGTGACTGCTTGGGAATACTAGGTACTGTAATCAATTTCTGACAATCCGATAAATGTTTTGTCTTTAAATAACTTACAAAGGGTTGATAAGGAGTAAAAAAATCAATATCGTGTCAGAGTCACAGGTACTGCTCATGGACAGCAAGTTTAGTAATTGGTACTTTTATCATTGTATTTTATCGTCATTTTTGCTGTGTCATTCTGTTCTTCTCTTTTGGGGTGGGGGGAGCTAAAATTGCAGATTTCAACTTGAAGAGTTTATTGATACTTGCAACATTCTTTGTATATTTTGTTATCTTGAATTTCCTGAATTTGTGATGTGACCTGTTTGTCTGACAACTGCTGCGAGTAAAGGTCCGCAATTATCGTTTGGCCCGTTTGTAGCAGCCCATAGTGCACCACTTATTAACTAGTCCACCAGATACAGATCATGATCTTGCGTGGATGTAGTACTGGTCTTTTAGTGTAAAGCACATGATCTCGTGGTGACAACCAATGTCTGGCACGCTTAAGAGTGTCATACAGGACCCACTTTTCGTCACTGGTAAGCACTCAATCAAATATGGATACGTTGCGGTGCTAAGAAAGCAACGAGAAACAGGCTGTCACTCGTTGTTGCTTGTTGGCTTATGACACTGTGTCGGGTGCCCACCTGCTCAACTTGTTCGCCTTCCCTATGCGATGCAGGTGAAGTCTGACTATTTCATCAGAAAACTGGAAACGTTTGGCAAGCTCATCACAGGTTTGGGTGTGGTCCTCCTCTATGGTTTCATCATTCAGAACCTGTGGTCGGGCATTGCTGGGTTCATCACAAAGTGACAGATTTCCCAACCTGAAATTTAAGACCTGTGGCCGGCCATTGCTGGGTTCATCACAAAGCGACAAATCACCCGACCTGAAATTCTGGAACCAATGCCTCACAGGATTATTCCCAAAGACTTGATGTATTCGGCGACTTGATGCGCCTGCGGGCAAATCTACCTTAAAGTCATAAAGTAGACAACCACAAACGAGCTGCTTCAACGCCGCCATGCTTTCTCGCCATTGCTGATGTGTCTGCGCAACGCATGTGCATTGGTTAAGAGCAATTATACCACCCCACCCTACCCAACCCCATTCCCGGCTTCTGACTGTTGTGGAGTTATTTTGCAGTGGAGGCTTGTCTTTATACTAAATCAGTCCCAAATAGTTCGACGTACAAAACGTTAGGAATTTGATATACGCAGAGTAATCTTGTTTTGGTCGCTGACTGCTTTCGTATTCGACTAACTGTCGACTACTGTCGTCCGACATCGACTAGTATTTAGTCACCACCCCCCACGAGGGTATCATGTGGCACAAGGCCGGTTTAACGTGGGATATCCGAGCCCGTGGGCTCGGCCAAAAATATACCCTTTGAACCCGAAAAACGGGTTCAGGGTCGGTTTACCTCCCCGAACGAGACTCTGCCCTTCGGCATAGCCTCGTTCGGGTTCCTCCCCGCCCGAAGGCAGAGAGTTCAACCGTTCAGCCGGTCGTCCGACATCGACTGACTCTCGTTTCTCTTACTACTCCTACTTAATTAGGTGGGAAAGTCTATTAACTATAGAATAGCTGTGTTTCATCATAACATCCCCTCCTAAAACTTTACTCCGTAGGAGTAAAACAGTTTTATTTATTTATTTTTACAGTAAACATGAAAAAAAAAAAAAAAAAAAAAAAAAAAAAACTTCATTTTTTAGCAACATCGTAGCGTATCTCCTACGTTTTGGATTCATTTTTAAATGATCAGTTGCCTTTCTTTTTCTCCTGGATCGGCGTACCTCAGGTAAAATCGTTATAGGGATTGTTAGATCAAACGTATCGAAAACCACCTCCATCGGCGTTTCTTCTGCGGGACCGCTTTCAACCACGTCTGAAGCTCGTCGTCTGATCTAGTTAATGTGCCGTCTGCACGTGAATTTTTCGCCTTTCACCAAGTACATCATATTGCCAATCGGCTTTTCTATTTTTCCAATCTCCCAGAATGATTTATTCTGTTTATAGACCTTAAAGTATACTTTTTCATCAGGATTGTATTTTTTTACTTGAATAAATTTTTTTCTACCTGGCTTTGTCTTTTTTTGGTAATAATTTGTCAAAGACAGATCTTACCCGACGTGCAAACATCACCTCGGCTGGCGATTGTGAGGCTGGTGTTCCGTTATTTGGGGTAATTCTGTAGACCTCCAGAAACTTCTGTAGGGCTTCATCTGCAGGTATTTCCCTAGCTTTATTTAGAGCTCTTTTTAGGGTGTCCACAAATTTTTCAGCTAACTCGTTTGATCTTGGGTGATATGGAGCTGATTACCTTATAATATCCAAAATTTTTAGACGTTGGAAAAGTTATAAATGGGAAAAAGTACGAGGAAGGTGTGTGATCTAATGACCAGTATCTCGCGGTGAAGAAATTCTGGAAATAAGCTGGTAATCATTTAAAAACATCTTAGAAAGTTTTAGAGAGGACCTTATGCCCTAAACGTTAAACATGGGTCTCTGAACTGGGTGAGAGAAGAGATTCTAGCACCGAGGTGGTACAGTCAACAACGAAATTATTCGTATACCCATCAATTTTGAATATTTTTATCCCTTTCTCAGAACCTAATGGCCGTATGATGACAGGTTTTTATATATTACTAAAAAAGGGAATATAAAACTCAATTTTCAGAACAATAGATTAAATACAACAAAGTTGACAGGCGAATTATGCAAAATAGTAAAAGACAAACTTATTCGTACAGTATAAAAAATAGAAAGAAATTGAACAATTTTCCCAATAGTCAATAGCATGGCCTCTTATCTTTATAACTTGCTTTGAACAAGACTTTTCTGGGATTTTCTTCCATTTTTCAATGGTTACACGTTCTAATTCCTGAAAGTTTTTTGGTGACCGACGATTTATTCGAAATTTCAATTCTCGTCACAGATTTTCAATAGGATCCAAGTTAGAACTCATTGAAGGCCACGGCAGAACCGCAATCTCATTTTTTTTCAAGCCATCCAGTAACTCATTTATATATATGTTTGGGATCATTATCTTGCTGGAAAGTACATCGCCGTCCTTGATGAAGATTTTGCGTTGATAGTTATAGATTTTCATCCAGAATTTTGATATAGTCTGCAGATTTCATTATTCCTCTTATTGCAATTAATTATCCAGTCCACCTTAAGCTAAAATAACCCCAAAATTTCATCGGGTTGCCTCTATGTTTTAATGTTGCCACTGTGTTCTTTGGGAGGAGAGCTTCATGTTTCTATGCCAAATCTTCTGTACATCATTATGTCCAAAAAGCTCAAATTTTGTTTCATCATTCCCTAGTACTTGTTCCCAAAGGTAATTTTCTTTGTCCAAGAATGTTTTGGCTAAATTAAACCGAGATACAATGTGACTTGGTTTGTGAAGAGGGGTTTGTCCTGGTCGGTTTACATACAACCCATTTCTATTTAAACAACGTTGTATTGTGCGAGTACTTACGCTGATACACATCGTATGTACAATTTTGGCGATATCTTTCAAAACAACTCTTGGGTTTATATTAACCTTACGGCACAGTTTTCTTGCAGTTCTTGGTGACAATTTGGGTTTTCTTCCACACCCAGGCAAAATTCTCTGTCGTGCCAAACTGTTTAAACTTCTTTATAACAGTCTGTACCGTTAACTAAGGGATAGCTAACCGGTTTTAAATAATGCTGTATTTCCCAACTTGGGAAAGTTAATAATTCTCTGTCTCAAGTCAACGCTAAGCTCCTTTGTCTTCACTATCGTGATCGTGTTGCTAACATAAAAATAACAATGGTAACGCTCTACTTCTAGAAAAGAACATCACGTGATGTTCTTTGCTAGAATTATCACAAATATTCTACTAAATAAATAATCTAGAAGGCTTCACCGATTAAATGATTAGGTATATTACTTACACGAATCAATCAATTTAAAACAATATTTTCTACTGTACGAATATTTTTGTCATCTTCTAGTCTGCATAATTAACCTATCAAATTTGTTATATTTAAACTATGGTTCTGAAAACTGTGTTTTATATTCCTTTTGTTTTGTGCTTATTAACATATAAAAGATCTGGCATCATACGAGCATTAGATTCTGAGAAATGGATAAAAATATTCAAAATCGATGAGTGTACGAATAATTTCGTCGTTGACTGTATATGACACAGTTCTTTTAGTTGGAATTGTAATTGACAGAAATAGCTTCCTTTCGGCCATATGACCTGAAATACGTGATTATTATCACATATCTTCCTGCATGGGAAATGAAATTTAATAAATACCTGTTAAAGAAGATTTGTATCACTGTCTCACCACCCGCAACTATTATATATTTTGAATTTTGCTAAGAGCAGCAGAAATAAAAATGACAATAAATTTCCTATACTTATCTATTTTGAAAATGAAAAGTGCTAAAAGTTAAAAAGATGAAATTAATTTTATATTTTTATTGTGAAGATGAGATGAAAAGAGCAAAACAAAAATAATTTATTTTAAAAATAAAAAAGAAATAGCAATATTGACAAAATAATTTTGCACATTCATCTATTTTGCAGATGGAAGACTTGAGAAAGAATAATAAAAAAAAACAATTATATTCAATTTTACATACAGATGAAATACCAAGATCTAAAGTGATAAAAAGAAAAATCATTTTATTAATTTATTTATTTTGTAGCTAAAAACAAACAAGATTGATGAAAATATATAAATAACTTTATTAATTTATTTATATTGTAGCTGAAAACAGTCGGTGTTAGAAAAATAATTTTATTTTGTTTCAATTATTTATTGGTTTTGTAGTTGAAAGACAAGAACAGGGACGAAAAGACAAAATATCTTTACCAGATGAAATAAGAAATGCAATAATGATGAAGAGACAAAAATGATTTTATTTATTTTGCTTGTGTAATTCAAGAACAAATGAAATTAAAAAAAGCAATTTTACAAATTTATTTTGCAGATAAATACAGGTACAGGAAAGATGAAAAACAAAATAATTTTACTTTCTCGTCAAGATCAATACCAAAGTACACGTAAAAGATTGCTTTAATTTAATATATATTTTTCTTATGTAGTTCATTTAGACAGTAGGAAAAAATAGAAATGTTGACGCCCTGATGCTTTCTTTCAACGGCTTTTGAATTAGGAATTTAGCTTTTTTATTTATTTTGAATTATATATATATATATATATATATATATATATATATATATATATATATATATATAATTTTTACCCCAAGCAAAGCTGGAATGCCACTAGCATGCAAGGGGTTACAGAAAGTGGGAGCAAGAGTAAAGAGGCGTTAAAGAGGAAAGGATGAGAGAAGGATGGGGAATAGATCCAGGCTTCTGTCGATTGACTTTACATTTGAATACTTGGGGATTATAGCTAAGCTAGCAAGAAAAAGGGAGTTCCGCAGACAGGAAGTGCGAGACATGAAGCTATTGCAGTAGAAGAGACGGCTACATTTAATCGTTTCGACAGTGAAAGAGTGGGAGTAAGATGCCAACCTAGTAACACGTTTAAATTCATGCAGTTTGAGAACAGTTCCCGTCAAAGTATTTGTAGAAAAGACAGAGGGAGGTGACGGCATGTCTGTGAGAGAGCGACTGTAAACGAGATGCCAGGGCCAATCGCATTGCATATCCATTTCTGGATTTTGATGCGTACCTTAAGACGAACAGCGGGAGCTCCAGGTCATATATGGCAGCAGTATTCCATGCAAGGGCGAATGGGTGATTTATAGATTTGAAGGATGG
>OZ010576.1:68910908-69073408 GCA_963932145.1 Acanthosepion lycidas
TCTATTGGGTGCAATATCAAATATTGGTATTATCCACTAATATTTGACTCATATATCTAAAGAGTTATATGAATTTTTCGTATTTAAAAAGCATTCCAGTAAAACGAATTGAGATTTTCATGAATTATGACTGATTCAGAATGAAAACTATTAATATTGATAATCGATTACAAATACTTGTAAACAATCTTTTTGTGGAGATAAATCATTGGTAATTTCAGAGCAATATAAGTAAGATCAGATGTTTATCCTTGTAGTTGTTGATTGTTTACTCCTTGTTATAAACCAATAGTATTTTGCTGCTGATACTGAAGATCAAGTGGCAGTAGGTATCCTCTATCCTCCTGCACTTTCCTCAGTATAATTTCTGATTTAATAATTTTATTGTCTGATGGTTTCACTATTTCCTCAGATTTCCAATTCTAATCTTTTTGAAAAACTTATGAAAGCTGTTCCAAGTACGGTGAGGTTTAATGAATAGGAAAACTGCCAATTCCTATTCTACAGTTTCTTCAATTTTTTATTTTTACCTTTATTTATCATTCTTTGATCTAGGCTATTGTAATCGTCTGAGTAATGTTGTACAGTCATTTTTATTCCTTAGGATAGCTTGATATTTTAGCTTGATGATTAAATCATTGGTCTGTAGGTAAAATCTCTGTCATCAGCTTTAATATAATTTGTTTTAATACATTTTCTTTAGGTTGTTCTTCATGGAAATTCAGTTTCTCTGCTCAAGTCTCCTCCAAACAAACTTAAGTTGCTGATTTTGTCTGGATAGATCACGTGGCTAATTTATCACCCATGATGTTGTTATTTAATTGAAAGTTCAGTTGTTCTAAATGTGGCACAAAGTAGGCATGAACTATGTATTCAATGTCATCAGTAAAAATTTCCAAACAATCGGCATATTTTGTAAAGAGCATTTTTTTCATCTCATTCACATTTTTTTCATCTCTGAAGACCTCAGTATTTCAGCACAGGGATATGCTGTATACACAGCTGAAAATGTTCAGGCGATTTGAAAAAACGAATCTTTCTATTGTTAAATATGAGACTATTTGAAATTAGAAATCTTTATATCTTGTCAGAAATTTCCCTTAGTCACTTGATTTGTCTCCAAATTCTTGGAAAAAGGACACTATGAAACTTTACAGAATTTTGATTGTATGACTTCTTGTTTCTTTATTTCGTAAATGTCTTCGAGTTAAAATCGACATCAGTATTTCCTTAATCTTGTCCCACAACTTGTCAGCCCAATCTCATCCTCTCATAGGAGTTTCACAAAATATTAGAAAAAAACAGGAACGCTGCTCGATTTCATTCACCTTCAACTTTCAATTCCAGACCTAAACATCACACCCAGACATGAATTACCGCATAATATTTATAATTTTTTGTTTTCTTTTAAATATTCATTTCCTTCGCTTTCCTTTCTGCATTGCTTCTTTTTTACATTCCATTTTTATCTTTTACTTTTTATTACTGTCGACGTAGCTTTTATTTTTCATTTTATTCTTTCTTTTTCTTTCTTTTTTCTTTCTGCTCGGTCTTTTTCCTATGTATATTGTTTTTTCTTTCTTTTCAGTTTTCTTTTCCTTCTTGTTTTAATTTTCTTCTTCTCTTCATGTTTTCCATTTGCGTCTTCATTTCTATATCGTTTTGCTTTTATTATTTTATATTTTTTTTATAATGCTTTAATTTTTAGTTCCTTTTTTATTCTTTCCTTATTACTGCACTGTTCTATGTTTCGTTGTTTCTATTGTAATGTTTTCATTATTTCTTTCTTAGTTCACATTAGTGTATTCGATCTTTGTCGCTTCTTTTATTTTCTTGTTCCTTCTTTTCTCTCGGTTTTTTCTTTTCTGTATTCTTGATGTTTTGACTTTTAGTTTTTGTTTTCTTTCTCCCTTTATTCTTTCTTTCATTTATTCTTTTAGTTCTCTTCCACAGCGAATAACACCAGAAAAAATATGTCGGATGTCCAATTAATAAAATTATGTTCGCTTCCTTCTGCAGAATCCCTACTTCTTCTGACAGAATGATTTCCGACATCACTGCTGGTCGGTCTCATTCTTCATATCATCACCATAAGATGGATGGACTTTTTTTTATCCAAACTTTGAATGGGGTGATTGTTATTTTATTGCTTTGTTTTTTTTGGGGGGGGGGTTTGTTGTTGTTTTTTTCTTTTCTTTTTGGAGTTTCGCATAATGGAGATTGCTAGGTTTTGTTGAAATTTTTTTCAGACATTTTAGCTGCAGGTTACGGGATCTGAGTTGAGGAAAATGTTAGAATGAGAAGAAAACAAATGAAAATAATAAAAAAAAAAGAAAATTAAAACAGGAAAATTAGCACAAAGAAAGGAAAAAGAAATAATGGTCGTAAAATAGAAAATGCACAAATCATTTTGTCATACACACACACACACACACACACGCACACATACATATATATATATATATATATATATATATATATATATATATATATATATATATATACACATACATGTATATATATACATACATATATATATATATATATATATATATATATATATATATATATAGTAATAAAAATATGTCGGATTAAAAAATTAAAGTAATTAATTCTTTTATATATACTAGCGGAACCTGTGGAATTTCGACGGGCCGACTAATAGAATGTTGAGTAAACAATAAACTTTTTCTACATATATGTATACATAAAAATATCGCATTGAAGAGGGATCAATTAAAATCTCTACATACATAACAGAATGAAATACTTAGACAACAAATAGAAAAATTGCGTATATTTTTATGGGTAAAAATATACCCATAAAATATACAAATACATAAAGTTTAGCTATTAAATCTATCCTTTTTTAAAAACAATACTCATAGGCTAGGAAATAAACAACACAGAGATATTTGGGAGTGTCCACAATGTGGGCAAAAATTGCCAAAGCAAATCAGTCCGTGGTACCCACCTCCCAACATAGAACCATGAGTTTCCTCCGATATGAATATCAATAGACATATATATGTAGAAACTATATAACACATGCCACATATAAATAGTTTCTTCATTTGAAAGATATTCATTTAATATATATATATATATATATATATATATATATATATATATATATATATATATATATAATATAAATATAAAAGTGAACATTGAAGTCAACACTCAGAGGCGTTTTGAGAGATATTCATTTAATATATATATATATATATATATATATATATATATATATAATATAAATATAAAAGTGATCATTGAAGTCAACACTCAGAGGCGACATCCTGTTTCATGCTGGATGCAATCTTCAAGCCGCATGATATTTATATTTATATTTACATACGCTCTATCTCTGATATTGAGCACTTTATCCCATAAATATAGCACACCTTAAAACTATATTTCTTCATATATATATATATATGCATATATATATATATATATATATATGCATATATATATAAATATATATATATATATATATATATATATATATATATATATATATATATATATATATATATATATATGTATGTATATATATATACATACATATAAACATACCTAATGCAATCAAGGTTCACTCTACTCGTTCGAGTCAGCACCTCTCGGCAGACGATGTTCTTAGTAACAGTTCTCCCTTTTCTCCTTCCTTGCCTGTCTCCATCATCTTAACTCTCACGTCTGACAGTTTTCGAGTTATGCCACATACAATTGCCCGTGACTGAACACTGGCTGAGGTAAGACCAACTCTACACTCTTAAATGTCTGCCCATGCCACTTGTTAATAGTCAAGGCATATGACAAATGGACAGGAAACTGGGTTCTCTCCATGATAAATGGCAAGTTAGAATCGCTTGGAACCAGCTTTATTCTGGGGGATGAGGACAAGTCTGCCAATTAGTGAGCCGCTAATCAAGGAAGCGATGCCTCAATTGAATGGCCACCATTTCCAGTCTTGTACCATTGCAGAGTCCATTCTGGATAGAAATGTTACGAAGAAGCATTAGTATTGAGCCGGGTTTTAAATTCAATTTATGAGGAGTCATTCCTGATGGTGTCAAAGAGTTTAGAAATTCAAGTGATTAACGCTAAGCCTCAGCATGATAATCTGTCAAAACTTTACCTGTCCTATAATAGGTGCTGCAGTTACCTGGGAGTTGTCTCAAACCTTTTTCATTCATAAGGAATATGTCTGAGTTCTTTCTCGAAATAATTACTCTGCTCCTTGTCACTTCGTCAGATGTATTGTTGAAAAAATCATCCACCAGTGAGCCGTCAACGCGTGAAATTTGAGGCCTTTTTATGCTATCAGCAAAATTAGGATCTTGTGAAGTTGCTGATGTTCCATTGCCAAGATGCAAGAGCCATGCTGCAAATTCCCTTTGATCTGCTGCTGTCCTGATGTTTTGGCTTAATCTGTATTGGATGAAAATCAACAATAGAGGATAATTTTTAATAGAGATTTAAATGATTGCCTCACGAGTTCCTCTTAGCAATATGGGTAGGACTTGCCTAAAGTCTCTCCACAAGAGCACAACTCTACCGCCCAAAACAGCAGCAATGCCATTATAGCATGAAAAGCAAGTAAAGGGATCATATGCAACTGGCAGCTGCTTCTAGCAATGCATGTTCCAGTGGGTGATCGTTTGTGAGAAGACCATATGCTGCCTTAAATGTTGGCAAGATTTCACCTTCTATAGTGCACAAGTCCTGGAAGCACTCACGGCGCCCGAAATATCCAGCAGCAAAATTCGCAAGTGATTTTTTTCTATGTCTGTAATGCTAACTGTATACATTCTACTGATGATATTAGTATTCTTTTGCCTTGGTGCCTATGTTTTAGTGCGCTTATTAAACACATAATACAGCGGAATGTCAGGGTACAAGTGGCTCCTTACATCATTATTATGTTCATTCAGTTTAAACTACACAGTGTGATGGTAATGTCATGGTCCCTCTGCGCCTGAGCAGCTTGCTGAGCGTTGCCTCTGTGAAAATAAACTCTTTGCTGGTCTTCAAGATATACAGCAAGTTTATAGACATTGTAAGATATGTTATGTAGCTTGAACTTTGAAAGTCCCCACATCCCTTAAAACACATGACTTTTTAACGATAATGTCATTTAGAGGCCAACATAAAACATTTTCTGAGGCCAATTTATTTTTTTGAAATTTCATGAAATTAAGTAAGTCCGTTGTAAAATATGTAAAAAAAAATTATGTTTACAAAAATTTTCTTAAAAATTAAACATTAGATTTAAATTTAAATTCAAGGTTATCTTCCAAACCTTTTGTTTCAAAAATACTCTTACAAAAAATTAATAAATAAAAAAAAGAAAAAGTAAAATAAAAACTAAAAAACTTGTTTTATGAAATAGGAGTTAAATATAAAAATAATTTGAAAGGTAATTGAAAACTGACATGCAAATTAAAAAATAAGAATTTCAAATAGAAATTTAATAAGAAAGATAAGTTAAAGTAAAAATTATTTTTTCCGGAATTAGGTTCTAATTAGTTAAGTGAAACTAAAAATAGTAAGTGGGTTGTAACATATGTAAAAAAATGTTTACTACAATTTTATGAAAAGCAAAGAACGCAAAAATAATTTCATTCATTTCCGAATACGTCCTGAAAGCTGCATTAAGATCCGACAATTATTTGCAAGGATTTCCAAATTAATGTATTTTTCACCTGAAAAATAGGCGCAAAAACACTAAAGTAAATATGTCCCAGGTGTGTGGATTTAAAAAACAAACAAGATTTTACCAAAATTTCGAACGTGCTAGAAAGGACTAAAATTTAAGAAAATAATCAAAAAAAATATATTTGTAATTCCTCCTAATAATTACAGATATTTTGACGATAAAAATTTGTTTTTATTAAGGTCGGGCCTTTTTCATCATGCTATGTTGTTTTCGGCAAAAGAAGTGGAGGTGCAAACACAAATGAAATGCAAAATAATATATATACGAAACACGAAGAAAAAATGGATAAAATTGGATTTTTATAGGCATCCTCCATCGCCGTTCCCTTACTGCTTTCGAGTAAGTTGACGGAAAGAGTGAGACGGATGGATGAGGTTGTTTCTTTGAAAATTGCTGCTAGTGAGATGCCGAATACAGATCAGTACTGAAGAGTGTAACGAACAGACGGACGGACGAACTAATAAGGTAAGGAAGGAAGAAGCACAATTATAATATATATATATATATATATATATAATCTCGATATATATATATATATATATAATCTCGATATATATATATATATATATATATATATATATATATATATATATATATATATATAATCTCGATATATATATATATATATATATATATATATATAAGAATTTATTTATTTTATTTTTTAATCTGACATATTTTTATATATTATGGATTGAAATTCATCAGGATGATAAAGAACAAATATGAATCGTATATCAATCTAATATGTTAATTTTTTATTTCATGAAAATCCCAAAATTCTGTCTTTTTGTCTGATTTCTTTCAATCTCTGACAGAGCTTTAAAAAAGTGAAACATGTTAGATTGATAAGTAATATATATATATATATATATATATATATATATTGTCAACATGGAAGTTCTTATATATATATATATATATATATGTATGTATGAGTAAATACAAAAGGAAAACGTTTGTTAGCCAAAGCGTTTCGTCCTTTAACGGATATTATCAAGTCAAATATAAGGATTTTATTTTGAAACAAGTATTTATAAACAAAAGTAACAATATTGTGTTAGATTTATTTATTTTGTTTAAATGACGGTCATAAATATTCATTAGGTTAACTGAAAATTTTAGGTAAATTATGAAGGATTCTAAGTGACGTATTTTAATGTCACTTAAAGGAAGAAGACGAAATATGTCGACTAAGATAAGATTTCTTTTTCTCTTTATTCATATCGTCCTTTTACAGATATATTTATAGTTATTTTTTTTTACATTTATACACGCACACACACACACACACACATATATATATATATATATATATATATATATATATATATATATATATATATATATATATAAATTGGCAATATATCCGTCGCTTGACACGTTGCTATTAACTGTAATTTCCACTGTATAATACATCGAGATATATGTGATTTATATTGAATTAAATGCATTGGCAGGAAAGATCACGTAGAAAAACATTCCTGTAAAATAAATAATTTCTATCATTATGCTGTATATAAATAAATATATATATATATATATATATATATATATATATATATATATATATATATATATATATATATATATATATAGATAGATAGATAGATTGATAGATAGATAGAGAGAGAGAGAGAGAGAGAAAGCCAGAGATAGAGGAGAGGGGGAGAGAGAAAGAGAGTCGAATTATTGTAACCCTTCAGATAAAATTCAGGTTCATTAACGCATGGATCTGCGCTTCCGTCTAGCGACAGATCGTCTGTGGGATCTGTAAGTGTGGTATTTGTGCGTCCTGTGAAAAATGTCATACACAATATGTGTGTCGGCAGAATAAACACTGCGTTTGACAGACGTGGATATTTGGATATTTATCCCTACGAAATAAACCACATTAATTTATGACAGTAAATAAATAGGTTACTCTTACTGTAAAAAAATCATGGAATATTTAAATAATTTTGTAACTGTATTGTACTTATAAAAGCTTTATATTGTTCTGCATTTTCCTGTTTACGCTTAATATTTTCTGAATATTAAACTAAATATTTTATTCACTACTGATTAATGGACTTTTACAACAAATTGAAATAGATCACCTGACTATTTCTTAGGGAATTTTAGATTTGGTGAAATCACAGAAGCTAGGAAATGTAAGATAAACTATCTGTAATGCCATAACAAATAAATAGACTAAACATTTCGAAATCTAAAAACCCACATTTATGAACACAGAAGAAATCCCAGATCGTGGTCAGTCGTTTCTAATATTTCCGTTATCATTAATAACACTGTAATTAATGTAATTTGTCTCGTCGAGGATTACTTTTCGCTATTATTGTAAGTCATCGCCTAATAATGTATTGTAGCAACTATCACTAAGAAAATTTATTTTCGTATCTTCAGTGTTTGTTTGTTTTTTTGTTTTTTTTAGATTTTATTGTTTTCTTCAGATTAGGCGTGAAATTTAATTACTTTACTCTCAATAAAAATCATCATCATCGTCATAAAGGTCATTATCACTTTTCCTTAAAGTTTCCGATAATTTCAACTTTAGCTACATTAACAGATGACCTTTAATCACTTCTTGCAAATTAACCAATCACTTTTACATTAACATTGAGGGTTGGTTACCCGTGTGCATACATAAGCACCAGAAAACACCGAGAAAACAACCACAGTTAAAAAAAATACTGCACTCATTGGCGTATGGGTAGCCATTACGTTAATTTTCATTTATGCAAATATTTATTTTTAGTAAATTTCATTTTAGTTTCTCTCTTATTTATGGTTGTTAGAAATTCATTAATACATTACTTCTTCATTTATTACTTAGATATGTGTGTATGTGCGTAACTGTCTCGATTGGAAATGACTTGTTTGCCCTTTTATTTTTGTCATCTTACAAAAAGGGAAGACGTTTAAGACAAACAAGTGTTTGCTTTCGTAAAAGCAGCTTTACTATATTTCTGTATTCTAACACTATTTCTCCCTATATATGAGTATTTGTAGATGGGTATCTGCACGGACAAGTTTCAAGTGAGATAAGCAATTGGAAATTTTAACAAAAGGTTTTTGTTCTTTTGGACAAACATTTCTCAGTTTTCTTCTCAAGATATTATCTCGTGCGCTCATCGGGGACATTTGAAATCAGACCAAGTTATAAACGGAAATAAACAAAGATACTTTAATAATATCTTCACTATGATCTATAAATAACATTCATATCTGATTCACTTACAAATACGTGCATATGCACACAAATATGTCTCTGATTGGGTCTGTATTTTCCTTATTCTTTCTCTCACACACATATACATACTGATGTGTTCTTCCTATTTTCAGTGCACTTTAATTTCAGCTATTCACC
Organism: Acanthosepion lycidas; assembly: GCA_963932145.1. Classification (NCBI taxonomy): domain Eukaryota; kingdom Metazoa; phylum Mollusca; class Cephalopoda; order Sepiida; family Sepiidae; genus Acanthosepion; species Acanthosepion lycidas. The sequence continues at coordinate 68,920,001 of OZ010576.1, forward strand.
TTTTCACTGAACACCCATATATTTGGATGAATTCTGCTCACACATGTTAAAAGTACTGAGAATTCAACCTAGAGATTAGCATATATAATTGAATATATATATATATATATATATATATATATATATATATATATATATATATATATATATATATATGGGAAGAGTAGGCCTTTGTATATGTATATGTGATAGGCATAAATGCACAAACAAATGATATATATATATATATATCTGCGTGTGTGTATGCGCGCGCACGTTTGTGTAGATATGCATAAATAAGCAAATTTACAACTCCTTTCACCTCACAAAATGTCAAAGAAAACTCTTAGATGAGCAAAGAATAATTGTTTTCCTGAATCACTACGAGTCTCACCTCCCATCGTACACTTCCGCCATTATACTTATTTTCTTTTAGCGCCATTAACAGGATAAAAACTAAAATAAAATATATAGACAAACTAAGTGGTTTGAAATGATAGACGATGATATTTAGAGACTGTGAATAAATCTTTCTTTACTCCCCGCTTCACACTTCACACATGGAATAAACGATAGCAACCCTCTTAAAAGGCAGCAGTTAAGGGAGATCATTTTGTCATTTTTTTTTATTTTTTTGTGTGTGTGTGTGTGTGTGTGTGTGTGTGTGTGTGTGTGTTGCTGTTTTGGCGACTCCATCGCTTCTCTTACGGTTCTCGGGCAATGAGGCATTACCCAATCATCCATCACGATAGAGTCAGCGGCTTAGATGCCCCTATAACGGAATCAATCTTTCAGAACAAAGTGGAAGAAATGGAAAATAGAAGTGATGAAAGTAAAAAAATTATGCGAATAAAAATGGAAATAATAGAAAAAAAAATGAAATTTGAGTAACTGGTTTAAATAGAAAGAGATGGAGATAGAGAGAAAATAAATAGGTTAACAATTCAGACAACATTTACAAGATAAATACATAGATACATGGGGCTCATGACCGAATTAGTTATAATAAAAATTATTTAACCAAACATGTTTGAATGAAAATATGCTACCTAAATATATATATTGTGGTCAAAAGAAATCAGGGACTCTGTTGTCGGACGTAATTTCAGTTTGGGCGTTTCTCCCATCTACACCGGCTTCCCGGTATTTAATTACTGTTATTCTCTCTCTTGTATCCGCTTTGTTCGTTCGTTCCGTCACTACTGCACGTATTGTACGATGTATCCCGACAGAACTCACTCTTTTCTCCAAAATGGTCTCGATTCACGGAACGAGGCACACACCTTCTCTCAAATAGAAGTCCAACACGCCATACCCAAACGAACACATTCACTTTCAGACACCGGTCAAAAACAACTCATTCACCGCTTCCGCCCCTCGACTCGGTTTACTACGTCTGCTACATACAGTGTAACCCGGATATAAGAGACCCTGATATAAGAGAAACACGGATATAAGAGAGATTTTCTCTGGTCCCAAATTATTCCCATACTTACCTAAACAAAATAGACCAAACCCGGATATAAGATACTTCTTCTCCGGTCCCGACAACTCTCTTATATCCGGGTTACACTGTGTATATATATATATATATATATATATATATATATATATATATATATATATATATTAGGTTGGTGCAAAAATAATGACATAATAATGTCGTTTTTTGACGTTAAAAATACGTCAAAATCGAAATTATTACGTCATTATTTTTGCACCAACCTAATATATATATATATATATATATATATATATATATGGCAATTTGGAAAGCTTTTATTTTTACATGTTTTATTGATTAGTTGTCATCATCAGAAAAATGAATTTTATTTCAAAATTTATTCAGTCATGAGCCCAATGTATGTGATTCACGTTATGCATTTGAAGACTTTATTTTGACGTTAATTGTATCGTTTAAGAAGTTAGATTTTAATTAATTCCAATTTAGTTTTTATTACTTAATATATTTTAAAAAATTTTATCTCGCTTTGTTTCCGTACTAGTTTATTAAGAACAGGTGATAAACTGAAATTGCCTTGTCGTATATTAATCATAGGAGTTTTGTAGGTCAGAACAGTTCCAATGAATCTCCTTCTAAGTAAACTATATTATTTTTAATTAAAACCTTCCTCAGTTGTTGGTACAGAAATTATATTTTTATTTCAACTCACATTTTATGAGTATCACACATTGTGGCAGTCCTATTTACTAAGAAAAGGGAACATACTGAAATAACAGAGTCGTTATTAATCATATCAAATTATTCCTCTAGCTCTATCTGTCCTGAAATTAGCTCCCGGTTCTACATTTTCTTTCAAGCAAAACTATGCATCATTTCTTGGTTAGGCTTCTTATTCTCATTTCTTATGACCTCATCAAGATGGCTGCCAAGTTGTTCTGACTGATCACATTCAATTAAGTAGAGTTAATCTCACATTTGAACTAGACGGATCATTTTTTCAACATTCCAAATTAAATTTGAAAAATATTTCTCTCTCTCACACACACACACACACACACACATACACACACACACACACACACACATATATATATATATATATATATATATATATATATATTATCCAGAATTTTTTTAATTCCACGTAGTCAGAAAAGATCCGTAAGCGTTCACGTTAAGCTTAATGTATTTGAATAAGTATTTTTATTATTCCTTACAGCAAATCGTGGTCGTTATTCTTTAGGGTAGACTTTGTGTTTTAGGTTCATTTTAACAGTGCAGTTTGAGGGATCTCAATATGATTTTTCACCCAATATGTTTTCCTTCACAAAGTTATTGAAAATTTTTTTCTCGCTCTTCCTCATGACTTAGGAGTTAGTTTCTATGGCAGTACAACTTTTGTCATGAAATTCGATAAGTTATCTGTGGGTTCAACATTTACATCATACCTTTTTTCTTTTAAGCACGAATCATAGTTATTTAATCTATCGTTACTATTTGGTAATAGTCATCTCTAGGATATGAGACTGGAACAGCACTAAGTGTTGAATAAAATTGATCCAAAATGTTGTTTACTTCTGATGTAGTACAAAAATACTGGCCAAGTTCAGTTTTTAAAACCTTTTAATCCACTTTCACGGATCGAATCTCATGTTCAATTGCGTGATTAGCTCCAATGGCAGAATAACAAGCATGTCTTAATAACAGAAAAATGTCACTACTCAAGAAACTCACAGGTTGTTCGATTATTCACCTTTAATGCATAATTCTATGATAAATACATTCATAATCGATGAGAACAGGTGTGTAAGTCATATGGGAAGAAATACTTCATAAACTCATTCGGACTTGTAACAGTGTAAGTTACAATCACATTAGCATGTTCCTCTTACAAAAAAGACCACAATTGAAGTTGTATACATTTGACATGAATTTGTAGATTAAAAAAATAACTGCTTTCCAATCAGAGACATCTTCTGAACTACTTGCAATACACAATATAAATTTGATTAATCAGTTAGACTGCTAATAAGCAGATGCAGGGAAGAGAAGGTAGTTACAAATGGTGAACAACAAAGCAGTGAATTGTATGCATCCCATGTGGAGATGTAATTAGATAAACTGTCATTTAAGTGACAGTTAAACGCTTCATCGAATTCCAAACAAGATCATGTAGTCTATATTTATTCAAACATTTCGCATCAATATTTTGCACAAAGCGTTTGCAATTTCCGTTGTGACGAAGTGACACTGGGTAGCATGTAATTTTATATGTAGAACAGTCGGAAGTCCTGGGAAATGATGTGAGATGGATGAAAAGTGATTTTTGTACATCAGTGCCATTTTTCCGGTAGACTGCTTTTTTTTATGTACCATGGAGTTAATGTCTTCTGTCAGTAGCATCAGTCTTCAAATCTGTTATCGATAGCATAATAATTCATTTTGCCTTGCGATATTTTCTTTTTTTTTTCTTCTTCAAAGATGATACAAAATAATATATATTTCTTTATAAGTACTTCATCATATGAAATGGATAAGTATCCAAAGTATCAATAAGCTCTTTGCTCCATTTTTTTTTTTTCTGGTGTACCAATAGTTCAAGATAATAGTTGGAAATTTCAGCAGATTCGTACCTGACTTGTCATTGATTTTTAAAGGTCTGAAATGTAATCTGAGTAACAGAATTTACTGCGCGATCAACACCTATTGGGCGTGTTTCGTCTAGACACCACCACTTTAAGCTACTCACCGACAGCTCTCGATGACTTGCTCAGGTCAGATTTTAGGCTATTCTGGGCTTAAAGACGGACTCTGTGGTCTTCATGGCTGTTTACGATGTTATACTTTTGGATTATGGATGACACAACCCCGGCAGAATGTTTTTGATCGTTTCTGAAATTGAACTCGAAGGAGCTGGTCATCTGTGATTCTTGATTTAGTCGACCATTTGAAGTAGACAGTGTACATGAACAGATTATAGTTATTCGCATTCGGTGCAGAATTCAAGCTACATCTACGGTAGTTTATTTAGGAAGGTAACGTAGGGATCTTAGGCTGTTCACGCTTCTATAGTGTAGTGTAACCCAGATTAGCGGCTCAAAAAGTACTCGGATCTAAAATAGACGGGGCTATCAAATCGGCAGGTGTAGCGATAGCTGAGACAGATGTGGGCACTTTGATTATCTAGCAGTAACAAACTAGATAGAGCTAAGTCATAATAGAATGTCAAGGTGATGAACACAATCGTATAATTCCTTGAAGAAGAACTCTGGAATACTACTGATTGACTTATCATCAGTCACATCACCCGATGGACTACAAACGATAACAGTTGTGGGAAAATGTTTGACTACTTTCAGAGTTTGTATTTTTTTTTTCTAGTGAGTCATCTTTAACTCATCTCAGTTCGACGCTAATGTAACCAAGTTCATTGCCTTTATCTCTTATCAAGATGATTGAGTGTCCCAATACAGAAGACGAAATCTAGGAAGCATTGAAAATGTTCAGGACTGAAAAAATTCCAGATGTGACTTCCTACAAATTGTACTTGAAGCTGCCGAACATGTTACTTCGTTGGCGCTGATATACAACAACTGTATAAGAGTATTACACAACGCTTCACGAGGAATGTAAAAATAATGGTAGGCATAGTAATTTTTACTGTAACAAATTTTTTTCAAACTGCATACAGGCTATGTTAGATCGTCTGAGCCGTGAAACACACTTGTGCTGTAAAAAGTCGGACAATTCAAGATAACTTTAATTTGGTTTGCATGATTATCGAGAAAATCGATGCTGAAGGCGCGCTGGTCAATTTAAATCCTTCAAAGCCTTTAATAGAGTCGACCATCGATTTTTGAAGGTTATCTTGTCTGAGACTGGATACTTTTTTACTAACTCTCAGTATTCCCATGTACTACTTTGGATGAGCTATAGAGCATACTGTTTAGACTCCTTTGAGGTCGCCACGGATTTTTCAAATATCCCCAATCCTGAAAGAATTACTCATTTCCTAAACCAACCTACATGACTATAAAATTGTTAAAGAATTAAAAGTAAATGTTTAATTTCATAAACGCCTGTTATTTAATATATATATATATATATATATGTGTGTGTGTGTGTGTGTGTGTGTGTGTGTGTGTGTGTGTGTGTGTGTGTGTCTGTGTATCCTATACTAAAATAATTTAAACATTAATTGCAATAAAAAATAAATTTATTAGACATTAAATTACGTTAGCATTTTCCATAATTTGTCTACATATTTCAGTTAACATGACGGATATTTATGAGTAACTCTTAAATTAAAAATTTTGAAAAAATAAAAACATTTTGACTTCTGTTTATAAATAACTGTTGCAAAATACAATTTTTACAGTAGTGGGGGACTGGAGCGATAAACACCACCATTTACTTAAATTGATAATACCCACTGAATATTAGATATAGAGGTCTGCCTACAAAACTCTGAAGTCGGGATTACATCAATCAGCTAAGTGACACGCCTTTACTCATATTAATCCTATTAATGCTCTATCTTTGATATTGAGCACTTTGTTGCAAAGACTGCTTGCTTTCAATGATTTTTTCTCTCAATACCCCATTGACTTTCAAAATTTTTGGCTTTATACTATGTTTCACATCGCTATATAATGCACTCTCCCGTCGGTTTCGACGTATGAGGATCTGACAGCTTAATTGATTCAGTTATGAAATTTTGTGCGATAATCTTAAGTGGCACTTAAGACCCGCTAGTGATTTCCTTTCCAAAGGAGGCCACATATGGAGCAAGAATGAGGATTGTGAGATGAGATCAATATTAGATTGGCTGACATTTTAGATCTTGCTCTCGATATATATATATATATATATATATTGATAATATTAGTGATCAATATACATATATTTCCAAGAGGATAATATATTAAATTAAGGGTCGATTGTGTTTATTTCAAAGTATAAAAATATAATTTATAAAGAAATATTCACATTAGTCACATTTATACTTACAATAAATATAATAAAATGTCCTTTGATTTTACTATTATAATTTAAAAAAATAAACTAAATAATTACGATACTAAATATAAGGTTATATATATATATATATATATATATATATATATATATATATATATATATATATATATATATATATATATATATATAAGTATAGGATTGTTGTGTACGAAATTAATTCCAATAACCAAAAAATACTATTCTTAAAAGTGTGCTCAATACAGAGAAGACCAAATATAATTTATTCGAAAATTATAATATGTTTTTATTCGAAAATTATAATATGTTTTTAAAATCACTACAAAAATAGCCATTTTGTTTCAACACTTCTGGTGTCTTATCAAGCCATGGTGTTGAATTTAGAGTAAATGGTGTTAAAAGATTCAAATCGATCAAACACCCCTCGATAGGGAAAATGCTGTTACATAAGCTGCAATGACCAATCCAAATACAAGTATATGAGAATTCAAAAAAACTGACAACGAACCTTGGTTATAATAATTAATGCTTTAATGTTAGGGTTAGAAATCATTCTAATTAATTAATATTAAATTTTACTATAAAATTAAAAATTAAAAATTACGAATTTAAAATTCTAATTTTAAAATCTAATGTTGATGCTAAGCTTCGTTACAGCTTAGATACATTTGAAGTGGTAATATGAGCAGGGGAGGGTGAAATCTTGCAAAAGACTATACATACACAATCAGATTATAATACACAAACACGTAGACATATTTAGATAAATAAACACGCAAAACACAAACGAAACAGGAAATAGATGTTCACGACCCTTAAAAAACAGAAAACATATACTTACAATAAAAGGCATATATAAGCGATCATACACACGTACAATAATAAAGACACAACATATGCACAACAAATATTCAAATTTGAAAGTGTTAGTAAACGAATTCAAGCAGACTATTAAAATATAACTTACATAGGCAAAGATATATAGATGAAAATGGTTGAATAGATAAAATTTAACAGAGGTAGAAAAACAAATATTCGTCAATGAACAACGTAAAGACACTAAGATATATAGAAATGGATAGAAAAATAAATATATACGCATACACACATAAAAAAATCAAATTCAAACGTCCAGGCAAGATGTAACACTTAAAATAAAACGAACTAATATATAAAAAAGAAAACACATAAACACACAAATATGTATAAATATTTCATATATACTTATATACGCATGAGTACGCATACACGAATACAAATATATAACAATATGTAAAAAAATACATACGTATGTGTAAACACATTCATCACTACAAATAGAAACATACATAAATATACCTACGCAAATACATACACACACACACACACACACACACACACACACACATATATATATATATATATATATATATATATATATATATATATATATATATATATATATTGTATATTTAGGCAGCAATCCTTCCTTTATTCATGTTTCATTAAAAACGACAGACAAGGCACGCTTTTTATTTAATTTTTCTTGTGTTCTGACAAGAACTTTCTTTTCTGGACAAAGGGTGTGTAAGAACTGTCCAAATGTTTTATATTTCCGAGCTCTTTCGGTTATACCTTTAGCCATTATCAAGGATGATTCGATTTTCAGCTTAATTGAGTGTGTGCGTTCTGTGTATGTATCAGTGTGTGTATGTATCAGTGTGTAGGGATGTTTTTAATTTCCGAATACGGTTAGCACATTGTGGCTTTGTTCGTAGTTAATATTGTTAAGAGTTGGCTTTTTCTTTTTAATATTAAAGCTTCCATTATTTTTAGTCTTTTTTTTTTTTTGCAGGTGGATGCAGTTTTCTACTAGTATGTTCCTAATGGAGTCTGGTAAATCTGTGTGTGTGTTTAAATGGGTTCTAATGGAGCTGTGATCAGATAGGTTTAACGTAAGACGTCTGGATAAGAATGTGGTTGTGTAACCGATGTAATTATTTATGAGTCCGGTTTGATCAAACCGGACTCATAAATAATTACATCAGTTAATTTTTAAATAAAATTTTAAATAATTACATCATTAATTTTTTATAATAGATAATAAATTTGATTTTTTTATTCGGATCAATTGGAGTAGTATATTTCTTTATAATAGAAATATAAGAAATATACTACTAAAAATTTAAGACAGCCAACCTTATCCTAAAGAATAACAACACACCAACTAAGTCAAAATTACAAAGAACGAACATTATCTATGAGTTCAAATGCCCCTTAAGGAAGTGCTTGTAGTACTTAGAGGGAGATCTATAGGTTAGAATACGTTTTATTTGATTACAATTTTAAAAGATGTTTAGGTTAGAATTTCTTTTTATTTAACTATAATTTTAAATACAACTTTAAAATATTATCACTGTTAGTTTTAATAGACTATATTTCTTTTTTAAAAGAAGTAAATGTATTAGAATTACTTGCATTAAGTAAAAATATTTTTATTTTTACATTTCAAGTATAAGTATGTATATTAAGTTTGTTAAAATTTTTATATTTAAATATTATTTAAGTAAAATTTATGACAATTACGGTAAAAATAGCTAATTCATTTCCCTGATTTAGTAAATTTTTTTTTTAATACTTAGTAATTTATAGTTTCACATGTCTGTACAAAGGACTTGGGACATTCAATGGCCTACATCTTATATCTTTGCATCATAATTTCATTTTTCTGTAGGTGTTTTATTGGATTCCTTTAAGTGCCGGTAGTACTTTGAGAGAGGTGTTTTGGTTAGAATACGTTTTAACTACAATTTTAAAAGATGTTTAGATTAGAATTCGTTTTAACTAAAATTTTAAATACAACTTTAAAGTATTTTCACTGTTATTTTAATAGACTTTTTTTTGTAATTGTAATAGAATTACTTACAGTATATAAAATTATTTTTCCCATTAAATATAAGTACGTATATTACGAGGTCACACTTTTTAAATTTATTTTTATTTTTAAATATTTAAATAATATTTAAAAATAAAAATAAATTTTTGACAATGACGGCATAAAATAGCTATTCCATTTCTCTGATTCAGTAAATCTTTGTTTTTTATAAACTTAGTAATATATAGTTTCTCATGTATGCACAAAGGACATGGGTCATTTAATGACCTACATATTCTAGCTTTTCTTATTAATTTCCATTTTACTGTAGGTGTTTTATTTGATTCTTTTAGTTGCCAGAAGTACTTCGAGAGAGATCTTTGATTTTTATATTTATTTAGCCTAAATGAACTTTGATGTTGGTTGAATCTTTTTTTGAACTCATGGCAACCTATATATATCTTTATGTTTTCAGGATTTTCAATTGAAGAGATATTGCATTGGTATACTAATGATTCAGTGCGACATTTATTTTGTAGAGGGCAATTTTGAGGGTTTCTGCAGTTACATAATTTTTGCTTATTTTCATCAGTTTTTATTTTTATTTTTCCATTGTCTAAATTCTGGGGGTTTTGATATAAGTGTTTATTTAAGACATTAGCATTATGGTTCTTAATAATTTTTTCTAAGTTTTCCGTACAGCTGTAACTCAATTTTAGTGTGTTTTTATTGAAAATAGTACTTAGTTTACTTCCACTAGGAAAATGCTTGACTATTAATCCGAGGAATTTTTGTCCTAATTTGTTTGTATTTATAATATATATATATATATATATATATATATATATATATATATATATATATATATATATGTATATATATATATACTTATGTATGTATTTTTAATGTTCTCATGTAAGTATTTTTCTAGACCGATTGATTGATTGATTAATTCATGGATAAATATTTGCACGTTACAAAGGTATAAAGAGTTAGCAGTCACTATATATTTATTTTCGTAAAGGCGATTCCTGATATGAAATGATTCCTTGATTGTAGAAATATGCGAAATAGGAATGATATAGTATTTGACTTCATTGCCAGGGAAATGCTTTTTTTTCTTTTTTTCATTATTTTTTTATTTATTTTATTTTTTTTTTTTTTTTTACATTTACAATTAAGAATTATCTTGGCATTGCTATCTATTACAGACTCAGGCAAGAGTCGTTTACACAAAGCTAAATTGACCTGCCATGGTTGTTAATGAAGATTTCACATCCATTTTATATATAATTTTGTGTAGGGTACCATTGGAAAGAGAATCAACTTGACGTTTTATTTAATTTGTACCTTGCACCACTGTAAATAAATGTAAATAAATACATTCATTATTAATTCACACACACACACACGCACACACACACACACACACACACACACATATATATATATATATATATATATATATATATATATATATATATAGGTGTGAAAGGTAAATTGTTGCCATTCTATATTTTTAATTTCGCCCTTGCGCGTTATTTGTTTTTGATTTTGTCGACTGCACAGTATAGTAGGGTCAGTTTGACACCGTCTGTGAGAAAACGAGCACTATGACGCAATTCACACCACCAGAAATTTGGAAACGGCATGCTGTACTGTTTGGCATTCGCGCCGGAAGCTCTAATAGGAACATTTCAGAGTTTTGGGGTGTCAATTTGAAGATAGTGCAGAGGAATCGGAAAGAGTTGAAAGAGTCTCATGGTGATTACGAAAACTATAAGAAAAAGAACTCCAGAATCAAGTACGTAGGCCTATATCAAGTGACTTGGGGAGGTAGTGCTGCCCTGGGTCAAGAGGATCGCTGCTGAAAGATCCTGTCTGGTAACAGGACTCTGTACCATGCCACACAAGCAGGAGAACCCAATCATAGCTGTCAAATAATTTCTCCAATCACATCACCTCTTACATCTGGCCAACTAACTCCCCACACTGCAACCCCCTTGATTATTATGTGCTGGGTGTCACCTAACGAAAAACCAACACAACTGCTTGTACCACCGAAGATGAACTGAGGGCAAGGATTATGGCAGTATTCACCAACTTAAACAAGAAGATATTCTAAGAGATGCAGGAGATTCCGAAGTCGTCTAGAGGTCGTGGTTGAAATTAAATTTACCCGATATTATTTCAAGATATTTTGGTGTAATTTTGGTAAATATATCTGTTAAAATGTGATGTCATTGTTATTTTCATTTTTTCGTAATTTAGACGACAATTTATCCATCGCATCTTCTCTCTCTCTCTCTCTCTCTATATATATATATATATATATATATATATATATATATATGGTTGGAGGATTTGAGGAGTGTGGAACCACCTTTTAATTGCTGTTGTTCTCAGGTCCGCCCTAACCAGGGGTGGTAGCACCTGTTAAGGTCCCAGCTATGGGCAAATAGTGTCTACCAGGGCTGACCAAGCTCTTTGGTGTTATAGAACACGATTGGTCTGGGAGATGGAAAACTCTTACACGAAAAGTCTGAGGTATGTTGTCTGCTTCGTCTGTGGCATTTATTTGCACCGACTGAGTGTGTCAATAGTTCCGAAGAGTGTGGATGACTCTGCACAAGCCCTCACCACTTTAGTCAAAACATTGTGTGGGTTTTCTGACGGTTTACCTTGATTCGTTCTTATCCATTACTTGTCAGCTGTCAATATACCACATAACACCCTTGAGCGCTTAGCCTTGGAACGAGTAGAATTGAGATCAAGGTGTTTTAGTGAACTCAGCAGTTTTCATTCTGCTTGTCTGAATCATCTTCAAGAAGCGAGAGCAAGAACTAAAAGGTTAGCCAATTTAACAGCGATCTCATCTCACAACCCTCACTCTTGCTCCATATGTGGTCTCCTTTGTAAATCACTAGCGGTTCTTAAATGCCACTTAAGATTATCGCACAAAATTGCATAACTGAATCAACTAAGCTGTCAGATCCTCATACGTCGAAACCGACGGGAGAGTCCGTTATATATATATATATATATATATAGAGTAGAGTACAGAAAGTCCAGGTGTTAATAAAATAGTACTCGGTGTATAATAACAGGGCTAAATTTTATACTAATAATAAATATAGATAGCAAAACTCATGCACGAGGCAATTGTTAGACGGCGTGATTGTTCCGATCCGAACAGACGCTCGCAATAATTATAAACATATCCTCAAAGTGGTTAACCTTTGTTTGCTGATAGAATGAGGCGCACTAACAAGTTTGGTTCTCGTGACTACAGGCGGCACTGTAATAGCGTGTTAAACAAGAGTTGAACACTGTTCCTCATCTCTCCATTCCGTTTGAGGTTTTACCATCTTCATTTGATAATGCTGAATGTTTTTCTCGTAAATTCTTTTCAAATTCTACTCTTGGCTGTAGTTCCACTCTTTAAGAATTCGGACGAACCATCTGAACCTTCTAACTATCGACTTTTAGCTTTAGGAAAATTACTAGAGGCTCTGAATTGGTTAATCATACTATCTCGCATGGTTTTCTTCTCTAGCTCAACTGCCGACGTATTAACAATCATGGCATATCAAGGTTCGATAAGGTAAAATTGTCAGCTGATCTAGAAAATGACCTACAATATGTTTTAACTGGGGCAAGGAATGGCTTGTTAATTCGAACGCCTCCAAAACGAAACTGTTCTCTTTTAATCGTTTGAGAGAGCCTTTTGTTAGCTTCCATCAACATTGCTGACTCCAGGAAATTGACTCGTTGTGCCTTCTCGCACTAACGTTTTCCACTGACATGAAGTGGACATGAATTGAGTCAATTACTATGTCAGATGCTAGAAAAGTTGGTTCATTGTGTCGTGCTAGACATTTTTTCCCGCCAGAAACGATCATACATATTTATAAGTATAGTATTCGTCCTTGCTTTTAATATTGCTGCCACATCTAGCCTGCTGCTCTTGCTATGTATTTATATATTCATGATAAAACCCAAAGAATAATTTGAAATGTTATTGGTCTTGACCTAGCATCTTAGCTTCAGTCACTTTCCCACCACCGTAAATTAGTTTCCCTGTGTCTTTTCGATAAATATTTCATGGTAATTGTTCTGATGAACTTTTCTCTATGGTACTTAGATTTTATGAATATAAGTGCAATACTAGATTGGCGGCAAGAAACAAGTGGCTTGAGAGATCGGCATAAGGCAGCTCACCTACTTCGCGGTGAATTCTGCTGCGAGCGAAGATACATATTTGGCCTTATAACTAGGAAGTTAGATAGCTGGATATACGTTTAGAAGTATCGAGCTCGACTTCTAGTTTTCCTAGCTTTTCACGGTTTACAGTATTAAATCGTACTGGTCCAAATATACATGGCGATTTTCTAAGCGTAGCTTATATGTGGCACAAGGCCGAAAATAATAGGTACTCAGTGACATGAAGGTACAGACTGGCTGGTTAAAAAAGTTCAACGACTCCTTATAGCAGCATTAATAGAAAGACTATCTAACGGGATGTTGAGAAAACAGTCTTTCTTTAACTATATAGTTCACTTGAAAAGATTTAGAGTACTCTGATAACGTGTGCTACAAAAGTTCGAACAGCGCTGAAACGCCCGGCAATAACGAATCGTTAAGTGTGATGGCCTGCCTTACGAACATGTTATCGGACATGTCTGTTCCTCTCTTGTGATCACATTTTAAAAGAGCAACGATGATAAGAACAGATTAGATAGCTATGCCCATAATACAAAAAGCAATTGACTCCTGGCGTACAAGTATACTAACCCAAGCATAAATAAATAAAAATGAAAATTTAAATTTAAGTTAAATTACAATATGGCGGTCGCATTGCAATTATAATTGTACCAACCCATTAAATCTTCCGTGTTCAGCTGTATCAAAAAGTGATATCTCCCAAACAACTGTTCATCTCCCCGCGCCAAGAAAAGGTAAGTGGAATACCGGTAGGCAGAATAACATATCATCTGTTCTTAATCGTAATGTACAAAAGCCTAAAATAAAAAAATAAAGGAAAACAGAAGACCACCAAGTGAACATCCTAGAATAAAAAATCTATCTGTTCACCTTGAACACCTTGAACAATCCACCTCGTAGCATCAGATATCAGACAGAAAAATTTGTGAAGCAAATTTAATATGACGGAAGAGCTATGACATACCAGGGACATATTATTCGAGGAAATGTTAAGAAAAATAGCAGAAACAGACTTTAAAACAAAGCAATGGAGTTTCAAGCGAAGTATTTTCAGCGTTGTAGATTATATAAATAACTAGCAGAATAACCCGGCGTTGCCCGTGCTTGATTCAAAAATCGTACGACTCATACAGCAATCGCTATCGCTTGGCTTAAAATATTTTTACCCTTCCTTGCCTTTAAAGGAGTGCCCTTTGCCGTGCTGATATTGCTACATGCCTTACTTCTTGCCTATCTCACACTGCGAATTTTTTTCTTAGCTCTATACTAAATATTAAATCTATTACGAAAAAAGAACTAAGCAAAATGAACACAAAACGATCAGCTTTAAAAAAGGACACGTAACTGGAAAAACCGAATGAAAAAAGAATGTTAACAACAAATACTTTTTGACACCAAACCCATTTCTGCGGAATCAGAATCAACATTGAGTTTAAGCAAACAAATGAGCCAATTGGAGTAAAGTGCCATGCAGATTTAAATTTTTCCCACGTGTGACGAATGCAGATATCGATTTTTTTTTTTTTTTTTTTTTGCATGCTAGCATGCTAGTTAACATTCGTGTCCGTAGGCTGTTGGCTCTCACGCTGACCAATAGAATCTTCCTGTCTATTCGTGGCAGCCAGCTATAGCCTCTCACTCTGGCTAGTAGAAAATGGCCGCAAACTACATGAAAAGTGCCGTAGAAGCATGAAAAAATCGATTATTTCCACTATCGGTGAGAGTTGGGAAATGCAAAGTCGGTCTTGGCCTTTCCGCTAACTTGGAGCATGTGCATGTAAATTTTGGTGCAAATCCGTCGAAAATTGCGGCCGTGCATTCGTTACACACACACACACACACACACACACACACACACACACAAACACATCCTGCCTTTCATAGATAGAGATAAACATGTAAAACCGTATTTTTCTACTTTTAGTAACATCGAAGAGGCGACCAGTATATCTGATGAGGAAGTTTTAGAGAAAATGGAAACAAAAAGGACACATACTTAACATCAGAATGAGATAGTTGGAATTTCTAGAGCACATGAAGAAAGATGGCATGGAAAATATGTTACTCACAGGGCAGATCAAAGGCAAGAGGGACAGAGGAAAACAACGCAGAACCTACCCAGCAAACTTGAGTAAATAGATGACAGAACAAAATTTAGGAGAGATAACAAAAAGACAAAATTTATTAAAAGTTACAAAGAATAGGCGATTGTGGAGAGCCATGATCGCCAACGCCCTGAAGACAGACTGACAACACCCAATTCTTGATAAAGACTGCGATTGTCAATAGTATTTGAATCCAGAATTTTGTTACGATTTGCATCATCTTACTCGCATATCGGAAAAATACAATAAAAGGTAAAACAGACAGAGTTTTTGTCGATTGAATTCAGCAAAACTTCGGTATTAAGAGGTTAAGAGGGAAGATGCCTGTGTTTCTTCTTGTCTTCTTTGTAACTATATTTCAGACGATGACGACATTGGGAAATCTCTAAAATTTGTGTCCAGCCTAATTAAATGAATAAATATCACTTCATTTCTATGATTAATTTTCCTAATTCTTGAAAAAGATTATTCCCTTTAGCAACAGATCAAAAATTTTCATTACTTCTACCTCTGTATTGTTTCGATAATTGCTAAGATGGACGTTTGAGTACAACAATATGTTTCAGTGTAAATTTGCAATTTATTAAAAATGACAAATGCAAAATATTTTTAGAAACACATCACTTACACACATACACACACAGACACATATCACATACATTTTCTCTCTCTCACACACACACATATATATGTGTGTGTGTGAGTGCAAAAAAATTCGCCCCAAACAGGAAGCCCTCCTCACAATATTCTCATTATTCGCCAATGGGTCCTATTGTCGTAAGTCGTTTTTTAGTACCAGTTCGTATTACTAGATAAATTCAAGTGCATAGAAAAAAGAAAATCATTTTTATTCATTTTTACTAAAACTTTTAACTGGAGTTAACAATGTAGTCTCGATTATCATTTACTAAAATAATGAGTTTGCATCTTATGCAGTGAGAAACATTTGAACTGTAAACTTTTGAAAATTGGGTGTGTTTATATATATATATATATATATATATATATGAGTGTGTGTGTGTGTGTGTGGTTTCGTGTTCTTTTAAATAGGAGCAGCATTTGATAGTTTGCAAGTCTTATTAAGCAAGAGATACGATAATTTAGCGCAGAGAAACGTTGATAGTTTGAGAGACGTCAGAGAGATACGCGTAACGATTTCAATCTGACATGTGTCAGGTCTCGCTGGGCGTCAGCCTGTCACAGAGCATTTAATCAACACGTCCTGGTTCCATGTATATACAGTGTAGGTGGTCGGGACTGATGGTACAAGAAAGCGAGAGATAGAGGAAAGTGTTCTGTGAGTTGCTATTCTGATGCCCATCAGTCGCTAGAGTCCGGATGATTACTCAAACAAACGCTGCTTTCTAATTACGGCCGTCAAAGGGTTAGGGAAGCCATTGATAATTCTGGTTCGGCTCCCGGGGCAATTGCGATTCATGCTCTGGCCCGAAGCCTCTGGGGAATCGTTGGGATATATTTGAACGCTGCAGATATTCAGGCGAGAGCCAAAGATCCTAATTATGGCGGGGGAAATAGTGGGACTGAAAAGAATAGAGTCGCCAGGAAGAATTTACGCAGCTATATCGCATAAGACACTATGCAGCAAACGTTATCTGGAATCAAAGATGTAAGATATTAAAGGGTACTTATGAAGTTTCTGATATCTAGCTGATCTGTTTATCTATCTGTTCATGTCTGTTTACATTTCGTTACCAATTCTCTCTCCCCATTCTCTCTTTCTCTGGTTTGTCTGTCTATGAACACACGCATATAAAATATGCCTGTATACCTGCCTATCAATCTATCTATTTATCTATCTATCGCAGTTTTTTTATGTGTCTATGCCAGTCAGCTTATATATGTATAGATTAATCTTTTTTACACCAAGGAATTCAAATTTATGGTCGTATTCCTATTTTATTTTATTATTTTATCCAGCTGGGTGACCTGATTTACTGATGTACTACAGTATGCATCAGTTCTTGTACACACACACACACACACACACACACACATATATATATATATATATATATATATATATATATATATATATATATATATATATATATATATATATATATATGGGTGTAGTGGAAAATATCTCGGTCTTACACACACCCCAATATATGACCAAATGACCAAGCATCAGAATTTGGAGGGACCCCTTCTTGGTTTGACCGAAAACATTTTATGGTACCTCCGTATGTTTATATTTAAACTCTCATATAAGGTATATTTTTCAAAATAAATATAGATGTAAAATGAATATGCGCATGCGTGTGTGTTCCTACACAAATGTATATATCAGTGTCGGAAATGTTATACAAAAATGTTCAGGCAATCTGACCCTGAATTTTTCCACGTTCAGAGTCACGAAACTTTTAAGGGGTATATAGATATAACAGACACATATACACGCACGGACACAGTAGATTTTCTGGTCAGTTGAAACAATTGATAACTGAAAGTCCATCCTATTTGCAATTGCTACTAGTTAGATGTAGTCAATCTTCTCAAGAATTTAATCAGTTCAAAAGCACTTACTGTTTATATGGCACAAATCAACTTCTCCATTTATCGATTTCAAATGATCTTTTATCCGTAATTTTCTGCACGCACATAAACACACACACATACATGAGAGAGAATGAAATAAAAAGCATGAACATAAAAATCAACGCTGCTGTATAGATTTCTATGTCCACATTCTTTATATCTGTAAACGTTCTATATCCTATATCCCTAACAAATATAGCATATATATATATATATATATATATATATATATATATATATATATATATATATATATATATATATATAGAGAGAGAGAGAGAGTGATTAAAAAGAAGAGAGGTGCCGCAAACGTTTTTGGTTGTAATGTGGAATTTTTTTTAAATATATTATGCTTTATTTTCCATAATTTTGCTACACGTGTTTTTTGGTTATCTGTAGAAATTGCTTGTTTTTGGTACAAAGTTTATTAATAAGAATGTCAAACTGAAAAATATACTAAAAACAACCAAAATAATTAAAAGGAAACGCCAATGTAAAAACCCTAAAACACATTCTAACCTCATCCAAATTTAACCAACACACAATACCGGGAGTAACAAAATTCAACAAAAAAAGATGTGGGGTTAAATAAAAATGTAATCTGCAACTCCAAAAATGCGATTTATGCACTCAAATGCACAAAATGCAAGAAGTCATATATAGGTATCAGCCAACAAATAAACAACAGGGTCTCCCTACACAAAAGCAACATAAAATTATCAGACAACTGAAAAATTTTGTATCACAACACTTCTATAAATGTAACCCGGGTGAATTTAAAATTATGCCAATATACCAAACAGACATTTATTCTTACAAATACAAGAAAAAAACTTCATAAATACATTTAAACCATTACTAAATAGATCGGAAACCCTACACAACATGGGAAGTGTGTGTATGAGTGTGTATGCATATATGTATGTATATATGTGTGTGTATGTGTGTATCCTAATTACTTATAATAAGACAGTATGTATGTATAGAGAGAGAGAGAGTGCGCATGTACATGCGTGTACTGGTATATATATATATATATACATATATATATATATATATATATATATATATATATATATATATATATATATATATATATATATGTTGACAAGAACAAAAAAGCTCACGGGCACACACGCGAATCCTACACAACATAGGAAGTGTGTGTGTGTTTGTATGTATGTGTGTGTGTGTATATGTATATGTGCACATATATGCATACTAATTTCTTATAGTAAGACAGTATGTATGTATGGAGAGGAAACATACGTATGCGTACGCATGCTGACAAAACACGAAAAAAATGGAAATAGATAACACAGGGTCATTAAAAGATAAGAATATAGATATCTTCCTCACCCTTTCTCGGACCAGTTTTAATTGTTTTATTACCCTTCACGGGTAACTTTTTCACTGCCAATTCAAGGAAAACATTTGGGTCACTAACACACAAAAATAGAATGTCTAATATTGAGAATATTTAACATCGAAAAACATAAGAAAAATTAATTCCTTTTAATAATATGTGAAAATATCCCCTCTTTGCCTGATGAAGATCGCAAGACCGGAAACACGTGTAGCTAAATTATGGAAAATAAAGCATAATATATATTTAGAAAAAAAAAAAACACATTACAAGCAAAAACGTTTGCAGTTTCTCTCTTCCTTTTAATATACACACTTTTCTCTCGTTGCAACTACTATAACCTCTTCCATATATATATATATATATATATATATATATATATATATATATGTGTGTGTGTGTGTGTGTGTGTGTGTGTGTGTGTGTGTACGTCCGACATATTTTTCATTTGTTTTGCTTAAAGGTTATTTTAGATAGATACTCATATTCGAATAAATTTTCTTTTTATTTAATTAAACAATATTTTATTAAATTACATTTATTGGCCTGAATATTCGAGAAATCTTGTCAAAAATTTTCGGGCTTTGTTTAACCGGATGTCCTAAGTGGCCGAACTGTTAAACTCATCAGATCTAATGACGATTCGTATACTGCCAGAGGACGCATATTTTCTGACAAGATTTCTCGAATATTCTGGCCAGTAAATGTAATTAAGTGAAAATATTAGTTTATTAAATAAACAGAACATTTACTCAAATATGAATATCCATCTAAAATAATGCTTAAACAAAACAAATTAAAATATGACGGATCCATTTCATAAAATAAAAATGGCTTCGTTAACGCTAGGGTACAAAACAGAATAAATATGGATGTTTGAAAAATTGGCAGATAATGTGAGTTCAAAAGCACTAATTCATGTTTTGTTTAACCGGAAATCCAAAGTGGCCGAACGGTTAAGAAGGTCAGATGTAATGAACGTTCGAATCCTATTAGAGGAAGCATATTTCTGACAAAATTTCTCGAATATTCATTCCGGTAAATTAAATAAGCATATCATTTACTCGAATATGTGTATTCATCTGAAATAAACGTTTGCGCAAAACAAATTATCTATTGAAAATATATTTTCAATTGAGCACTTGAATGACAAGCTAATTCTAAAAACAACGGTCTCCTGCGTAATTGCGAACCTATTCAGTAAAATGAATGGAGCACTATAGCTGCTTGGCGTTTGTATACGTTTGTAAAAGCAATACGCTAGATTTGGCTGACTCGTTCTGTCGAGTGAAGATGGCTGAGTGATAGAAGCTCTGACTGACACCAAATCGGTTGAATTGCGATCCGGGCTTGAGGCATTCGGTTGTCTAGTCGCACTGAGGAGCTGTGATACAGCGAAACAGTACTGTCTGCGAATGATATATATATATATATATATATATATATATATATATATATATATTGCAGATTCACTCCGAAAATAAACGTGATCACGAAAACAAATTACTACTACGCTACCTACAACCACATCATGAAGCAAAATACTAAATGAAATCCCATAACTTAAATCTAATAATCCTTATTTTAAATACCAATATCGAGAACCGAATATAATATACTAATAAATAAATGTAATATATAAAGAAATTGATAAATTAAAATTTATAAATAAATAATGGTTATAACTGTAACTTAAATCATTATCTCTAAATAAAAGAAATAAAAAAATACCGATTCTCTCATTTCTTCGCCTTTCCTTAACTTTTATTATATATAGCGCCTGCAAAAGCGTAATGACACATGTTCTGGAAGCCGTGAAACTGACACTCGCTATGCATTGTCCACACTGTCTAAAGAAACTCTTTATCTCCGGTATTTGAGCAATATGCCTCTATAACTAGAACAAAATTTAACTAACTATATGTGCATGTGTGTGTGGTGAGACAAAGCATTTAAACAACCTTATATTGACTCTCCTTCTCTATTGACAATATTTCAACATACATAACTGCACACACGCGCGTATGTAGTTAGGTGAAATCTTCACGTGTCTATTAAAATATTATATTTTTCATATACATTATGTATGAATAATATTATTTTTAATATTTAGATATTTCATATTTGAACCAAGCGCATACATTTATATCTATGTATTTAAGGTAAAATTTCTAAATATCTCGAACCTCTTTCTATTTATTTTCGTATGTATTTTATGAGTTTATTTCTATTAGGTGCAAAAATAATGACGTAATAATGTCGTTTTTTGACGTATTTTTAAACGTCAAAAAACGACATTATTACGTCATTATTTTTGCACCAACCTAATACCTCTCACATTTTTATTTCATTTGTCACAATCTTGTCAGTCACGATTCATCGGTACTAGACCCGTTTTACGGAAATCCTAATTCTTTTACTCTGATTTCTGCTTGTTGACATGATACTCCCTTCATTTTCAACGCCAAACTCAAATCAGAAAGCCTTTCAATATGACTCAATTCATATTCCCTTCCTCTCTTTTTTCAACGCTGCCTGGTTGGAACATGCTGACTTCCTGGCTCGGTGCCACACGCTATCGGTTTGCAAGTTTAAACAGTGGACAGATCATCAACGGAAGATATTATGATTGAACAAGTAGTAACAGTGTTGATGGCCGAAGCATCTAATGGGGGTTGTCGTTTAAAGTGTAGAAACCGTAACTTATTTTTACTTCTACTTCGCCAACACCTCCTCCTGTCACTTCCAACAAACTCTCAAACTTCATTTGACCTTTATATATTATCTTATTCAGTCGTTCATCAACTTATCCACGACTTTCTTCCATTCTTTATTTTTCATTTGTTTTCTTTCTTCTGCTTCACTTTCTTTCATTTTTTTCTCTTTTTTTAGCATTTTTTTATCGCCTATACTTATTCTTTCTTCTTTTTTTTATTCGTTTTGTCCCGTTTTCATTTGTAATCTTATAAATCCATTCCCATTGATTTTCTTTAAAATCAGAACTTTTGCTCTAAATTTGATTTATTCGCACAAATGCTTCGAAATACCTCTGGTGAACAGTGACATTTTAAAATTATTTAATCTTTTCATTTGCACGTTCGCCATATTTATATCCAATTCAGCACATATGGAACTAGTTGTTGGCCTTACTAATTTTCCCACAGCCACGCCTAATAAGCACATCTCAGTTTTAGACAGCCTTGGAAATACCCTGGATATAACGACCCCAGCATATCGTATACTTCATACCACGTCAATGTCGCTGCCTTTATTCGGGAAAAGGAAAGACCTACACGATACTGGATAGTTGGTTATTTGGCACTTCAATTTATATTTGAGGTGTGCTAAAATATTCGTATTTTGGGAATAAGCACATATTACAAAACATCCCAATTAATATAAGATCCATAACAGTCGATAATACTCGCATCTTATGCAACATTAATTGTAAACAATAACTTGAAATTATTGAGATACTTCTAAACGATTTTTAAAAAGAAATACATTAAATTAGATGTCTTATAATATATAAAAAAAATTACTGGTCTAAAAAATGCTGATATTGTAACTAAAATTGAGAGTTATTTACCTCATTTTCTTCTGACAAATATTACTCGATAAGTAATATGAAGCATTTCTACATTCATTCCCTTGTTTAAAAAACAAGAGAAACTACATAAACTATTAGTGGTCATTGTCTAATATATTCAGTAATATTTGTATAAATTAAATATTTCTGCTTAGATATATTCTCTTTAATATATATATATATATATATCCACTATAACAATATTTATTGTAACAATATATATATATATATATATATATATATATATATATATATATATATATATATATATATATATATATCGTGATCACTTAAAACAATTCACTTGTACATGTTGTTCTGTAAGAACTTAGAATTTACTGAACCTTCATCCGTCGTCATTCTCGACAGAAGGAGAATCCACACACACACACACACACACATATATATATATATATATATATATATATGGATGTGTGTGTTTGTGTGTGTTTGTGTTAGTGTGAAGTCTGTTCGTGACTTTTTGACATCATTTATATATATATATATGATGTCAAAAAGTCACGAACAGACTTCACACAAACACAAACACACACAAACACACACATCCATATATATATATATATATATATATATATATATATATATATATATAAATACATATATATATATATAAATATATATGCATATATATATAAATAAATAAATATATATACATATATATATGGATGTGTGTGTTTGTGTGTGTGTGTGTGTTAGTGTGAAGTCTGTTCGTGACTTTTTGACAACATATATATATATATATATATATATATATATATGTATGTATGTATATATATAGGTAAGTAGGTAGGTATTTAGGTAGGTCTGCACATTGACAAATGGTAAGAAAGGAAACAAAAAAAAAGAAAAAAAGAACGCATGTAATCTTGATAATTTCTCGCTCCCTTTTCTCAGTTGGCCTACTTGGTGCCAACCGAACAAATACCTAGCCAACCATTTGTCCACTGTACCTATAACACAGTGTGTATTACCTTTTCTTCCCGCTTTTCTTTCATATATCCTTACTTGTCCTTCATTCTGTAAGTCTCTTCCAAATTACAAGCCCCTCCTGCTGGCCCAGTCTTTATGTACAGCAATCGATTGAAACTATAACTTTGACAAAATATCTATTATATCAGAATTCCTGCTGAGCCAAAACTAAGTAATGCCAATAAGTCTTGATGTGCGGCCATCTAGTTCAGTTTGATGTAGGACAAGTTATTTTAGCATATACTGCATGCTCACAAGAGAATTAGTATGTCGATTCAGACTGTTTACTCATTTGCATGTATTTGTAAGTCTTCATTGTCAAACAAATGAAAAAACAACACTTGGCATATTATCAACATTTCATAAACCATTCATATCATATGGGAATGAACCATTATTTAGCACCTGAGCCAAATGATGATTACAAAGGTACCGCAGCTAGGAAAACTCACTTCCGAATTTTTTGGTGAGTGTTTCAAACTCAATACGGAGGCCTACATCAAGTGCCTTTAGGAGGTAGTGCTGTCCTGGGTCAAGAGGGTGGCTGCTGGAAGATCCTATGTCTGGCAACAGGACTTTGCACTATGCCGCACAAACAGGAGAACCCATTCATGGCTGTCCAATAATTTCTGCAACCACATCACTCCTTACATCTGGTCACCTAACTCCCCGGACTGCAACCGCCTTGATTATTATACGTGGGGCGCAGTTGAATGAGAGACCTACAAAACTCCTTGAGACAAACTGAAGGCAAGGATTATAGCAGCATTCACCAACTAAAACCATCCAGAAGAGATGCAGGAGATTACGAAGTCGTCTGGAGGACGTGATTGAAGCCAATGGCGATTTTATTAAATAAATTTTCTCTTTAATATTTCAAGATATTTTTGTGTAATTTTGGTAAATATATCTGTTAAAATGAGATGCCAGTAGCCAATTAATCCAACGCATCTTGTATAAAAAAAAATAATGAAGAACCTCCATGAATTAATATATTTAATTAATATTAAATGTGAATATTTTTATTATGCGATATACAATTAAACTTTGGAAATATTGTAGTCATCTTCATTCTTAATTATCATATTTTCTAAGAACCGTTCTGAATGTGGAGAGAAGATGCGATTCTGTGAATTAGAAAATTTTAAAAAAGTAAATACTTAAGGGTTTATTTTTTAATTTTCAATGAAAACGATCTGCTTTGAGTTAAATGCAATTCTTTGCCTTTAATATCGGAGAAAGAACACCACCAATAATCTCAACAATAAAAGAATTGTTAAAACATAAGAACAATCAATTCGTCCTATATAACTTTTGGAATGAGAAATTAATGGACAAATCTCAAGGAACCAATGCTTACATCGACCCTAAACATAAGCAAATTTTAAATATTTGAAGACAGAATTATCAGGTTTCTTTTTCATTAGTAATTTTTGCGGTCTCTTTACAAAGGAATAAGATGACAAGATTACATTTACAGCATTTATGCAAATGTTGAAAGGAATATTTGAAAAAAAAAAAACAGCCGTTCGATGAAAGTTAGATTCAAATATTATTTTTTTAAAATACCATGTCTTTACAGGGCGTAGATAATCATGCCTGTCCAGAGACACCGTTTCTTTAATAAATAGTGGAGTTGTTTTTTCCATTGCATTCTCCACAGTTTTGAATTAAAATAGTCCTAACTGACCCAGTTTACACTGCTATGTAACCCATAGCTGGTCGGCAGTGTGTAATGAAAACTGGTTTATGCCTTTACCAAGGGGCTTTATGCGAAAGTGAACGCAACTGACTTGGTTAAGATATGAACTCAAATCGCCCTTTCCATTTTCTGCGCCGATAACAGTTACACTACCTAGATATAAATAAGAAACGTAATAAATCTATATTCAAAGATGAAGTCGAAATTCTTAGTGCGGTAGATTTTGTCCTGGGCGAATATGGATCACACACGGCATACATATGGAATATGACTAATAGGTGACATTGCTTCAAGGTGAAAAAACTGAAATCGTTTCATAGTTTGTACGGGTTCAATGGGCATATTTTTGGCCGACCCCACCGGCTCGGAATGCCCACGTTAAAAAGGCCTTGTGCCACATGACTCCCTCGTGGTGGGGTTACTGAATATCGTCAGTCGCTCACTTTCTGAGCGACTGTTCGGTTGAACTCTCTGCCTTCGGGCGGAGAGGAACGCGAACGAGGCTACGCCTAAGGGCGGAGTCTCGTTCAGGAAGGTAAACCGGCCCTGAACCCGTTTATACGGGTTCAATGGGCATATTTTTGGGCCGAGCACACGGGCTCGGAAAACCCACAATAAATAACCGACCATGTGTCAAATGTTGCCACAGTGGCGGGTGGGGGTGACTGAATATCGTCAGTCGCTCACTTTCTGAGCGACTGTTCGGTTGAACTCTCTGCCTTCGGGCGGAGAGGAACCCGAACGATGGTACGTCGAAGGGCGGAGTCTCGGTAAGGAAGGTAAACCGGCCCTGAACCCGTTTATACAGGTTCAATGGGCATATTTTTGGGCCGAGCACACGCGCTCGAAAACCCACAATAAATAACCGATCTTGTGTCACATGTTGCCCCAGTGGGGGATAGACTGAATATCGTCAGTCGTTCATGTCTTGACCGGATTTTGGGGCCGAGCCCTCGGGCTCGGAAATCCCACGTTAAAAACGGCCTTGTGCCACATGACGCCCCAGTCGGTGGGGAGCTGAATATCGTCAGTCGTTCATGTCTTGACCGGCTGTTCGGTTGAACTCTCTGCCTTCGGGCGTGGAGGAACCCGAAGGAGGCTACGCCGAAGGGCGGATTCTCTTTTGGGGAGGTAAACCGACACTGAACCCGTTTATACGGGTTCAATGGGCATATTTTTGGCCTAGCCCACGGGCTCGGAGAGCCCACGTTAAACCGGCTTTGTACCACATGATGGCCACGTGGCGGGTGACTGAATATCGTCAGTAGTTCGAGTCACTAGTTCAAGTCGAGTCAAGAGTCGAGTCAGATGCAGTCCGAAACAGTGTTGCGTTCAGACAATTACTGTAAGACATTGGAATAGTGATACTGGTCGAGACTACATTGTTCTCTCTACTAAACCTGATTGCTCATACTAACACTTCTACTTCTCTGAATATATTCCTGTTTGTAATATATCTGTGTTATTCCATACCTGTGTTCGAGTTCTTCTTTATTGATTCTATCTTGGACTATCACCGTGGTACAAGGAACCGGACCATAACAACAACAATGGCTACAAAATGTCCCCAGATTAAATTTTCACACATTTTCTAAGGAAATGGGACCCGCAAGACCAAATGAGAATCAGCGCTCTACAATGTTGAAAAAGAAGGGTAAACCTCAGATGAATAAAAAATGACTGACTAATGTTACGATGAAGTTTGATGATTCATCGGAATCCGAGATAAAATATGAAAAACAAGACGTTTTACGAACCAAAGATGTTGTCCACAAAGAAGGTACTTTGTCTTCCGAACAAATTATATTTGGAACAAGAAAAACAAACACATTCAGGTAGGAAGAAAACTAGGATGTGTGACCCCAACATAATGAAGACCGACCTACAACAGGTTAAAAGAAGACCGGCAAAATTTCGTGGGAAATATAAAGTTAAATATTTTTGTACTCACCTCATATATGTGTGTTTATGTATTTTTGTCTACATGATTCTAGAGGGTGCATCCACGTCGTCTTACGACAGATGGGTTTCTGGTAGAAGGTAATAGTAATATTATGGTCAAATTTCTTGCAGATAGTGAGAAGGCGTAATCTATTCGAATTCACACGACTTTCCAAAAATGATAATCATTGCAAACACGAGAACTGAAGTCACTAAGGATTAATTTATCCTTATGTTGGACTTTGGAGATGACATCCGGAAGGGGATCATAAAAATCATCTTTTTCTTGCTCTGAACTACCTAAGGTTGGAGCGTAGCAGCTAACCAGCTTGAGGATTGGTGTCATTATGCGATCTGATACACTTTTAGGTAAGGGAGGCAATGTGTTGGTAAGATCTGACTTTATGGCGAAGCCAACATCAGATTGGCGTAGCTCTTTCTCAGTCTTGTCAGTCCATAATAACACGTAGCTACCTATTTCTTCCCTAAGTTGAAAATAACCAGCCAGACGTGTTTAACTAATGGCCGCTATGTCGATGTTATACTTCTTCAACTCGAGAGACACAAGAGTTGTTTTACGCTCTGGTGCAGAATCAATTTCCTGAAGAGTGCTAACATTCCAGTATCCAAAAAGAAAATTCTTCTTATATTTCTTTTGATCTTTCTTGCTGTTTCGACTCCATTACTGCATAACCAGACAGCTGCAGCGGGGTGCTAAATCTCTGTTTGAGCAAGTAATGTTTAAGGCTGAAGCTTTTCATGCAATAGCTTTCCATCTCCTAGACCACTTGTGTTGTATAACACTAAAGAGCTTTGTCAGCCCTGGTAGGCACTATTTACCCATCGCTGGGACTCTGACAGCTAACCTGATCTGGGAACAACAGCAATTAAAAGGTGATTCTACGCTCCT
The DNA here is from genome assembly GCA_963932145.1 of Acanthosepion lycidas. Taxonomy (NCBI): domain Eukaryota; kingdom Metazoa; phylum Mollusca; class Cephalopoda; order Sepiida; family Sepiidae; genus Acanthosepion; species Acanthosepion lycidas. The sequence continues at coordinate 68,948,683 of OZ010576.1, forward strand.
CAAATCTTCCAATCTCCCGATCAGAAGACTTGCTGCCGGATGTAGTTTATCTTCATACCCAGGACATATATATATATATATATATATATATATATATATATATATATATATATATATATTGTGTCGTGGCCTGTATTTCCTCTCGAAGAAAAGGCCAGAGCAAAAGTAACTCCAGAGTATTCACATATTATATATAATATTAGACATATTATGTTTTATTTGACAATAACATATAAAATCCACGCTACTTTTTAAATTTGTATTTGTAAGAATTTGCAAGGAAAGCGTTTTGTTGTTCTAACGTTTATTTCCTTTTGTATAATTTTTATTAATGGCTTTTGTATGGACGATTTTCCCCTTATTATTTATCACCCAATGAGTTTCAACAACAGCAATAATAAAAAATAATATTATAATATCTTTGACAATACATATTTTTCATATTTATTGACTGGTATCTATTATTTATGTCTTAATATTGAAATTATGTTAATGTAGTAATAAGAATAAGTAATCCATTTGACAACGAAGTGTTTATTCCGAAGTTCATTTTAAAATGTACATGTATTATTGCATGTGTGTGTGCTTAAACATTAAATTTTTATTAATTTTAACTAGATTCAGTGATCTAATTTCATGTTAATATTCCTTTAATTTCAATTTTTTAGATAACCTTAAGGGATGTTTTAATAATTTCGTAATTCCCCGTTGACCTGGAAGTGGTCTAGATCCTTATTCGCCAAACTTCCTAGAGATGGTGTCAGCCTCCTAGGCTGTGAACAGGTTAACAGGAGTAGAGAGGTTCGCTTGTCACTCGGCCAGTACTCCATCTATGTTTATTGAACATGAGTAGAAGTTTATCCCTTGTTTTCTGTTTAGGATATGATTTAACGGTTCCACTGACATAATAATTTCACAGTCTTAACTTTGGTAATCTGACTAATCAGTGGCTGCGACTTTTCAGTAAGGAATTGACAGTTTGCTGCATCCGACTGGTCATAAGGAGTCCGATCTTTTTGGTAGTGCTTAGAGAGGCTGATTTAATCAAAAGTCGCATAATATCGGGGTATTTATAGTGTCATATGCCTGTATGTATTTCCGGTGGGGAACCCCGAGGTGACATTAAGCATTAGTTTTAACCAACTTCTACCCAGTTTGTATTGTCATAGACGGCAGATAATGATAATTATTTTGGTCTTTTTCATTTGAAAAAAATATTCCTATGGCAAATACAATGAAAAGAAATACGAGTAAACCAGTAAACAAAACAAATCACCTGCCTCCTCCTGCGAAATTAATCTAAATTCTTTTATTGCTACCAATGAATTCTCTGTTCCCGTATGTTGAAAAGATTCTAGGATACATATATATTGCCTTGGTGTTTATATTAGAAAAAATCTCCCAGTTATAAGAGAATTGTCTCTCGAGTTCCCAGATGATTCATTTATGTGTTTTCGACTTTCGTTATTGCACTATTGTATGTTAACTATAGTTTTTATTTATCGCTCTCCTTCTTCTTTATTTATCGCTCTCCTTCTTCATTTAATTTATCGCTTTCTTTCTTTTTCATTTATCGCTCTCCTCCTTCTTTTTCATTTATCGCTCCCCTTTTTCATTTCATTTATCGCTCTCCTCTTTTTTCCATTTATGGCTCTTTTTTCTTTTTCATTTATTTTTCCCCTTTTTTCATTTATCGCTTTCCTTCTTTTTCATATATCACTCTCTTTCGTCTTTTTCCATTTATCGTTCTCCTTCTTCTTTTTCATTTATCGCTTTCCTTCTTTTTCATTTATCGCTCTCTTTCTTCTTAAAAAAATGATAATATAGAAAGCTCTCCCCCCTCTCTCTCTCACCATTCATCTCTGAGAGCTTTTCTATATTATCATTTTTGTATTTGATGATTTTAATGCTCATCATGTTACTAACGTAACCGATATTCAGACACTCAATTATTCTAATGTCTCTCAGTCAAATTGTGGATTTCTCTACTTATTTTCTTAATAACTCCGATCATCATTCTTCTCTATTTGATTTGTTCCTTACCTTGTCTCTTAGCTCCTTTGGAACATCATAACTCTGTCTTCTTAGAAATTCGGATCACGCTGGAATATTTGTTGATATTTCTTTTGAGTCATCTATACATATATAAAAGGCAATTATCTGTATGTGCGTGTGTTTGTGTGCGTCTAGCTAAAACTAAAAAACATACAATAGTTATGACAAAGTAAATATGTATACAGATTCATTATCATCCAAGCCAGCTTTCTGTAAAAAAAATCATCTTATCTTTTGTATTTACGAACATATTTTAAAATAAAGATTCATTAGAATGCATGTGAAATTCTCAGAGTTAAAAAGTAAAAAATAAACGGTAATAATTCTTATTTCAGATTAGGATTACCGTTCGTTTTTAAATTTTTATTTTGCTAAACGCTATACATGTATGTATTTTTAAAATTTCTATTCTCTTGAATCTTGTCTTTAGGCAGATGCTTAAAGTACACGCTCAGTTGGGAAAAGGAAAACTTCTTACCTCCATGAAATTCCCTTTGTCGCATCGTCGCAACCACTATTCCGAGTAAGCGCAAGAGCACATAGTGCTCATTCTTCTTCAACAGCCTCACATCATTGTTACAAATGGAAATGGAACTGGACTCGAGGACAAAAATCTTTCCACTCCAAAATGTGCACCATGTAGCCTTCAACTAGCATTCACAAAGAGGCGTGCGAGACATTCCCAATGGACTCCTCAAAAACCACAGCGTACGCATTCTGACGAAATAGCCAGGCCTGCTACACAGAGCTTTTGGGTGACCCATATGATTCCTCTGAACAGCAACTGAGTGAGTAATGCCTCGCCGTTGTTGAGACATTTCAACCCGACGGACGTCCAAGACAACAATGAGAAATACGCCTGTTTCGTAAAACCAAACACCCTCCTCACTAACACATGATATAATGCCATGTTTGACAGCCTGATATCGGAGACGTATTCCTTAACCCGCCTGAAGAATTTCAGAACGCTGGGACACAAGCGATAGAAGAGCACTCGCTACGGAGTAAACGGCAAACCAAATCCGGTCTGAGTGTACACTTCTCAAAGCAATGTTTACCTAAACCATTTTAGGTAACAGATCTATCGATGCACCTTAGAACCCTTAACAGCCCACAAGTAGCCGAATATGACGCGGACAAACTTAGATAGTTCAGTACACGGGAGTGGAAGAACAGAAAGTCGGTAAAAAATAAAGGGATAGGTGTGCAAAGTTCAAACATCCATTCCTATCTATAAAAAGGTCCCCACTAAACCGCAAGCGACCTGCGGCTTCATCCTTCTCCTGAATCCCCAACCAGCTTTAAGTCAGGACCAAACCAGCCGGGTAACTTGCAAGGAAACGGAAGAGAAACTCCTTTCTACACACAGAATCACAAACCAATAGACTTATTGCGATTGATCTTGGCTCCTGTCATCGTTTTGTATCCATTGATTTCCTTGCCAACTTCGTCAATCTCAGCATTTCTTGTTAAAAGTCCTGTCACGTAGTCAGCAAAGGCATAATACATGACCTAGAAGATAGTACCAGTTAGAGTAGGACTAGATTTGCGTTTGACTTGCGAAGGAATGGCCCCAATGCAAGAATATACAGCATCAGCTCATGTGGACAACATTGACGAATTAATCTGAACAAGATAAAAGTTTTCAACTTTACACCGTTCATTTCAACTATCTCACCGGAAAAGCTTCCAGATTACGATGGTCAACTCTATTGAATGCCTTGGACGGATCTATTGATCAGCGCAATCTCACTGTTGACTTTGTGTCAGATGAAGCTTGCTAAATGAAGATTGTACTTAACAGTCCTTCAGATTCGAGTCCGTTTGGATCCAATCAGACTAGGCAGGACTTTGTGGAATATTCCCATTCTTCATTCATTGATTAAAGATTAGTACCACGGGTGACTACCTCAAGTACACCTCGTAGGTAATAGCTTCAGTGCCCGGAGTCTCATTCCTATTAACAAGCTTCACCAACTCTCAGACTTCTGTTTTTTGTTATAGAACCCTCGCAACATCTTCTGCCGTCGTGAGGTGAGGAAAATCAGCCCTGATGAAGTGATCCTGAAAATAATATCGGAGAACCTCAAATCTGCCATTCCGAATTTCTTCTGCCCGTAATTCAGCGGCTATGTTTGTTCCCTCGGAAGGCATTTTTCATCTACCTCTAACAAAGTTAGGTCTTTTTTTATAAGCAAGAAAGCGAGCCACGGCTAGTTCCTACACTATTACTAACTTCCGATGTGATTTGCGTTGCTAATCTCTCTATGTTGAGCTGTTTACTAAAATCGGCAGCAAAATCCCTAACCACAGATTTAAGATGATCACACTTCACATAATCCCAACCATAACTCCTGTCAGATAGCTCTATAAAGTTAGTAGAAACTGGTCCTAAAAATCCTTCTCATCAAATAAGAATGCATTGAAGTTCCAGAAGCTAGTCATTCTAGGATTGAGTTTATCTAAATTCACACGAACTCTGACCGTATAAACTATTAAATGAAAAATTGAACCAACCTAAGAACCCTAAGTCAACTCATTTAACCGATCGATGAAGCAAGAACCCACCATCGTATTTAGATCGCCCCTATTAAGTCTCGAAAGTGTTCATTTCTAAACTTATCGACAAGACCATCCCTGTCGATGAAATGTTTTTATATTCCAGCTGCCAGTACTCAATCTTTTCCCTACGATGTCTATCGGGATCAACGACAGCAAAGAAATAGAACTCTCACTGTGATCACTGGGCGCTTAAAACCTAATGAGGCAAAATTCTTTATCCTTTATGGTAACATCAAGGACACAAATTCAGCCGCCAGATCCGCAAAGATAAGGGTACACACCGACTTCACAGTACAGCTTATCAGCCAGGAAACGAATAGCTATCAACATACATTAGGAAAAGAGAAAACCTGTTCGACAATATAATCTCATAATCACTTACAATAAAGTGAGACTCAGGAGCACAATGCACATCCACACCGAAATGCTTAAAGTCGCGAACAAGTTTCGCAAAGCGACACCCCAACCTCAGTCCTTGGCTATTCAAACATGGCGTATTAAAGGATCAACCGTCAATCGAAACTAGGCCAGCCTAAATGTAACATAGATCTGACCGAGTCATATTCGTGGATGACATATTGTTTGGTGACTTGAGGTATTGAGAGACTTAGTAATCCTGGGCGAAGGAGTAGATATATTAGATGAAGAAAATATGGGAGAATGGTTAATCAGATGATGAAAAAAAAAGTTTGGTTTAAATATATAAATTTGAACCTATAAAATATTTATGAAGAAGGCATCGGGACGATTTGAAGTGTATCTGAAATTCTCTGCCTAACCCCACAGCCGCGAGAAAGTCATGATGATATATATGATCAATGTGTTTGCCAAAATTCTGCAAAACTCAGATGAAGTTAAGAAATGTTATTTTAAAATTATATCTAGTAGATTTATGCAGAAAGCTTACCAAAGTTTTTGGTCTTGAGCACTTTAGAAACATATACAATATACAATACTAATTGGAAGTTCTTTGTTTAACAAAGAGGGTTTTTGCGTAGATGCCTAATTAATTAAAGTCCCCGTTTGAACGGTTATCCTTATAAGCGTACACACACGCCGCAGCCGGAGTGACACTGCTGTCCGGTTTAGCCGAAATTCTGACCCCAGCAAAGTTTGCAACATACCCGCATTTCATCTATTACATATCTCTCAATGTCTCAATGAAAGAAAATAATTAACTGAAGTCGAACATAATAAGGGTGATGGTTGCAATTTTTATATTTATCAGCATAGTTTGTTCTTTCTGTTAGAATTTTCCCGCATTTCAGAAGGTTGCCAGAATTAAGAAAGTCACTAGGATCGTAATATTGCCTGGACTACAAACAAGAACCACGGCCTGTTGAAATTAATAAGTAGAAATGCCGTATAATTCATTCCGTCAGGTACACAACGTAAAGGAAAATGTCTAATATACGACACAGGCCCCGTGAGGAAGAGGAACGAAGAAAATAATTACGCATCCTCCGTCGAACTGTAATAATCGTGATAACCAGCTAAACTTTACATTAAACAAATGGTGACCTTAAATGTCGATTATATCACATGTATGCCACGTTGGTTCCGTGAAGACAGAATTTGGAGTGCAATGCCCGACCTTATCGTGTTATATAAACATAAAAAAAAGACAACGACCGCCTATCCGAACGCCCCCGGGCACATCTGAGTCTTCAGGGTTCCGTCTAGAGAGTGGACAACAATGTCCTATGGAAACGTCAATTTTAGTACTCTATATAGAGAGGGGTGAACATAAATGGGGCCCCTCCCAAAACAGAATTTCTTTAGTTTTTGAATCTCTTTAAGGCGATTGTCACTTATTGTCAGTGAGAGTGATATACTGAAGGCCTTGTTTGGCCAAATCTGCAGTGCACCCGAGTCAGTTCTGATAATGGTTAGTTACTCTGTCGACTTTAGGAAAATTTGCTTGGTTTTCGACATCTGTTTCTCTGAATTTCTTCAAGGCCAGCAAACATTTCAGTTCCTTTATTTTTTTTTTTATTTTTTTTTTTACTGTTGACAGGAGAGACGTCGCAGACGTTTTCCCAGATATTATATAGTAATGTTGTTGTTTTTTCTTATCTTTAGAGTCAGCAAACGGACTCCTCTATCTTTTAGAGGGTGGCGGCAATAAAAAATTTTTTAGATGGATCAGAAGTAAGAACAGGGGTTGGTATCTGTGGTTTCTTCTTGAGTCTACGAACCTTATGTAATGGAGATAGGAATCTGGTGTCAGGTGAAGAAGGCCTTTTTCTCTGGGCAGGAGGTAGCAAGGTGACCAGTCACGCTACACTTCCACCATGTTGGTTTCCTGCCGGTTTTAATGGTCAGTAATTTTCGCCCTTCGATATCCAGGCAGTTGGAAATTGAGATGAAGTCTTTACGAACTAACATAATGACAAACTTTCATTTCCGACTATAGTGACAAACTGCAAAAAAATTGGCTGATCTTGTGCAGAAAAACGTAAACAAAGAAAGGTAAACAATAAAATAAGTTATAAAAACTTTACTTTTTCTCTTCTCAAGAAAATTAAAAAATGAAAAACAAAAAATGAAAACAAACTTTGAGAACTGAAAATTAAATAAGAAAATAAAATGAGAATGAAATCAAAACATGTCTGACTTAAAAAGTTCAAAACATTTTCCGTCTTTTCGTAAAATACATCTATTGGATGTTTTAGTACACGCCATCAGTGATGTTTCTAGCCGAGGTTCATTAAATGTTTCGGGTTTTTCAACATCATACACCCTCTCCACGGCGACCCAGCCGAAACTGATCGGGTATCGACTTGTGTAGCTTCCGTCAGTTGCAATTTTTTCGATCTTCCGAAGCACACACCATACGACTCTTCTTGGCAATTTATTGTCCAATCCCGGATGATTTCCGCTTCACCGGTAATGTGCGCTCTTCCATAAAAAAAAGAAGCAAACGCAGCCACAATTTCTATCTGATCAGGAATATGGCGGCGTGCTTGGCTTGAAGAGGTAAGATTTACTCCCACCCATGAGACATATACGCACATACAGAGAAACACACTCAAACATCACATTCTGCTTACTCTTATCGCCATTTTCATCCATGTTAATCATCCGCCGAAGGAAAAGAAAAAAAATTATTTCCTTTTTCTCCTTCCCACTTTTTCATCCTTGACCCTCCATCTATGAGTTAAACACATGCACACATAAATCAATGCCGACACACATACACGCACACAAACATCTAAAAAACAAATACCGTAACACTGATAGGGGAGGGGCAAACAGGTGCTAGACCTTAGCCTGGGATCACCCGTAGGTAACAATGGTTCGGGGTACCCTAATTCTGTCTCTTCGTCGAGACTCCATTGTCAGATGTAGTTTTCGGTCATACCCAAGCCCCCCACCCCAAAATATATATATATCAACCGCAACTTCCTTTCATTTCCTTACTGACTGCCAATCACTTGATCCTTTCAACCAAAGTCATCTAGAAGACTCTTTCGCTGCCAGTGTTATTGAGCGAATAGTCTTGTTTTTTTTACCAAACCTGTTGCGCCTAATTTTGGCAACATCTTAAATAGAGACCGCTCAGCAAGGCTTCTGCAACCGATTAGATTAGTTAATGTATGTTTCAAAAGTTTTAAAGTTCTGAGCTTCAGCCTACCAGACCTAAGAACTCAAAATCCAGTAAATCCAGGCAAGATGTAAAATACTTTTGACATTATCATAGGAGACCTCTTACATTTGCTGTTGTGGATCACACACGCACACACACACACACACACGCACACAATTGTATATTTCAAAATTTTAAACGCCCATCAGCATCTTCGATTTTATTTTAAACACTCTATCTTCATCTAATTGTGGGTGTCAAAAATTGGGAATGACCTCACAAGTAGAATATCCTAGGGATTTCCTTGATTTAAATCTAAAACAAAAAATAGGCGACGAGGATTCGGACATATTATATGAGTTAGGGTTGATACCCCAGTAGCAAAAAAAAAATTTCAAATAGACCTGTATACTCATTTGATTGTAATGCTAACTTTTGGTCGGCCTTCTGCGTCGACATATTTGGTAATCTACTCGAACCAAAGTCTACGGGAGAAGAATGATCTTATTTTGCTTTCTATTGCATATCAGATAATATTTACCAGTCTTATTTACATTTATTATGTCACATGCCAGTTTCATCTACAAAACCATACTGTGTGACTTTTCAGCACTGCCAAAGTTATGGATTGAACTCACATTTGCCAAGGAAATATATATGTTTTACGCTTTAATCCATCAGGGTACGACGACAGATAACCAAAATAAATTTGTTAGTCCAAATAGCAAAATATATAATAATGATAATTTCTCATCTCAAAAATATCGACAGAAAAAATAATTAGTTCAGCCTATGAATAATCTACTGCGAAGGCCATAAGCGAAATGAAATCCGACATGGAAATGAAAAAACATTTCGTTCAGACCTTTTTTAAATTGAGTGTAGAAATTGTAATGAAGAGCAGGAAGTGAGACTGTTATGAAGATATTGAATGTTATACAGCATTAATTTATAAAGTAAGTATATTTTCCTCCTAAAAACGAATGATTTCAATGTAGTTGACGCTGTACTTCGTTTCATCGTAAGTCGCTAGCTCCACTAGCTTTGTACTCAACAAAGGTAATGAAGCTAGTGACTGACTTTATGTGTCATCTGGCTTTCTTTTTCCACCTCGGTTGGGACCGGTGTGTCGTCCTGATAGGGTTGATTCTGGCTTCTCAAAATCTTATGGTATTGGTGTAGACCCATCAATTTACTTTGTGTATCACAGAGAAGAATGCGTAATTCCTGTCTATGACCGTGGTAACATTTGTCTCTTTGCGTCTCAGGAATAATTTTGGGAATCAGTGCTGGAATAAGAGTTCCGTCAATAAAATGCACAGCACTGTTGACAACCCTGACATGTTTATTTAATATAAAGAAAAACTGGTGAATAAAATGTCTCTATTCTTTACCTCAAAATCAAGTTCTCTACTATTTTATGGTGATTTTGAGAAATCTAGTAGCAAACACTAAAACCAATCAACTCTCACCCAATTCTTCTGTGATGCGCGTATTTGTGTTTTCGCTCCAGGCCATGGGAATTGTCGGTGTAATCTTTAGCGATGCAATCCCGGGAAAAAACGAGCCGACTTCCTCCAGGACCGTCTTCATATGTGCGTCTTTGGGGCTGATGGACTGTAGTTTATGCAGATGACCTCCACCCACCAAAAAAATTACGCTGATATATCTAATTTTTTCACCTCGAGCGTCTTAATTTTAGGAAGTCTGTTAATAAGCACATGGCTTTCGCTTTTGTCTTTAGCATTCTCTGTCTTTTATTTTTGCAAAGATAATGGTGTTTTTAGGCGGACAGCATTAATATAAACAAATACCAAGCTTGGGATTTTTAAATAATCTAGGTGCTTTCTTTTTCTAGAAGTAATTGGGTCACTTTTTCTGTAAGAATACACATGTTTTGGACAGATAGTATAATGTAAACGAACTACGAATCTAATTTCTCAAGACCGAAAAGATTCGTAAAATCATGTCATCTTCTTACCGGCGAGAAGTAAGCGTGCGGGACCTTGGTTTTACTCAATTTTAGTCAATCCTAGCGAGTTGATACTGGGTTAAATTTTCCTTCTTAAATCATTCCATTGTTTTAAAACAATTTTTAACCTGTTTTCTTTTTTCTTTTTTCTCAACCATTCAACATATTCTGACAATGTTAATAATTATTACTCATTAATACGACGGCCAAATCCGTAGTAGAACTGACAAGAGAGCAAATATGAGGTCAGAAAACATTAAAATGAGAACATAAAAATAGAAAGAAAAGCAGTAACACGAATATTCTTGCGTGTATTGAGTTACAAATAATACACTTCAAGAAAGAAAAAATTCCCAATAAATCAGATTAGAACATTTCTCTTAAACTGTATTATGGCTAAAATAGACGTGGGACATAACAAAACAGAAAAATGCTCCCATAGGGAGTCAGAAAAGAAAGAGACAGTTATAAAATAACGAAACACATTTTACTGTTGTACAAATAATGAACTAAAATCTTAGCAATGACTGATATAATTCCAGAAAACAACAATTAACCTATTTTATTGCTTTTGCAAAGTTATTCAACTAATTCATTGTTAGAATGGACGGTCTGACGAGGTTTCAAGTAAATAGCAACAATTAAAACTAATAAAAATACTTCATCTTAAAATTTCAAAAACAACTGAAACATTTTGTTATAATACAATGGAACAATTCATTTTCCTTCGCTTTTTGACAGTAGCATACAATACAAACCGCAGATAGGTTGTCAGGTAGTTGTGTAAGGAAGTAAAAGCAAATTATATAAAAATTTGAATGAACTAAACATGAATAGTTATAACGTGCGAAAAACAATACAATAGCAATTCCTTTTGCAGACGCTATTACCCAACGAACCATGCCGCCGCTCTCTCTCTCTCTCTCTCTCTCACACACACACGTACACACACACACATATCCCCACTCGGTTTTATGTGTTTCACTGTTTCTTTTCTAAGCAACACATAATGGTGTCAGGTTACGAGGACCTTCAGGCCCCGGACTTGTATTTAATAGACCTGGCAAGTTATCATGGCAAGTAAAAGATGAAAAATGTCTCAGTGCTGTTTGTATGTCCATGAAAAATTATAGACAGTTTATGCGTTGAAGTGGACTGTTTACTCTTAGTTATCGTTCGAAATGAACATATTTGGATGTGGGAGGTAAAAACACTTGACTGACCGGAGAAATAGTTTGGAATGTAAAGTTGTGTTCAGGTATTTGCATGATCAAGTACCGTTGTGTATTAATTCCAGTATACATACGTATTCAATTTTTCATATGTGTGTGAGTATGAAAGAAAGAGAGAAATAAAAAGGAAAAGAGATTGGATTACGTCCGTGTACGCATGCAAATAACTCACAATCGCATTCTTAGAACACGATTTTTCTGTTTTGTGAAGGTTTATATATATAAATTATGTTTTGCTACTGCAAAACTAATATATATATATATATATATATATATATATATATATATATATATATATATATATATATATATATATATATATATCAATTTCTGTCTGAATCAAGTTACCGCATAAAACTCGTGAATCAATATTGATGAAACTTACATGTTAAACTAACATCCACTTCGTTACTAGGCTAATTATTTATATATATATATATATATATATATATAATGTAGGTACCTCCACTTTTTCGGCATAAATTATCGATACCTAAGTTTAAAATGCATTTTTTAAAATGAAAAAATATGCTTGAATATTTCATTTTAGTTTTACTTGAAAGTTGAATCATTAAATTTATTATTTCCATTAAGTAAACAATTCTGGTATATTTCAGATAGAAACTATATACATTGGAATGTCAAATTTAATTTTAAATTTTTAAATTTTCAAAAATCCCGCCATTTTCTTAATTTTAAGAAATTTGTAAACAAACACAAATTTATCGATTTTAAAAATATTTAAAAAAATTTCTGACACGTCATTTTAGTAAAATTAGAAAATTTAATGTTAAATTAATCTGATTTAAAAAAAATATTACTTAATTATAGCATAAAAAAGAAATATACAACGAATTATTAACGATTGGTACCGTAATTTTGATCCGATACTTGATCCACGTGTTGATTGACAAGTGATGACAGCTTACGACGGGTGACCATAAATGAAAATTACTAGAAATCTGAGTGAACCCTTTTATTTTTAGTTTTACTGTTATGTCTATTTATTAGAATAAAGGGACAAAACTCTTTTTATAATAATGGCAATTTCAGTCTACCGTACATGGAAATAAGGAATGTATTAAGTAGAAAAATACAACATAAAAAATTATTTGAAAAAAAAGTGGAATCACTAAATTTATTAAACTTGGCAATTTTGAACTCGTAAATTTTGTTTCTACTTAATTACTAATTATCAAAAGGAAATAAGCTAATACAGAGTTTTGCACGATTTTTAAACTATTATAAATTATTATAATCAAAATGTAAAACAAATAAAAAATTCTTGTAAAATTTAATTATTCATCAGAAAAAATTTATTTCTTCAGGCAATAATGACCTTAATATTACTTATTTACAAAAGCAATTAAAAGCTTTTCTAATTAAGTAATATCATAGTTTTATTGGATTCATTATTTTTCTATTCAAAGCTCATTTTACAAAAGTTGGAACAAATTAGAAAAAAAAAAGTAGGTGATTTACCATCTCCAATGACTCCTACTTTAAACAAAAAAAAATTGTAAGGAAATAAAAAGAATTGAAAAAAATTTCGGGAAAATAAGTAAGTGGGGTGTAACATATTAAAAAAAAAAATATTTTTTACTAAAATTTACTAAAAAGAAATATTTCAAAAATAATTTCATTCATTGGTGAAATAAGTCCTGAAAATTTCATTAAAATCGGACAATTACTTTAATTTTACAAGAATTTCCAAATCAATGGGTTTTCAACGGGAAAAAAGCGCAAAAAAAAAACAATGTTATTTTTACAGCACCGCGATGACGTAAAAAAAAGAAAACTTTAACCAAAATTTCGAACGTGTTAAAAAATATTAAAAAATATCAAAAAATAATTAAAATACACTTTGGTCTTTCATCTTAATAATAACATAAGCGTTTTGACGATAAAAATTTATTTTCGTTAAGTTTGTGGCATTTGTTTATTACGCTATGCTGTTTTCCCGCGAAAAAGTGGAGGTACCTAATATAATGGTATCGCTAGGGTTCACCCCCGGGTCTACGCGAAACGTTGTTTACATTTGTTTATGCAAGGTAGATAATTGCTCTCGCAAACTTTTTAGAAATTAAGATACACGTGTTACGAAGTTAATAACTCTTACAAAATTTAAAATTCCAGACAGATATGAATGTTTGTTCGATTGTAAAAATTTACAGGACATCAGAACGAGTCACAGGTTATTATCTAAATAAAATCTTTATTTAACATATTTAGTATAATCTTCCCTTGAATACAATCTCCGTGGTGTGTTTACACTGCAAAAAAATAATTCATTTACATTGCAAAAAAAATAAATTTGTTTCAAATTTCACGATGTGCAGCATATAATTCGCCATGTTCGAATTTATTAAATACAAAGAAATTGGCTCGATCCATTCGGTCATTGAAACATAAAATAACATTTAAATTGAGCTTAGAAACTTTACCCTTCCCCGTTTTTTACTTTTAATTACGACGAAAAGCGAAACTGAAATAAAAAATTTAATACAGAATTGTTTTTTTAAATCTTTCACTCTATTCAATATTGAAATCTATATATAATCTATAGAATTTTTTTTTATCACTCGGGATTTTTCTTTTTCTTTCCATTACTTTTGTAAGTAGGTATTCCACACTGATATTAGATCTTCCAGGTATGAACAGTGATATCCACTTACAAAAGTGATGAAAAGCAAAAGAAAAAGACACTAAATCAATTAGATAAAAAATTAAAATTCCCAGCACCCACCTGCCGTGCACATGTGTAGACCTACCAATATATAATCTATCAGTTAGGTAGATATATTTCCTCTAACGAAGCACGGTGGCGCATCCTGGGCTTCAAAATCTACGAGCGACTTCCAACAGTGATGAATCTAGCTGTTCATCTTGAAAATAGCCAGCTTGTATATTTCACAGAAGATACTGCTCGAAACGTAGTTGAGAGTACACCAGAATCCACTTTGACAGCTTTCTTCAAATTATGCGAAAGTGACATGTTTTCACGAACACTGTTGTATGTTGAGGTTCCCGTCTACTACACCAGAACACACAATAGTTGGAGCAGGCGCAAGCTGAGGGCTTGGAAGAAAATGCTGGGACCATCGGGCGGGTGTACACTGTACACCCCAATCAGCAGGAGTGCTTCTTTCTGCGTCTACACACTGTCAGAGATCCTACATCATTCACAGACTTCTACTGGGACCAGACACTGGAGGAGGCAGCAGTCAACTGTGCCAGTTATTTTCCATCATGTTGATGACATGTGGCTTGGGTGAGCCTCTCAAGAAAACCAGCATGACAGAGGAAATCCTACGAAAGATTCAAAAACAACCCTCAGCAGAAATTTTCACGTTCAATGATGCCATTTACAATGGTTACCCAAGTACAAGCTATGGCAAGACAATGAATTTGCACAAGTTGAGCAGGCAGCAAACAATTGCGCATTTGAGTACATGTGAGAGTTCAGCTATGACACCTGATAGCTGATAACGAAAACAAATTGATGGCAAACGAACTGGGTGCTCATAACACAATTATTTCGAGCATTGAAGGTGAAAGAGGAGATCTATTCTTCCTTGATGCCCCAGGTGGAACTGACAAGACATTTATCATCAACCTACTTCTGGCTAAACTGTGCCAAATGAAATATATTGCTCTAGCATTGGCATCAAGTGGAATATCTGCAACTCTGCTAAGTAGTTATTCCCTTTAAACCTGTCCAAGAAAGAGAAGGTATCAGTCGGGGGTCTATAAAAGGCAAAGCCCTCAGTGATTGAAAACTGATCATCTGCGACAATGAACCATAAGGGTTCCTTCGAGATTCTTGACACGCCACTTCGGGATTTTAGACACAGCGGAAGGCTGCGAATTATCCAGTTGAATTTTTGAACAGGCCTTCCACCTCCCAATTTGCACCTCAAGATTGGAGCACCAGTGATGCTGATAGGAAACCTGTATCCATCGAAGTTTTGCAATGGCATACGACTTACAATTAAGAAGATGATGCCAACAGTCTTGGAGCCGACAATTGTGACTAGCAAAGCAAGCGATGAGACTCTATTTATTCCGAAAAATTCCACTTATTGATTCGGATATGCCTTTCCAGTTCAAGCGGTTGCAATTCCCGGTGAAACTGAGTTTTACAATCAGTATTAACAAAGCTCAGGGCCTGTCCTTGAATCCAGTAGGCGTCAACCTTGCAGAGCAGGTTTTCACCCATGGTCAACTTTATGTGGGATGTTCAAGAGTTGACAATCGCGATCATTTGTTTATTTATACTCCACACAGAAAGACGAAAAATGTTCTGCAAACTTAATAAGAAACACCCAATCATCTGGTGTTTATGATTTAACTGTACGATTTGTTAGTGTTCTAAATCTTTTGTCAATCTATGTTATTCTGTTTGTAAAACTATATATATAAATCTATTTGCAAGTCTATTGTGAAACTATATGTCAGTTTATTTGTACCTCAATTGTAAATTTATTTTAACACTAGCCTTCCTAAGGGCTATAGTCTCTGTGAACACAAATATTTTCAGATAACCAACTTACCTATTATTACGTAAGTCGCTTTACAATTTTGGTACTTATAACTTATTGGTATTTCCTCCAAAATGTATGCATGTAATGTATTTATAAGAGGTTTGACCGATGATAATGTCTCTAATTTGATAAAATAAGTTTTACCGCAGATAGAATAATGAATCTTGTATGAGCATAAAGCAAATTTATAATTTATTAACACAATTTTCTTATTCATCATAATCATCATCGTCGTCGTCATCGTCATCATCTCTCTTTTCTATTTTATACTCTATTTGAAATCTGTTATATTGTTTTTAGTTGTCAATTTGTTTACAATTAAAATCTATTTTAATCGTTTACCAATTTTTCCTCCTCATTCCGTATTTACAAGTGTATCATTGATTATTTTGTTCTATGCTCCAACGTTCTCCTTCTGAAAAAGTGTAAAAATGAAGTCCTCTCTATTTAAGTCTATTTTCTTCTTCTGTGGGTATAGGTCTTAATATATATATATATTAGAGAGAGAGAGAGAGATAGGTTGTCTATTTAAAGAAGTTAAAAGTTAGATTTCAGGAGCATTTGAAGGGAGATACAAAAAATGATTTAAAATATCAAATAATACATATATTAAGGGAGATAAATCTCAGAATTTTTATATTACGATGAAGGTGTGATATGAGAAATTATTAACGGAGACTGTAAGAGATAAGTTTGGGAAAGCATGCTTGGATTAAAGGGAGGGTATAACAAGTAAGCGGTAAAAATCACAGTAAATTTAAAAAAGAATTAGGAAGGTGAAAAAAAAAAATCAATAAAATGTTTATGGGACTCAAATCTAACATTAAAACCCAATTGTACGCTAGTCAACAATGCAAAAACCAGTTAGGGAAAGTTAATAAGATAATCTTAGAATTAATGTGCAATGAGCTTAGAAAAATGTTGTGAGTCAACCAGTGGAAGTTTAATTCCTACTGAAGTAGGAATTAATCTGTTTAATGATAAAGAGAACAAACGAGGAAATACATATTATTAAAATTCGATATTAGGGAGTTTTAGCCATCTATCTCTATATCGAAAGATCTATTTAACAAGGCATTATCTTTGGCTAAAGAGTTTATAGAATTGAGGATTCATAGCTTTTAGCAACTTGAAGCTGAAAAGAGGATATGTTGTACCAATGAAAGATCTTAGATTATAATATGATCCCATGCAAATTTCTAATAAGAGTTGCTCCATCTTATTAACCTGAGGATAAGATACGTTGGCAAATAGTTGAACATTCGCTTGCTTTTGTACACTAAAAACATGGATAAAATTTCTGCTAAAACAGAGATGAATATTGTGACTTTGAAAGTGAAGATGTTGAACAAAAGATAACGAGGCAACTGAGAATTTCGAGAAACGGTGTTCAAATCATCCAAAAGACGTTTTGCAACTATTGAAGTGCGAAGGAAACTGAAAGACAAAAGTTATGTAAGAGATATGAAAAAAGATTATGAGAATCTCAGTAGGTAAGCCAAAATTAACAGCCAGACAAGTGAAGAGTGAATGCAATCTTAACGGTGAGGTTTCATTTGGTACAGCACATGACGAAAATACAACTTGGCCGGGTGTTATAGCAGTAAAATATATAATTAACTAAAAACAATGGAATAGAAGAGTCTAAGCAATATCTAATATGGAATGCTTCAAAGCTGCAAAAACAAATATTTAGCGATGAATGCAACATAAACTAACATTATAATGCAAGAAAATATGCAAGATGTCAGAAATAATGCAAGATACACCAAAAAGACAATAAAAATTGATGGTGAGAACGTTATAGTGGGGTGGGGTGTTGCGTTAAAAACGATTTTAAAAGAAATTGGTAAAAGTTGATAGAAAGTTAAAGAGCGAAAACTATATTAGTTTAATACGGTCTAATTATCTGCCAGACTACGAAGATGGAGACATTTTCAGTATGTCGCTACTCCTTGCTATACATTACATGCTACAAAAAGGTTTCTTGAGGATGAAGTTGTTCTGATCTCAATATAATTGAACAGTTGTGATGAGAATTAAAGAAACTAATGCTCCACAGAAAACCACGTAATCTCTCAGATCTTTGGCATTACTGCCAAGTATGGGAAAAATCCCAATGAAAAAATCTGAACTTTGTTCCATTCAATGCCACATCGAAATGGTGTAATTATTCTAGCCAAAGGCAGCAACACTAATTACTAGCTTTTGTCAAAAATTTAATTTCCTTTTTAACTTAAATAACTTTAAGAGCTGAAAGGTGAAAACTTCCCTGGTGGTTCAGTATATTTTGTGTGGCCTTTATTCAGCATCACTTTGCTTAAGATGTCTATCATCCGCCATAGAGCATTAATGAAAATGCATTAATTTGTTGTTTGACTTTCAAAAATCATAAAATGTATTGAATAAAGCATACTACTAATCCCTTTTAATTTGGGGATAAAATTAACAAGAGTAATTAATTGACCAAGGTGGTCCAAGGTTTTGCACGCCAATGTATATCATCCCATGAAAGGAAGAGCGTCTCGAAAATGCGTAGCCAATCATTATGATTGAAAAAAGAACGTTTTGTAGCAGAAAATCTGCTCTATTCAACGGTTTTATTGTTTTCTCTGTGTTGTAGTTTATATGAATGTAAGTAGAAGGCATTACTTTCGGAGCGTTATTAGTGTGTGTGTGTGTGTGTGTGTATATATATATATATATATATATATATATATATATATATAGAGAGAGAGAGAGAGAGAGAGAGATTAAAAGGGCTCTTGATTGGGCCTTCATTACAATAGGTAGGGAGGAGTAGATGCGATAGGCAACAATAAACTACAGAAGAATTCAAAATTGGTCGCTATTGCATTAATATTTAAACTTACCTTTTAAAAGTTCAACGATAATTCTTCTGCCGACACTTAAAAGACAATTTTATATAAGTAGAAACAATTTTTTTATGGATGACTTTCGCTGGATTTCGCAATTAAATTTGTTTATTCCTAAATTTATTTCAAAGTTATAAAAATTTTATCGTACAAAAAAATTTGTCGCAAAAAATCACGTAAAAAAATCGCCGAAAACAATCGCAGTAATGGAAAATTTCAACATTGCGCGTCCGGATCCGGCCAGGGAATGTTTTTAATTTGCTCACGGAGTTAAATAAGAATCTGACGAAATGGTCAATATATGATAATTTAACATGGTTCGCCGATGAATCGGCGTCATCAGAAAACTGAAAAAATATCAAATCGTAGTTTTCTAAATTGGTTCATATATTAGGTTGGTGCCAAAATTATGACGTAATAATGTCGTTTTTTGACGTATTTTTTAACGTCAAAAAACGACATTATTACGTCATTATTTTTTCACCAACCTAATATATATATATATATATATATATATATATATATATATATATATATATATATATATATATATATGTTTGTATGTGTGTGTGTGAGATTTATTATAAAAAAATAATTTTGTAATTCCTCATAGTTGAGGAACCCATTTTATAGGGTTGTCAACTAACAAGAATACCATTATTGATAGCAATTCATTAGTTTTTGCGTTTAACATGTACTGGAAATCATTGCCTTTGATATATAACTGATTTTCGAACTAGTGCACGTAATGAGCTGTACTTATGTCAGTGCCGAGACAAAAGGACTATAACAGCACTAACACGAGCCTAAGTGCTAAGTACCTAAGGACGTCTATTATGTATCTAAGACAATAGGGTTTGCAGTTAGAATTTTATATAGAAAGAAAAGAAGTTATTCGGAAATGTAATTCTGTAACAAGATAGAAGTTACAAAGATTTCGTTATTATTTAAGTTTAATAAAATGAAGTAAAGAATTCTACAAGTGAGAAGCCGTCCGGGGTATGACAATAAACTACATCCGCGTCCTGGGTAAGATGATAAACTACATCCAACAGCAAGGCCACTGATCAGGAGATTTTGAGAAGCATGGAACCACCTCTTAATTGCTGATGTTCCCAGATCCACTCTGACCCGGGGGTAGCACCTGTTAGAGTCCCAACTATGGGTAAATAGTTAACCCCAAAACTGGGGTTAAAACACTATGAAAGTGTAAAAATAGGTTTTAATACCAGAAATACTTTGTAAAAAATTATTACTAGCAATACATTTTTGAAAAAAATATTACCAGTAATAAAAATCAAATTGGCATTAAATAACCCATTAAGGTTGATATGTCGTAAAACAAACCAAACCAAACCAAACAAGTGAGAAGTGGGACAGAAAAAACTGTTAGCATGTGCCTTATGGCTACATCGAGCCATTTCAACATTAAATTGAGATTTTGATTCTAATCTGTTACTGCGCTTAGATTCATAAAGTCTAGCTACCATAGCGGTAAGTTCATCAAAACACTTGCCGTGAAATAATTTATAGAAAAGTCACAGAGAAGGTTACAGCAGCTCGAAAGTAACTAAGTCAGTGTTGCGTCTATCGGCCAACACATTGTAATTTCTAAATAAATAATGCATTTATTTAATCCTACATTTTTATTACAGAAATTGCTTTGTTTATGTTTCGGATCCGAAACTGAACAGATAAAATAATCTAAGTGAAGATAACGTGATTTCCTTAAAAATGGAAAATAGAACCTTGCTTGCTTGCTTGCTTGCTCCTACAAAGGAGGACGCAGTTTCTATCCATGCTGGGGAACGCATTTTCTATGATTTCTCTAACGCGCAGGCCGATGGGCGAAGTAAACACTGTTTAATAAAAACAGAGCGTCTATACAAAATATAAACTACCCGCTATAATAACGTTGGAAGTAATATATATTGTATAGTAATAAAACATTTAAACAAATTTTACTGAATTCAACCGACAAGGTCTAATTCATTTTTAGTCTGTATTTCCTCAATTTTTGTATAGGTTGTTGTCCCATTACATCACTTAGTACTCCAGTTATTATTGCACACTTTCATTTATACGAACGAACGAACTTAAAAAACGGCTGTTTATGAGTTTTAATTTGACAAGAGACCGTAATATATTTTTAGATTCTCCAGATCTGTAAGTTTTGAACGACGATCACTTTTCCCTTCAAAACTTCATAGAGTTTCGACTCTCGGACATAATGCACTTATACACCGATACGCACACTCGAATACACATACGCACTCATGTGTGTGTGTCTGTGTGTGTGTGTGCCTAAATGAAATACCAAGCTCTATATTTAAATATTTAATCCAGTAAACATAAAATTCAAACAAATTGTAATTATAAATTCGGAAGATTGCTTATGAGTCAGTGGGATTTACTTGGCTCCCAATTTAAATTTATTTGAACAACATCTTCTTTAAATAACGAAACATCGCGGAAATAGCAAAGTATTTTCCTCGGTTTCAGAAAATTTCCCGTCAAGGTATTAATCTTACAATTCTCTTTCCGGGATCAAGCATCTAATTATTTCGTGTTGTAAAAAGAATTAAAAAAAGAAAGGACTCGGTGTTTTATATTGCTACAACCTATGTGTTCGATTTTGTTTTTTATATACCTATTTCGGGTGTACAAGATCTTTCTTATAAATGCAGAATTGTAACTCGTTGGATTCCATCTGATATAACTTTATGAAACCTGTTGACAGATTGTATTTTTTTTTGATTTTCGAGCAGATTGATATGACAGCAATATTCTATGCAAGGACATATAGTTGATTTAAAGATTTGAAGGATGGATTCAAATGAGAAAAACTTTCTGGCACGACATAGAGAGCCAACTTTCTTGCGGAAGAAGAAAGCTACTGACAAAATGTATTTGTTCCATCTCAGGACAGCGGACAATGTGAGACCAAGAAATCGCAGAGAGGTGCTCTCGTGGAGTTGAGCATCAGACATTCTGATGTGAGACAGGAAGGTTTCTTTGTGGTGGATAAAGAAGAGCAGTTTCGTTTTGGTAGCATTAAAGTTTACAAGGCATTTCCTGCCCCAATCAACCACAGATTAAAGATCCTTTTCTAGATCAGCAGCTAGGTTAGTTTTGTCAACGATATTTGGGAACTGATGACATCGGGAATATCATTGATGAAGATCAGTAACAGTGTAGGGCACAAGATATAGCCTTGGAGGACCTGGTGTTCCCTAAGGCGCCGGAGGAGAACCCGTTTAGGACGACCTTCATTTCATGGTTTGACAGGAATTATTGAACTAAGTCAAATAATCGTCCTGTTCCTGTAATATGTGTTATACAAGCTTTGGTATAACTAAAAACTTCTTTGCAATGATTCGATATAGAGAGCAATTGTAACTGTTCTGATATCATATCTGGAGAGTGAAACATTGTTTTTATTCCAGATTTTGGACGGGAAAGAAAACCAATTAATTATAATCCAATCAAACCATTGCTTTATAATCGTCAACATTCAAAAAGAAAAAATGATTACAGTTAGAGGGTCTTTCTGTACAGGCAGGTACAAATATTGAGAGTGATAGTATGCATACGCGCGGGGAGTGAAATAAAACAGGTAGGTAGAAATATTGAGAGCGATAGTATGCATACGCGCGGGGAGTAAAATAAAACAGGCAGGTAAAAATATTGAGAGTGATAGTATGCATAAGCGCAGGGAGTGAAATAAAACAGGCAGGTACAAATATTGAGAGTGATAGTATGCGTTCCCGGGGGTAGTGAAATAAAACAGGCAGGTACAAATATTGAGAATTTATAGTATGCATAGGCGCGAGGAGGGAAATAAAACAGGCAGGTACAAATATTGAGAGTGATAGTATGCATAAGGGCGGGCAGTGAAATAAAGAAGGCAGGTACAAATATTGAGCGTGAAACTATGCATTCGCGCGGGAGTGAAATAAAAAAGGCAGGTACAAATATTGAGAGTGATAGTATGCATACGCTCGGGGAGTGAAAAAAACAGGCAGGTTCAAATATTGAGAGTGATAGTATGCATACGCGCGGGGAGTGAATTAAAACAGGAAGGTACAAATATTTAGAGTGATAATATGCATACGCGTGGTGAGTGAAATTAAACAGGCAGGTAGAAATATTGAGAATGATAGTATGCATACGCGCGTGGAGTGAAAAAAAACAGGCAGGTTCAAATATTGAGAGTGATAGTATGCATACGCACGGGGAGGGAAATAAAACAGGCAGGTTCAAATATTGAGAGTGATAGTATGCATACGCGTGGTGAGTGAAATAAAACAGGCAGGTACAAATATTGAGAATGATAGTATGCATACGCGCGGGGAGTGAAATAAGACAGGCAGGTACTAATATTGAGAGTGATAGTATGCATATGGGCGGGGAGGGAAATAAAACAGGCAGGTACAAATATTGCGAGTGATAGTATGCATACGCGCGGGGAGTGAAATAAGACAGGCAGGTACAAATATTGAGAGTGATAGTATGTATACGCGCGGGGAGTGAAATAAATCAGGCAGGTACAAATATTGAGAGTGATAATATGCAAACGCGCGTGGAGTGAAATAAAAAAGGCAGGTACAAATTTGAGAGTCATAGTATGCATACGCACGGGGAGTTAAATAAAACAGGCCGGTAAAAATATTGAGAGTGATAGTATGCATGCGCGCGGGGAGTGAAATAAAACAGGTAGGTACAAATATTGAGAGTGATAGTATGCATACGCGCGGGTAGTGAAATAAAACAGGCAGGTACAAATATTGAGAGTGATAGTATGCATACACGCGGGGAGTGAAATAAAACAGGCAGGTACAAATAATTAGAGTGACAGTATGCATACGCGTGGTGAGTGAAATAAAACAGGCATGTACAAATATTGAGAGTGATAGTATGCATACACACGGGGAGAGAAATAAATCAGGCAGGTACAAATATTTAGAGTGATAGTATGCATATGCACGTGGAGTGAAATAAAACAGGCAGGTACAAATATTGAAATTGATAGTATGCACACGCGCGGATAGTGAAATAAAACAGGCAGGTACAAATATTGAGAGTGATAGTATCCATACGCGCAGAGAGTGAAATAAAACAGGCAGGTACAAATATTGAGAGTGATAGTATGCATACGCGCGGGGAGTGAAATAAAACAGGCAGGTACAGATATTAAGAGTGATACTATCCGTACGCGCGGAGATTGAAATAAAACAGGTAGGTACAAATATTACGAGTGATAGTATGCATATGCCCGGGGAGTGAAATAAAACAGGCAGGTAAAAGTATTGAGAGTGATAGTATGCATACGCGCGGGGAGTGAAATAAGACAGGCAGGTACAAATATTGAGAGTGATAGTATGCATACGCGCTGGGAGTGAAATAAAACATGCAGATGCGAAATATTGAGTGATAGTATGAATACGCGCGGGGAGTGAAATAAAACAGGCAGGTACAGATATTAAGAGTGATACTATCCGGACGCGCGGAGATTGAAATAAAACAGGTAGGTACAAATATTGCGAGTGATAGTATGCATACGCGCGGGGAGTGAAATAAAACAGGCAGATACAAATATTGAGAGAGATAGTATGCATACGCGCGGGGAGTGAGATAAAACAGGCAGGTACAAATATTGAGAGTGATAGTATGCATACGCGCTGGGAGTGAAATAAGACAGGCAGGTACAAATATTGAGAGTGATAGTATGCATACGCGCTGGGAGTGAAATAAGACAGGCAGTTACAAATATTGAGAGTGATAGTATGCATACGCACGGGTAGGCAAATAAAACAGGCAGGTACAAATATTGAGAGTGATAGTGTGCATACGCGCGGGGAGTGAAATAAAACAGGCAGGTACGAATATTGAGAGTGATAGTATTAATACGCGCGGGGTGTGAAATAAAACAGGCAGGTACAAATATTGAGAATTTATTGTATGCATAGGCGCGAGAAGGGAAATAAATCAGGCAGGTACAAATATTGAGAGTGATAATATGCATACGGGCGGGCAGTGAAATAAAGCTGGCAGGTAGAAATATTGAGCGTGAAACTAT
Organism: Acanthosepion lycidas; assembly: GCA_963932145.1. NCBI lineage: Eukaryota > Metazoa > Mollusca > Cephalopoda > Sepiida > Sepiidae > Acanthosepion > Acanthosepion lycidas. The sequence continues at coordinate 68,973,592 of OZ010576.1, forward strand.
GCATTCGCGCGGGAGTGAAATAAAACAGGCAGGTACAAATATTGAGAGTGATAGTATGCATACGCGCGTGTAGTTAAATAAAACAGGCTGGTACAAATATTGAGAGTGATAGTATGCATACACGCGGGGAGGGAAATAAAACAGGCAAGTACAAATAATTAGAGTGACAGTATGCATACGCGTGGTGAGTGAAATAAAACCGGCAGTTACAAATATTGAGAGAGTGAGTATGCATACACACGGGGAGTGAAATAAGACAGGCAGGTACAAATATTGAGAGTGATAGTATGTATACGCGCGGGGAGTGAAATAAATCAGGCAGGTACAAATATTGAGAGTGATAATATGCAAACGCGCGTGGAGTGAAATAAAAAAGGCAGGTACAAATTTGAGAGTCATAGTATGCATACGCACGGGGAGTTAAATAAAACAGGCCGGTAAAAATATTGAGAGTGATAGTATGCATGCGCGCGGGGAGTGAAATAAAACAGGTAGGTACAAATATTGAGAGTGATAGTATGCATACGCGCGGGTAGTGAAATAAAACAGGCAGGTACAAATATTGAGAGTGATAGTATGCATACACGCGGGGAGTGAAATAAAACAGGCAGGTACAAATAATTAGAGTGACAGTATGCATACGCGTGGTGAGTGAAATAAAACAGGCATGTACAAATATTGAGAGTGATAGTATGCATACACACGGGGAGAGAAATAAATCAGGCAGGTACAAATAATTAGAGTGATAGTATGCATACGCCCGTGGAGTGAAATAAAACAGGCAGGTACAAATATTGAAATTGATAGTATGCACACGCGCGGATAGTGAAATAAAACAGGCAGGTACAAATATTGAGAGTGATAGTATCCATACGCGCAGAGAGTGAAATAAAACAGGCAGGTACAAATATTGAGAGTGATAGTATGCATACGCGCGGGGAGTGAAATAAAACAGACAGGTACAGATATTAAGAGGGATACTATCCGTACGCGCGGAGATTGAAATAAAACAGGTAGGTACAAATATTGCGAGTGATAGTATGCATATGCCCGGGGAGTGAAATAAAACAGGCAGGTAAAAGTATTGAGAGTGATAGTATGCATACGCGCGGGGAGTGAAATAAGACAGGCAGGTACAAATATTGAGAGTGATAGTATGCATACGCGCTGGGAGTGAAATAAAACATGCAGATGCGAAATAGTGAGTGATAGTATGCATACGCGCGGGGAGTGAAATAAAACAGGCAGGTACAGATATTAAGAGTGATACTATCCGGACGCGCGGAGATTGAAATAAAACAGGTAGGTACAAATATTGCGAGTGATAGTATGCATACGCGCGGGGAGTGAAATAAAACAGGCAGATACAAATATTGAGAGAGATAGTATGCATACGCGCGGGGAGTGAGATAAAACAGGCAGGTACAAATATTGAGAGTGATAGTATGCATACGCGCTGGGAGTGAAATAAGACAGGCAGGTACAAATATTGAGAGTGATAGTATGCATACGCGCGGGGAGTGAAATAAGACAGGCAGGTACGAATATTGAGAGTGATAGTATTCATACGCGCGGGGTGTGAAATAAAACAGGCAGGTACAAATATTGAGAATTTATTGTATGCATAGGCGCGAGAAGGGAAATAAATCAGGCAGGTACAAATATTGAGAGTGATAATATGCATACGGGCGGGCAGTGAAATAAAGCTGGCAGGTAGAAATATTGAGCGTGAAACTATGCTAAAAAACCGGCAGTTACAAATATTGAGAGAGTGAGTATGCATACACACGGGGAGAGAAATAAATCAGGCCGGTACAAATATGTAGAGTGATAGTATGCATACGCGCGTGGAGTAAAATAAGACAGGCAGGTACAAATATTGAGAGTGATAGTATGCATACGCACGGGTAGGCAAATAAAACAGGCAGGTACAAATATTGAGAGTGATAGTTTGCATATGCTCGGGGAGTGAAAAAAAACAGGCAGATTCAAATATTGAGAGTGATAGTATGCATACACGCGTGGAGTGAATTAAAACAGGCAGGTACAAATATTTAGAGTGATAGTATGCATACGCGTGGTGAGTGAAATAAAACAGGCAGGTACAAATATTGAGAAAGATAGTATGCATACGCGCGGGGAGTGAAATAAAACAGGCAGGTACTAATATTGAGAGTGATAGTATGCATATGCGCGGGGAGTGAAATAAAACAGGCAGGTACAAATATTGCGAGGGATAGTATGCATACGCGCGGGGAGTGAAATAAGACAGGCAGGTAAAATATTGAGAGTGATAGTATGCATACGCGCGGGGAGTGAAATAAATCAGGCAGGTACAAATATTGAGAGTGATAATATGCAAACGCGCGAGGAGTTAAATAAAACAGGCAGGTACAAATATTGAGAGTCATAGTATGCATACGCACGGGGAGTTAAATAAAACAGGCCGGTAAAAGTATTGAGAGTGATAGTATGAATGCGCGCGGGGAGGGAAATAAAACAGTTAGGTACAAATATTGTGCGTGAAACTATCCATACGCGCGGAGAGTGAAATAAAACAGGTAGGTACAAATATTGAGAGTGATAGTATGCATACGCGCGGGTAGTGAAATAAAACGAGCACGTACAAATATTGAGAATGATAGTATGCAAACGCGCGGGCAGTGAAATAAAACAGTCAGGTACAAATATTGAGAGTGATAGGATGCATACGCTTGGGGAGTGAAATAAAACAGGCCGGTAAAAATATTCAGAGTGATAGTATGCATACGCGCGGTGAGGGAAATAAAACAGGCAGGTACAAATATTGAGAGTGATAGTATGCATACGCGTTGGGAGTGAAATAAAACAGGCAGGTACAAGTGTTGAGAGTGATAATATGCATACGCGCGGGCAGTGAAATAAAGCAGACAGGTACAAATATTGAGATTGATAGTATACATACGCGCGGGGAGTGAAATAAAGCAGGCCTGTACAAATATTGATAGTGATAGTATGCATACGGGCGGGCAATTAAAATAAAAGTAGGTAGGTGCCAATATTGAGCGCGATACTATGCATACGCGCGGAGAGTGAAATAAAAGAGTCAGGTACAAATATTGCGCGTGATGGTATGCATAGCGCGGGGAGTGAAATAAAACAGGCAGGTACAAATATTGAGAGTGATAGTATGCATACGCTCGGGGAGTGAATTAAAACAGGCAGTTACAAATATTGAGAGTGATAGTATGCATACGTGCGGAAAGTAAAATAAAACTGGCAGGTACTAATATTGAGAGTGATAGTATGTATACGCGTAGTGAGTGAAATAAAACAGGCAGGTAGAAATATTGAGAATGATAGTATGTATACGCGCGGGGAGTGAAATAAAACAGGTAGGTATAAATATTGACAGTGATAGTATGCATACACATGGGGAGAGAAATAAATCAGGCAGGTACAAATATTTAGAGTGATAGTATGTACGCGCGTGGAGTAAAATAAAACAGGCAGGTACAAATATTGAGATTGATAGTATGCACACGCGAGGAGAGTGAAATAAAACAGGCAGGTACAAATATTGAGAGTGATAGTATGCATATGCTCGGGGAGTGAAAAAAAACAGGCAGGTTCAAATATTGAGAGTGATAGTATGCATACGCACGGGTAGTGAATTAAAACAGGAAGGTACAAATATTTAGAGTGATAATATGCATACGCGTGGTGAGTGAAATTAAACAGGCAGGTACAAATATTGAGAATGATAGTATGCATACGCGCGGGGAGTGAAAAAAAACAGGCAGGTTCAAATATTGAGAGTGATAGTATGCATACGCACAGGGAGGGAAATAAAACAGGCAGGTTCAAATATTGAGAGTGATAGTATGCATACGCGTGGTGAGTGAAATAAAACAGGCAGGTACAAATATTGAGAATGATAGTATGCATACGCGCTGGGAGTGAAATAAGACAGGCAGGTACTAATATTGAGAGTGATAGTATGCATATGGGCGGGGAGGGAAATAAAACAGGCAGGTACAAATATTGCGAGTGATAGTATGCATACGCGCGGGGAGTGAAATAAGACAGGCAGGTACAAATATTGAGAGTGATAGTATGCATACGCGCGGAGAGTGAAATAAATCAGGCAGGTACAAATATTGAGAGTGATAATATGCAAACGCGCGTGGAGTGAAATAAAAAAGGCAGGTACAAATTTGAGAGTCATAGTATGCATACGCACGGGGAGTTAAATAAAACAGGCCGGTAAAAATATTGAGAGTGATAGTATGCATGCGCGCGGGGAGGGAATAAAACAGGTAGGTACAAATATTGAGCGTGTACTATCCATACGCGCGGAGAGTGAAATAAAACAGGTAGGTACAAATATTGAGAGTGATAGTATGCATACGCGCGGGTAGTGAAATAAAACAGGCACGTACAAATATTGAGAATGATAGTATGCAAACGCGCGGGCAGTGAAATAAAAAAGTCAGGTACAAATATTGAGAGTGATACTATGCATACGCTTGGGGAGTGAAATAAAACTGGCCGGTAAAAATATTCAGAGTGATAGTATGCATACGCGCGGGGAGGGAAATAAAACAGGCAGGTACAAATATTGAGAGTAATAGTATGCATACCCTTTGGGAGTGAAATAAAACAGGCAGGTACAAATATTGAGAGTGATAATATGCATACGCACGGGCAGTGAAATAAAGCAGACAGGTACAAATATTGAGAGTGATAGTATGCATACGCGCGGGGAGTGAAATAAAACAGGGCTGTACAAATATTGATAGTGATAGTATGCATACGGGGGGGGCAGTTAAAATAAAAGTAGGTAGGTACCAATATTGAGCGCGATACTATGCATACGCGCGGAGAGTGAAATAAAAGAGTCAGGTACAAATATTGCGCGTGATGGTATGCATAGCGCGGGGAGTGAAATAAAACAGGCAGGTACAAATATTGAGAGTGATAGTATGCATACGCTCGGGGAGTGAATTAAAACAGGCAGTTACAAATATTGAGAATGATAGTATGCATACGCGCGGGGAGTGAAATAAAACAGGCAGGTATAAATATTGACAGTGATAGTATGCATACACATGGGGAGTGAAATAAATCAGGCAGGTACAAATATTGAGAGTGATAATATGCAAACGCGCGTGGAGTGAAATAAAACAGGCAGGTACAAATGTTGAGAGTCATAGTATGCATACGCACGGGGAGTTAAATAAAACAGGCCGGTAAAAATGTTGAGAGTGATAGTATGCATACGCGCGGGGAGGGAAATAAAACAAGTAGGTACAAATATTGAGCGGGATACAATCCATACGCGCGGAGATTGAAATAAAACAGGCAGGTACAAATATTGAGAGTGATAGTATGCATACGCTCGGGGAGTGAATTAAAACAGGCAGTTACAAATATTGAGAGTGATAGTATGCATACGTGCGTGGAGTAAAATAAAACTGGCAGGTACTAATATTGAGAGTGATAGTATGTATACGCGTGGTGAGTGAAATAAAACAGGCAGGTAGAAATATTGAGAATGATAGTATGCATACGCGCGGGGAGTGAAATAAAACAGGCAGGTATAAATATTGAGAGTGATAGTATGCATACACATGGGGAGAGAAATAAATCAGGCAGGTACAAATATTTAGAGTGATAGTATGTACGCGCGTGGAGTAAAATAAAACAGGCAGGTACAAATATTGAGATTGATAGTATGCACACGCGAGGAGAGTGAAATAAAACAGGCAGGTGCAAATATTGAGAGTGATAGTATGCATATGCTCGGGGAGTGAAAAAAAACAGGCACGTTCAAATATTGAGAGTGATAGTATGCATACGCACGGGTAGTGAATTAAAACAGGAAGGTACAAATATTTAGAGTGATAATATGCATACGCGTTGTGAGTGAAATTAAACAGCCAGGTACAAATATTGAGAATGATAGTATGCATACGCGCGGGGAGTGAAATAAAACAGGCAGGTACAAATATTGAGAGTGATAGTATGCATACGCGCGGGTAGTGAATTAAAACAGGCAGTTACAAATATTGAGAGTGATAGTATGCATACACGCGGGGAGTGAAATAAAACAGGCAGGTGCAAATAATTATAGTGAAAGTATGCATACGCGTGGTGAGTGAAATAAAACAGGCATGTACAAATATTGAGAGTGATAGTAGGCATACACACGGGGAGAGAAATAAATCAGGCCGGTACAAGTATTTAGAGTGATAGTATGCATACGCCCGTGGAGTGAAATAAAACAGGCAGGTACAAATATTGAGAATGATAGTATGCACACGCGCGAATAGTAAAATAAAACAGGCAGGTACAGATATTAAGAGTGATACTATCCGTACGCGCGGAGATTGAAATAAAACAGGTAGGTACAAATATTGCGAGTGATAGTATACATATGCGCGGGGAGTGAAATAAAACAGGCAGGTAAAAGTATTGAGAGTGATAGTATGCATACGCGCGGTGAGTGAAATAAGACAGACAGGTACAAATATTGAGAGTGATAGTATGCATACGCGCTGGGAGTGAAATAAAACATGCAGATACGAAATATTGAGTGATAGTATGCTTACGCGCGGGGAGTGAAATAAAACAGGCAGGTAAAAATATTGAGAGTGATAGTATGCATACGCGCGGGGAGTGAAATAAAACAGGCAGATACAAATATTGAGAGTGATAGTATGCATACGCGCGGGGAGTGAGATAAAACAGGCAGGTACAAATATTGAGATTGATAGTATGCACACGCGAGGAGAGTGAAATAAAACAGGCAGGTACAAATATTGAGTGTGATAGTATGCATATGCTCGGGGAGTGAAAAAAACAGGCAGGTTCAAATATTGAGAGTGATAGTATGCATACGCACGGGGAGTGAATTAAAACAGGAATGTACAAATATTTAGAGTGATAATATGCATACGCGTGGTAAGTGAAATTAAACAGGCAGGTACTAGTATTGAGAATGATAGTATGCATACGCGCGGGGAGTGAAATAAAACAGGCAGGTAAAAGTATTGAGAGTGATAGTATGCATACGCGCGGGGTGTGAAATAAGACAGGCAGGTACAAATATTGAGAGTGATAGTATGCATACGCGCTGGGAGTGAAATAAAACATGCAGATACGAAATATTGAGTGATAGTATGCATACGCGCGGGGAGTGAAATAAAACAGGCAGGTACAAATAATGAGAGTGATAGTATGCATACGCGCTGGGAGTGAAATAAGACAGGCAGGTACAAATATTGAGAGTGATAGTATGCATACGCACGGGTAGGCAAATAAAACAGGCAGGTACAAATATTGAGAGTGATAGTATGCATACGCTCGGGGATTGAAATAAAACAGGCAGGTACGAATATTGAGAGTGATAGTATTCATACGCGCGGGGTGTGAAATAAAACAGGCAGGTACAAATATTGAGAGTGATAGTATGCATACGCGCGGGGAGTGAAATAAAACAGGCAGGTATAAATATTGAGAGTGATAGTATGCATACGCGCGGGGAGTGAAATAAAACAGGCAGGTATAAATATTGAGAGTGATAGTATTCATACGCGCGGGGAGTGAAATAAAACAGGCAGGTACAAATATTGAGAGTGATAGTATGCATACGCGCGGGGAGTGAAATAAAACAGGCAGGTACAAATATTGACAGTGATAGTATGCATACGCGCGGGGAGTGAAATAAGACAGGCAGGTACAAATATTGAGAGTGATAGTATGCATACGCGCTGGGAGTGAAATAAGACAGGCAGGTTCAAATATTGAGAGTGATCGTATGCCTACGCGCGTGGAGTGAAATAAGACAGGCAGGTACAAATATTGAGTGTGATAGTATGCATACGCGCGGGGAGTGAAATAAAACAGGCAAGTACAAATATTGAGAGTGATAGTATGCATACGCGCGGGGAGTGAAATAAAACAGGCAGGTACACATATTGAGATTGATAGTATGCATAAGCGCGGGCAGTGAAATAAAGCAGGCATATACAAATATTGCGAGTGATACTATGCATACGCGCGGGGAGTGAAATAAAACAGGCAGGTACAAATATTGAGAATGATATTATGCATACGCGCGGGGAGGGCAATAAAACATGTAGGTACAAATATTGAGAGTGATAGTATCCATACGCGCAGAGAGTGAAATAAAACAGGCAGGTACAAATATTGAGAGTGATAGTATGCATACGCGTGGGGAGTGAAATAAAGCAGGCAGGTACAGATATTAAGAGTGATACTATCCATACGCGCGGAGATTGAAATAAAACAGGTAGGTACAAATATTGCGAGTGATAGTATGCATATGCGCGGGGAGTGAAATAAAACAGGCAGGTACCAGTATTGAGAGTGATAGTATGCATACGCGCGGGGAGTGAAATAAGACAGGCAGGTACAAATATTGAGAGTGATAGTATGCATATGCGCTGGGAGTGAAATAAAACAGGCAGATACAAATATTGAGTCATAGTATGCATACGCGCGGGGAGTGAAATAAAACAGGCAGGTACAAATATTGAGAGTGATAGTATGCATACGCGCGGGGAGTGAGAAAAAACAGGCAGGTACAAATATTGAGAGTGATAGTATGCGTACGCACGGGGAGTTAAATAAAACAGGCAGGTACAAATATTGAGAGTGATAGTATGCATACGCGCGGGGAATGAAATAAAACAGGCAGGTACAAATAATGAGAGTGATAGTATTCATACGCGCGGGGTGTGAAATAAAACAGGCAGGTACAAATATTGAGAGTGATAGTATGCATACGCGCGGGGAGTGAAATAAAACAGGCAGGTATAAATATTGAGAGTGATAGTATGCATACGCGCGGGGAGTGAAATAAAACAGGCAGGTATAAATATTGAGAGTGATAGTATTCATACGCGCGGGGAGTGAAATAAAACAGGCAGGTACAAATATTGAGAGTGATAGTATGCATACGCGCGGGGAGTGAAATAAAACAGGCAGGTACAAATATTGAGAGTGATAGTATGCATACGCGCGGGGAGTGAAATAAGACAGGCAGGTACAAATATTGAGAGTGATAGTATGCATACGCGCTGGGAGTGAAATAAGACAGGCAGGTTCAAATATTGAGAGTGATCGTATGCCTACGCGCGTGGAGTGAAATAAGACAGGCAGGTACAAATATTGAGTGTGATAGTATGCATACGCGCGGGGAGTGAAATAAAACAGGCAAGTACAAATATTGAGAGTGATAGTATGCATACGCGCGGGGAGTGAAATAAAACAGGCAGGTACACATATTGAGATTGATAGTATGCATAATCGCGGGCAGTGAAATAAAGCAGGCATATACAAATATTGCGAGTGATACTATGCATACGCGCGGGGAGTGAAATAAAACAGGCAGGTACAAATATTGAGAATGATATTATGCATACGCGCGGGGAGGGCAATAAAACATGTAGGTACAAATATTGAGAGTGATAGTATCCATACGCGCAGAGAGTGAAATAAAACAGGCAGGTACAAATATTGAGAGTGATAGTATGCATACGCGCGGGGAGTGAAATAAAGCAGGCAGGTACAGATATTAAGAGTGATACTATCCATACGCGCGGAGATTGAAATAAAACAGGTAGGTACAAATATTGCGAGTGATAGTATGCATATGCGCGGGGAGTGAAATAAAACAGGCAGGTACCAGTATTGAGAGTGATAGTATGCATACGCGCGGGGAGTGAAATAAGACAGGCAGGTACAAATATTGAGAGTGATAGTATGCATACGCGCTGGGAGTGAAATAAAACAGGCAGATACAAATATTGAGTCATAGTATGCATACGCGCGGGGAGTGAAATAAAACAGGCAGGTACAAATATTGAGAGTGATAGTATGCATACGCGCGGGGAGTGAGAAAAAACAGGCATGTACAAATATTGAGAGTGATAGTATGCGTACGCACGGGGAGTTAAATAAAACAGGCAGGTACAAATATTGAGAGTGATAGTATGCATACGCGCGGGGAATGAAATAAAACAGGCAGGTACAAATAATGAGAGTGATAGTATTCATACGCGCGGGGTGTGAAATAAAACAGGCAGGTACAAATATTGAGAGTGATAGTATGCATACGCGCGGGGAGTGAAATAAAACAGGCAGGTATAAATATTGAGAGTGATAGTATGCATACGCGCGGGGAGTGAAATAAAACAGGCAGGTATAAATATTGAGAGTGATAGTATTCATACGCGCGGGGAGTGAAATAAAACAGGCAGGTACAAATATTGAGAGTGATAGTATGCATACGCGCGGGGAGTGAAATAAAACAGGCAGGTACAAATATTGAGAGTGATAGTATGCATACGCGCGGGGAGTGAAATAAGACAGGCAGGTACAAATATTGAGAGTGATAGTATGCATACGCGCTGGGAGTGAAATAAGACAGGCAGGTTCAAATATTGAGAGTGATCGTATGCCTACGCGCGTGGAGTGAAATAAGACAGGCAGGTACAAATATTGAGTGTGATAGTATGCATACGCGCGGGGAGTGAAATAAAACAGGCAAGTACAAATATTGAGAGTGATAGTATGCATACGCGCGGGGAGTGAAATAAAACAGGCAGGTACACATATTGAGATTGATAGTATGCATAAGCGCGGGCAGTGAAATAAAGCAGGCATATACAAATATTGCGAGTGATACTATGCATACGCGCGGGGAGTGAAATAAAACAGGCAGGTACAAATATTGAGAATGATATTATGCATACGCGCGGGGAGGGCAATAAAACATGTAGGTACAAATATTGAGAGTGATAGTATCCATACGCGCAGAGAGTGAAATAAAACAGGCAGGTACAAATATTGAGAGTGATAGTATGCATACGCGCGGGGAGTGAAATAAAGCAGGCAGGTACAGATATTAAGAGTGATACTATCCATACGCGCGGAGATTGAAATAAAACAGGTAGGTACAAATATTGCGAGTGATAGTATGCATATGCGCGGGGAGTGAAATAAAACAGGCAGGTACCAGTATTGAGAGTGATAGTATGCATACGCGCGGGGAGTGAAATAAGACAGGCAGGTACAAATATTGAGAGTGATAGTATGCATACGCGCTGGGAGTGAAATAAAACAGGCAGATACAAATATTGAGTCATAGTATGCATACGCGCGGGGAGTGAAATAAAACAGGCAGGTACAAATATTGAGAGTGATAGTATGCATACGCGCGGGGAGTGAGAAAAAACAGGCAGGTACAAATATTGAGAGTGATAGTATGCGTACGCACGGGGAATTAAATAAAACAGGCAGGTACAAATATTGAGAGTGATAGTATGCATACGCGCGGGGAATGAAATAAAACAGGCAGGTACAAATAATGAGAGTGATAGTATGCATACGCGCGGGGAGTGAAATAAAACAGGCAGGTACGAATATTGAGAGTGACAGTATGCATACGCGCGGGCAGTGAAATAAGACAGTCAGGTACAAATATTGAGAGTGATAGTATGCATACGCGCTGGGAGTGAAATAAGACAGGCAGGTACAAGTATTGAGAGTGATAGTATGCATACGCGTGGTGAGTGAAATAAAACAGGCCTGTACAAATATTGAGAGTGATAGTATGCATACACACGGGGAGAGAAATAAATCAGGCAGGTACAAATATTTAGAGTGATAGTATGCATACGCCCGTGGAGTGAAATAAAACAGGGAGGTAAAAATATTGAAATTGATAGTATGCACACGCGCGGATAGTGAAATAAAACAGGCAGGTACAAATATTGAGAGTGATAGTATCCATACGCGCAGAGAGTGAAATAAAACAGGCAGGTACAAATATTGAGAGTGATAGTATGCATACGCGCGGGGAGTGAAATAAAACAGGCAGGTACAGATATTAAGAGTGATACTATCCGTACGCGCGGAGATTGAAATAAAACAGGTAGGTACAAATATTGCGAGTGATAATATGCATATGCGCGGGGAGTGAAATAAAACAGGCAGGTAAAAGTATTGAGAGTGATAGTATGCATACGCGCTGGGAGTGAAATAAGACAGGCAGGTACAAATATTGAGAGTGATAGTATGCATACGCGCTGGGAGTGAAATAAAACATGCAGATACGAAATATTGAGTGATAGTATGCATACGCGCGGGGAGTGAAATAAAACAGGCAGGTACGAATATTGAGAGTGATAGTATGCATACGCGCGGGCAGTGAAATAAGACAGGCAGGTACAAATATTGAGAGTGATAGTATGCATACGCACGGGGAGTTAAATAAAACAGGCAGGTACAAATATTGAGAGTGATAGTATGCATACGCGCTGGGAGTGAAATAAAACATGCAGATACGAAATATTGAGTGATAGTATGCATACGCGCGGGGAGTGAAATAAAACAGGCAGGTACGAATATTGAGAGTGATAGTATGCATACGCGCGGGCAGTGAAATAAGACAGGCAGGTACAAATATTGAGAGTGATAGTATGCATACGCGCTGGGAGTGAAATAAGACAGGCAGGTACAAATATTGAGAGTGATAGTATGCATACGCACGGGTAGGCAAATAAAACAGGCAGGTACAAATATTGAGAGTGATAGTATGCATACGCGCGGGGAGTGAAATAAAACAGGCAGGTACGAATATTGAGAGTGATAGTATTCATACGCGCGGGGTGTGAAATAAAACAGGCAGGTACAAATATTGAGAGTGATAGTATGCATACGCGCGGGGAGTGAAATAAAACAGGCAGGTATAAATATTGAGAGTGATAGTATTCATACGCGCGGGGAGTGAAATAAAACAGGCAGGTACAAATATTGAGAGTGATAGTATGCATACGCGCGGGGAGTGAAATAAAACAGGCAGGTACAAATATTGAGAGTGATAGTATGCATACGCGCGGGCAGTGAAATAAAGCAGGCAGATACAAATATTGCGAGTGATACTATGCATACGCGCGGAGAGTGAAATAAAACAGGCAGGTACAAATATTGGGAATGATAGTATGCATACGCGCGGGGAGGGAAATAAAACATGTAGGTACAAATATTGAGAGTGATAGTATCCATACGCGCAGAGAGTGAAATAAAACAGGCAGGTACAAATATTGAGAGTGATAGTATGCATACGCGCGGGGAGTGAAATAAAGCAGGCAGGTACAGATATTAAGAGTGATACTATCCATACGCGTGGAGATTGAAATAAAACAGGTAGATACAAATATTGCGAGTGATAGTATGCATACGCGCGGGGAGTGAGATAAAACAGGCAGGTACAAATATTGAGAGTGATAGTATGCATACGCACGGGGAGTTAAATAAAACAGGCAGGTACAAATATTGAGAGTGATAGTATGCATACGCGCGGGGAATGAAATAAAACAGGCAGGTACAAATATTGAGAGTGATAGTATGCATACGCGCGGGGAGTGAAATAAAACAGGCAGGTACGAATATTGAGAGTGATAGTATGCATACGCTCGGGCAGTGAAATAAGACAGGCAGGTACAAATATTGAGAGTGATAGTATGCATACGCGCTGGGAGTGAAATAAGACAGGCATGTACACATATTGAGAGTGATAGTATGCATACGCACGGGGAGTGAAATAAAACAGGCAGGTACAAATATTGAGAGTGATAGTATGCATACGCGCGGGGAGTGAAATAAAACAGGCAGGTACGGATATTGAAAGTGATCGTATTCATTCGCGCGGTGTGTGAAATAAAACAGGCAGGTACAAATATTGAGAGTGATAGTATGCATACGCGCGGGGAGTGAAATAAAACAGGCAGGTATAAATATTGTGAGTGATAGTATGCATACGCGCGGGGAGTGAAATAAAACAGGCAGGTACAAATATTGAGAGTGATAGTATGCATACGCGCGGGGAGTGAAATAAGACAGGCAGGTACAAATATTGAGAGTGATAGTATGCATACGCGCTGGGAGTGAAATAAGACAGGCAGGTACAAATATTGACAGTGATAGTATGCATATGCGCGGGGAGTGTGGATATCTTTGTTTTCCTGCTTTTCTTTTATGTCTGATCTTTTACTCCATGACAGCTAAATATGCATATGTTTTTTAAAACCTATAATGAGTTCGTGATAGTTCAAATGTTCAACATCAAATGTTACTTATTCTTTTTAAAATATGCATTTAATATTTACATTTAGAAAAGTAGCCACTTTATTTCTTCCTTACTTTGTATTTTAGTTTTAATTAAATATACAACAATTCACACCTTTGAATTTTTGTTTAATGATTACTCAGAACTATACATATTCCTGTACATTAACAATATTTACTGGCCTGAATGTCCGAGAAATCTCATAGAAAATATGTGTCCTCCGACAGGAAAAGAACCTGTATCCTATACGTAATCGACGGTAAATGTTATTGATACTGTTTATATATATATATATATATATATATATATATATATATATATATATATATATATATATAAACAGAGCATTTACTTAAATATTTGTAACTATAAAAATAACGTATGAACAGAAAATATATTGAAATAATTGTCGGACTTAGCCCATTTCATAATGTGTAATTCATAATATATATATATATATATATATATATATATATATATATATATATATATATACGCAGCAACACGTATTTTCGAATATATCTACAATAATACCCACTAAGTTTACGTCGACTTTTGGTAGTTCTGGTGAATTTGGACAATGGGGACTATGTTATGCCGCTCTACAATTTCAAAAATGATCTCAGGATCAATGACATTGCCAACATCAAGGCACTGAATATGGTGAGTCTAGGCAAACATTTTCCAGTAGGACTCGGCTCCTTTGCACAATGGCCTACATTACACAGAAGTGGTTGTCTAAAAATTTCTACGATCATGTCATCAATACCAAGAATTCGTTGAAAGTCGCTATCGTAAACGTGATAGCCAACATGAATGTGACAACCAGGTTATGAGGGCTTGCAGTCGCTTCCCAAAAACGTTTGGTCATTTGCTCAGATTTTGAAAAGTAGATTAGACCGAGAATTTTTCAGCGTCCCCTCTTATGTTAAACATAGACATATGTTTAACGATGAAAGCTGTTTTATTATCTATCATTATTATGCCTAGTCTGGTCTCACTTGCAATCTATGTAACAAAGTTTGCAAGTTAGCGATTGAATTTACTCGCCATTAGTGAATTTACTCGCCACGATGATACCAATGCAGCGAGTCGAATGCTTGCTTGCAAAACCTGTCACTTACAGTTTCGCTTACCCACCATACTAATGAGTAATTAGTGGCAAGGAAGTCAACCATAAAGTCATAGAAGTGATCAGATTCGAACACCAGCTGACTTTTAACCACGTATGCTTTCAATTTCAAATGTTCTCGCTTTGCATAATAATTCAGATATACACGTATAAAAGAACCCCATTTTTTAACTAAAA
This sequence comes from Acanthosepion lycidas, assembly GCA_963932145.1. Classification (NCBI taxonomy): domain Eukaryota; kingdom Metazoa; phylum Mollusca; class Cephalopoda; order Sepiida; family Sepiidae; genus Acanthosepion; species Acanthosepion lycidas. Next base: position 68,989,041 of record OZ010576.1, read on the forward strand.
ACTTAACCTAAAATATTAACTTATACTTGAACATATCCTGTAACTATCAGTAATGTAATTTATTAAAACACCGATTTTTATTAAAAGCAGCAAGTACGCTATTTCAGTGGTCAGAATTGTTGAGCCACTAGGAAACAGATATTTAGTTTCATCTGGTATTTGGTCAGTTTTGAAAAACAAAGTGACTTTGCTTCTTCACTAACAAATGCATCAGATGACCTAAATCTGAAACATATTTACAGTGGGCCCAATAAAATCATCTCACTGACAATAATTTGGGTGACTAGAAAACCAGTCATCAATGCTTTCTATCAATGCCAAGAAATTTATCAAGAGATTTATTGTAAAGAACAGGGACAGTTCAGGGTCAAATTTCTTAAGGACTATTGTAGTGATAGCATCAAGTCCACAGATGATGATAGAAGAAACCATAGACAGAGTTATATATATATCACTCAATAGAGATTCTGTTCTAAGTGGAAAGTCAGGAAAAGATACTTCAGATGAGCCAAGAGTAGAATTTGACGGGAATCTATGAGCAAAACGTTCTGCTTTATCATCAAAAGATGTTAGCACTCAAATTGAGTGAAGAGAGGCAGAATAACAGACTTACTCTTATTTAACACAATATTATAGAGCCGCCAGTAGTCACGAGAAGTAAACTTGTTAGAAGCTATATGGTGCCTCATTCTACCAGCAAACAATGACAACCTCTTTATGTACAAGTTTACTATTATTGCCAGCAGACACAAATAGGCGTATGTTGTGATCGCAACTATCACGCTGCTATAACTGGAAAAAAGTGCTTCATGCGGGCTACAGCGGCTGATCAAGCCAGTGTGAACCAAGGAAAATATTGTGGTTTCATCTGGTATTTACGAGAAGGTGCAAAAGGATCAATACCGTCTTTAACCCAAGAAGAAACCCCTGCTGCACAATTCTCAATAGTAAGGTTAATAATAATTGTAATGTTACGCTCACTGGTTCGTAACAATTTCATTTCTCCGTATGTGTTCTATACCTATTATTGTACTTAACTAACTCAAAATTAGTAAGTACATATATATCAGTATTCAACAAAATTCTTAACTTTTTTCAACTATATTTCCAAACAAATAAACAGTAATACATATAATAAAGAATTAGTTTCTATTTCTAGCAATTATTTGAGCATTTCATAAATAAATATTTAATTATTTTATATTTTGAGCAATACACTATATTTATATAATAGTGTGCTATTACACTCATAACCGTCTCAGATTAAGCAAATTCACTAGCACGTAGCCAAATAAAAACTATAGAGATAGGTGACTGAAAATTCCACTAAACCTATGTTATGAATAAAATAAAAATGAAATACTTTTTCAGATTTATTTTCATGCCCGCTATATACATGAATCTTAAGTGAAATACTTCTGGAATAACTGTTGATATTTTTTTTTATTTTTACAATTAGCACAAGGGAATTACAACGGGTAACTGATGAAAACTATCTTCAGTAGTAGCAAAACGTCTTTTGGATGATTTGAACACCGTTTCTCGAAATTCTCAGTTGCCTCGTTATCTCTTGTTCAACATCTTCACCTTCAAAGTCACAATATTCATCTTTGTTTCAGCAGAAATTTTAGTCATGTTTTTAGTGTACAAAAGCAAGCTAATGTTCAACTACAATTATTTGCCAATGTATCCTACCCTCATTTTAGTACGATGAAAGCTAGCCCCATAACAGAGAACAAAATCTGGAAAGCGTTGAAACAGATCGGAATGAACAAGAATCACGGAATCGATGGCCTTCTATACAAAGTATACTTGATGCTGTCCCACATGTTTTCCATTTGCTATCGCTGATCTACAAGTGATGAAGCACGGAAGCATTCCTCAAGGGGGTATAGTGAATTGTTACTTTGCGTAACAAATGTGGTGAAAATTAGTAATTTTTTATCCTTAATTATGCTAAAAACTTAAATATTTGGAACAAATGACAGCAAGCCATTTGTACTAGACAGCCTTAGAGCCCTTGAACAGACTGAGACTGGCAGGAATTGAACGAACTAAGATTACCTGCAATCGATACGCGTGATTATTGAAGAAATCGACCGTGAAAATTCGTCCATGAGTTTAAATTTATTTATTTTGTACTACAAAAATTCGTATTTCATACAACAAAATCAACCATCTAGAAATAAAAATAATTATAATAATCAACATTCTCAAATGTATATAAAATAAATAAAATAAAATAAATAAATAAAATAAATACGCACACACACGCCTACGTCACAACACTTTTTGCCCATCCTTACGAAATTCACAATTGTCTATACGTACTTTATAATGACTTAAGAAAGTCGAAAATTTGGACCATAATTCTTCCAAAATGAACTTTGGACAATTTCTGACGGAATTTCCTCCTTTACGAAGGATTCTTCGTAATTTGTAAAAGTCGATAAATAAAATTAATCGTCACAAAACGTTTGTTGTCTTTAATAACATTTTTCTCATATATATATATATATATATATATATATATATATATATATATATATATATATATATATATATATAAACTACAGTTAAAAAGTTTGAGGAAAGCCCTGCTAATTTTAAATTGGCCCCAAAAGTACCCAAATTGTACCTGAAATAAGAGAAAAATAATATACATATTTTTAAAAAGTAAGACATGATTTTTATTAGAAATTTTTTTATGACAAAAAAATAAAAGGCATTATAAAGGGTTTTACAATAACTTGAACCGATTTTAAATATCAATTAACTTTAAGCTTCTAATGATTTTTTCTTCTTCTTTTCAGATTTAACAACTTAAGTCTGGCAATTTCAACTATATAAAGATTAACAATCAAACAGCCTATTACGGAAATGGACGTTTAAACAGAAATGCATTTCGTGCACATCACAGATTTTGGTCAATATAATCGACCAACCGAGAGTGCAACTGGAAACGATGTAACATTATTGTGGAGAGGTTCAATTCCTGCGCGCGATGACGAATACAGCTGTCTGAATCTTCGGTCACATTCTTGTGCACTGCAGCAATGTTTTCAGCTGAACGAGCACGTAATGCTGTTTTCACATCTGCCACCTACCCAGTTTGTTTGAATTTACGAACAATTTTTCCAATTGCACTCTTGAAACTTTAGTTCTTTCTCATTTTTTTTTTTTTTTTTACTCTTCTGTCAAATAGATCCCATGCTAATTCTGGGGGTGACTTCAAACTTGTTAACTATATATATATATATATATATATATATATATATATATATATATATATATATATATATATATATATATATATATATACATATATATATATATATATATATATATATATATATATATGTATATATATATATATATATATGTGTGTGTGTGTGCGACTATTTATGTGGGTGAGTGTGCTAGTAGCAGTTAAGTGGTTACAATCATAATCTCATATCTTGCAATTCTCTCTCTCTCTCTTTCTCTCTCTCTCTCCAGCCGCAAGGGGTAACTGCCCTAAGAAGTGGTGATGACATTTTGCTGTAATTTTCGCTAGTTTATAGGGAGCACTTCCAAATCTAGATATGATAGGTTGCATAAGAACGCCTATTTTGTTTTGGAAGGGCGTAAATTGGGGTACTTTATGGTGATATTCGACCAATTTTGACCATTATTTCTTATTATTGCCAAAATTGGTTTAAAATTGAAGTTGATAAAATATTCAGTGTACGATTAATATGCTGTATGAATTTAAGATTATAATATTTGTTTGTATCGCAAATATTTAAAATAATTATTTGTTGTAAAATTTGATTGTACAACTGGAATTAAGTTCTTGATTGGGACAACAGATCAGCTATAAAATTTTAAGCTAAAAAGTGTATTCATGGAAAACAATGATCATTCATTCAGAGCTGAGAATTACCCTCCTTATCAAGGATACCGCTTTAATGGAATAGACTCCAGCCTCTCAAGATATTAATGCTATAGAAAACCTGGGGTTCATCATTAAAAAAGATGCATGAGAATGATAAACAATATTAAAGCAAAGATTATCTCTGGGGAGTAATAAAAACTGCTGAAAGTTATGTTGAATGTGAACAAAGAGATATACTAACAAAATCAGTTAGTGAATGACTGATGAATTTTATAGAATGTCAATGGATTTATACTTACATGTAAATTATTATCATTCGAGTATATTGGATATTCTATTAATTATATATTTTCGGTAGGTTTATTGATAAATCCTTTTCACCCCAATAATTTATTATTCAAATAAAAAGTAGAAGCTTTATTCCTTCTAATGCAAAAATTGCATTTCATGTATAATTAGTAACAGGGTAATAAAGATTGATTTTAATAAAATTTACTTCATTAAAACATTTTTTTCCATTTTAAAATAGATTTTACTATGAATCAAATTAAAAATATTACTTATATTTTATTAATAAATGTATTTCCTTGGAAAGTTTTTAACAAAGTTAAATAACTTAATATAAACTAGTATTCTTCTTTTATGTGCCGTGTCTCTTCAGGACATAGGCGATCATAGCCCTCCAACTCCTTCTGTCCCTTGTAGCTATTAATAAGTTTTGTCTTTTTGTTATTTCTCTCAAGCCCTATTCTGCCATCCATTTGCCCAAGCTCATTAAGTACATCACACGTTGCTTTCCCGTGCCTCCTTCCCTCTATCCGCCCTGTGAGTATCAGATTTTCTAAACCCTCCTTCCTCATTACGTGTCCCAGAAATTTCAGCTGCCTCTTCCTGATGTTAATTATAAGTTTCCTTTGTTTCCATTCTTTCAAAAACCTCGTCATTGTTCACATTTTCGGCCCATGATATATTTAGCATCCTTCTGAAGAACCACATTTCTGTTGCTTCGAGTCTCTTCTTAATCTTTGGGGAGATTGGCCAGCATTCGATGCCATACAGGAGGACAGATATCACATACCAGTTCAGTACTCTTTTCTTAGTTTCCAGTGAAACTTTCCTGTCTCGTTATACTCTGCTTAGCTTTTGGAATGCGCCTTTAGCCATCCCAATGCATCTTCGGATCTCAGTGTCGCACTTTCCGTCCTCTGTTAGAATATTTCGCAGATATTTAAATTTCTGTACCTGCCTGATTTTAGTGCTCCTGGCTTGTAAATTGCATTTTGGCCTCTTATCTTTTTGCTGACGAGAATGCATTCTGTCTTCTTACTCCCTTTTTCTCGCTCTCTTCGCTACCTTCTGTAGGAGGTTTTGTAGCTTTCTTTCCATGTCTGCTATCGGCATTGTGTTATCTGCATATTTTATACTGTTAATATTGTGTTCACCTATGATGAATCCTGGTAGAATTTCCAGTTCTTTCAGAATTTCCTCGCTGTATATGTTGAATAAGTCCGGTCAGAAGACACCTCATACCCCTTTCTATTTTTGTATATATGTGAACTTATTTTTTATCCGTATGTAGGCGGTTTGCTGACACTAGAGATTTTTTCTAATGTCTTTCCCGAATGTGTCAATGTTGCTGAGTAGTTCTAACAGATCTTTGTAGCGCACTTTGTCGAACGCCTTTACGTAGTTCATAAAACATAGCTGCACGTTCTTCTACATTTGTATTGCTCTTTTTGATAACATACTGACCATAAATATCGCGTTCTTTCTTCAGATGTCTTTAACGAACCCACACTGTTCTTGTCTTATCTCTAGCCTGATTCTGCTGCGCGCTCTATTCATCAGAATTTGGATAACGAGTTTTGTTATGTGTCTCATTAGACTGGTTGTTCAATGAAGTTCTCATTCCTTTGGGCCTGGTTTCTTAGGCAGTGCTATGAAAATAGATCTCCTTAGGTCTTCTGGCATATCGCCATTGTTATATTCATTATAGATTTCATCTGTTATTTCTGTAATCTTGTCTATGCGTAATTCAGGTAAGGCTGTCAGATTCTCTATTACAATTCCGTCTGACCTTGTTTCTGTTCCTTTTGGCCAGTGCTGCTTCTACTTCGGCTTTTAGTATTTTTAGTATTTCCAGCCCATCGGTATTTCTGTGCATTACCGTTTGTTCTCTTTTGTCGTCCTTTGATTTTATGCAGCCTGTTGATGAACATCTCTTCTGTCCTGTTAGTTTCCTTATTTTTTATGCATATCTCATTTATTTGTAATACTCATTCGCTCTATTTCTGCACATTTTTCATTCAGCCATTCTTCTTTAACCTGTTTGCATTTGTTCTTTATTTCATTGTATATTTTTCTGTATTCCGTTCCATGCCTTGGCATTGTTTTCTGTATCCTTTGCATCAAGTCGAGAATTTCATCTGTGATCCATTCGTTTTGTCTTCGTCCATTCTCGTTTTCATTAAAAATATGTTATTGTATTAATATATATTATTAAATATTAACTTAAATATTAGCATATTATTCTATTATTTTAAAAAAATTAAATTCTTCAAATTAAAAATATTACTTATTTTACTTTATTTTTTTTCAACAGTGGCTTTTGTCCCGATTCAGAAACCAACCCAGACTTTAGATCATACCATAATCCAAAATTCTCGTGACTTTTATTCATGTTACAGTTGCCTATTTATATATTATTTATTATATGTGTATTCGCTTATTAAAATTTAAATTAATCGGTCATCAAAAATTGCTCGATTTAAGGCACTAAATAAATTCAGATATTTTCCTGAAAAGAAAATGGGTTTTGTCTTTGACTTAATCTTGTCTCATTAACGCATGTGTATTTTCTATGTATAAGATCGTGGTAACTGCGAGAAAGTATATCCAAACTTGATTTGTTCTCATTTCGAAACGCTATGTCAAGGTTCAAATCTAATTAATAGTTGAATGTATATTTTCATAAATACATGTTGAAATTGCACTTGGTAGCTGTGCTATGGTTTTCTGTCTGATTTCGTCTTATGAAAGCATATTTGGCCAAGTGAAAAGTTCATGAACTATGATATTTTCGAGAGAGTAAGAGAGAAAACCACTCGAAAAATATTGGAAAGAAAGTGAAATTATTATTAGAATATGTAACACGCAAAACTATATATGCACATCGAGGCCTCCATATACAAGCTTTAAATCGCTAAAACATTTGTGGTCTCTAATCAAGAACCGCCTGATGTCCATGTATAATACATTAATCAAACCGGAAATTGTTTATAGTTGGCATAGAACGCCGCCTGTCCACAGTTTGATGGCAGCCATGCCTTTAATGAGGACGTGACACGCCATAGAGGCGTCTTGATTGTGCGCATGCCTCAGCGGAATTGTTATTATTCTTCAGCAAACTCTTTTTCACTTTTCATTTTTATTTTTTTATTTTTCATTTTCATTTCCGTTTTTCTTCTTAGGCATATTTCACACATCCATTTTTCATCATTTAATAAAGAAATCTGTTTCTTTCTCTCTTTAAGTGTATATATATATCATTTTTTATTTTCTTACTTTTTTAGAACTCTCTGATATTTTCTGAATTCTTCTTCATTATTATTATTATTATTATTATTATTATTATTATTATTATTATTATTATCAGCATTATTATTATTACTATTCGAAGATCAATTTCGTCAATATTTTCCTAACTTAGATTCTCTTCAAATCTTTGATCGGCTTGCTTGCTTCTTTTTTCAATTGTATATTTACTTTTTCTCTCTATTCTCCTCTTATTTTTTACTACTACTCTCACACTATCTAATATGTTTTATTTCCCTGCTTTTTCTTCTCATCTATTACTTATTCACTTCAATAATTCTACTTTTTTTTTTCACTCTTTCTTGCTTTTTCACTTCTTTCTATCGTTAGTTTTCCAATTCGCATTCTCCTTTCCATTTTTGATGTGTATATTTATTTATTATAATTACACAATGTACACAAAGCTGTGTAACAAACCAAAAAATCTATTATGGTGCGGATAATTTTCGACTTACCCTCTTACTATTGGAACAAAAACTACGTCTTGGTAACGGTATGCATTTACCTCAGCCAATGAATGCCTACATTCTCAAGCGTTTAACAATGGCCGTTAAGACAATGCTGATGGATCTGTTTTTATTCACACAAAATGTAAAATTGATATCAAGTATGAAAAAGAGAAATAAATCCATTGCATTACTAGAGAATATGTATCTCCTTATCTATATACATTCTGTTAGTGTGCGCGCGCGTGTGTGTGTGTGTGTTAACGTTGACTATCTAAATTTTGACAAGTTTCAGCGTAGTAAGAAATGTTCTTTTATTGCTTGAGTGTCTCGATTGAAAACTAGCTTCACGGACCTATTATCTGTGATCTTGCGGTTTTCTTTGTTTTTCACTACAAAATATATATCTGTTGTCACATGTTTCCTCTTCATCTGGAAGGCACTTATTCAGTATTCACTGCCCTAAAGGAGGATTAATATTAATTGCAATTCAGCACTCTTTTCTTTGTTTCTAATGAAAATTTCCTGTTTCTTAATAATTTTAGTATACATATGATAATAGTTGCAATCATTCTCAAACTCCCAGAGACAACTTCTACTCACTGCTAGTTGGAAAGTGAAGGCAACAGCAAGAGGAATGAGATTTCTTTTTGCAAAGATAAAAACATGGGTGAAGGCAGAACTAGCTTGGTGCGTAAGATAAAGAACAACATCAACAATCGAATGAAAATTGAGGAGAATGAATAAGGAGTTTTAATTAAAACACGCAAAAACAGGAAGGAAACTCGACTGCTATACGTAAGAGATAGAGGAATTTAAAAACGAGCAGTCCATTTGATGATTAATGGACCAATAGCGTATTGATCACATGAACTTTGACTGCTGTTTTTGTCAGTAGGAGGGCGACGTAAAGATGACTGGGTGTAGATCTCCTGGGCGCCATAACTAGACCCCATCATACGCTGAGACCGATCTTCTCGCTAGAATTTCACTTCTCGATCCAATGTCTCGTGCCAGTAGCGTCGTCAGCAATACAGTAACCTGGCTGGTTAAAAGAATGATATTGTGAACTCACGAGTAACATGTGAAATCATATTTTCTGTATATTATCTGTGTACAGCCTTCAGTCGTTTTTATTCATTTATTTGTGCGATTGTGAGTTTATGTTTTGATCTTTATTTATTCATAAGGCTTTTAAATTACGCTTCCCATGTGTTGCTTTGTCTTCTTTTCTTTTATGAAATATTTTTAATATTTCGCTGGGTGGGGGGTATCCACTAGATATAGCCTTAACTAGGGAGGTTCTAGAGCGTTTGGCTAGCAAGGGCTACGTGGGTCAGGAAATTAGAGATAAGTTAAGCAAGATGTCTTCCGAAGCTGTGAATATGGGCGCGGAATTGCGCAAGGAAGAGATACGTCGGTGTTCCAGGCGTTATATTCATGTGGTCTAAATACCGGAGGGGTACACTCTGAGGGTCACTGACGACATGTGCGAGGCGTTTCGCAAAATAATTCACCGGCCAAAAAAAGTGCCTGGTCGGAAAACTAGTCGAAGAAAGCCTCGTCATATTACGATGAACAGCGAGTCAAAAACGAAAAGTACACCCAGGGAAATAACTTTATTACAATACAGAAAGCCCTGGATACAGTTAATGCAAGGATAATTTCCCTGTTGACCACCGACGTAAAAAGTAGGAAATTGATTGGGATCAGCAGGGAAGCCATGGAAGAAGCTGTTAAAAGATTCGGAATTGCCACGGGTGACAGGAGGTTGTAGTGGTGGAGGGGCGCAAACCATATTGTTGGTCATACGAAGCATTGGGCCACATGTCTAAAGCGTGCCCGCCAAGAACTCACACCCTCCATCCCGCCCAGCGAAAACAGCAACTACATCAGTAGCAGTAAAAGTAGCAGCAACAGAGAAGGCCCCTGATGAGGAATGGAAGAAGGTAAAGGGACAAAAAGCTACAGACGTGCCCACTTCTCCAAAACACGATGTGCTGTCTCCCAAAAGGCAGCGACAACCCAATGAGCGGCCAAAGGCAGCACAGGAGCAGCAGGGGAAGGAGAAAAAACAGCCCGCAAAACAGCAGCAGCAACAACAGCAACAAGTACAGCAAAAGCAGCAGCAGCAACAACCTGACACGGAGATGGAGGTAGACGAAATGCCTCCACCTCCTGCCTCATCATTGAAGAGGAGTAGGGATGAAGTAGAGAAGGAAGACATGACCAGTCAAGAACACGCCAGGCGAATTGGCGCGGATAGGTACATGGGCAAAATCGGGTCCCTATCCGCCCCTGTATCCTCTAAAGCAAGTCCCAAAAGCAAGGAGCCGCTTTTCCTCAGATTCCCGAAGATTCTCTTTCCACCTCCTCCCTCAGTTCAATATCTCCCCCCCTCGCGTCCACCTCTTCTCCGCCCCACCCAGCTAAGGGAAAGCAGAAAAAGAAGAAACATTTCCCCAGTCCAGATTAAATATGTAAGGTGGATAGAAAGGCGCTAGGGAAGGGCTTATCGTCGCATAGGTCCACTCATTAAATTAACCACCGTCAACGTATCAGGGATACGTGCTGGGGTACCTGAAAGTGTGGAATCACTTATTTGAATGTAGAGATGTGTTTTCAAATATTAGAGTATTTCAGTTGCGTTCATTCGACTTAAAAAAATTTTCAAAATTCTGTTCAGAGAGGGTCCCCGTATTACCCCATCCCTCGGTGTATAGGGCAGTTAAATTAACATACCCTATGGACATCGGTTGGATTATCCTAGATGGTCGGATGACGACAGAGTTGGGCATAGAGAGCCTGGTAACATCCGCTGGGGTTTTGTCATCTACAGATTTCCATCCAGTCTGCACTTCAGGGGCTCAAGATTAAATTATGTTTATCAAGCTAGCTAACTTGAATGCGAGGATCCTGAAAGATCGGGGTAAAGCTGCTCGCCTGCTTTATGATCTCAGGTCCTTTGGAGTGGATGGAGCTGTGATCCCGGGAACACACTTTGCGACGTTGATGCTCGTGTGCTGTCTAGCGACTTTATTGCCTATTGAGTATACGGGAACCAGCGGGCCAGAGGTGTTCCCTTGTTAGTTAAACATTCCCTGGATACAAGAGTGGACCTTATTCACGTCGTCGTGGGTGGGGGAGGGGCCGACATTGCTGTGAGCAGTGGTTCGTTTCGGGTCGTTGCGGTTTATGCGCTCAACGGTCAGGAGGAGCGTGTCGACTTTTTTCCATCAGTTAGGGCCGTTCCTGGTTGATTCGTCGTGCTTAATAGTAATGGTGGATTGGATTGCCGTCCTGGACCCCAACATAAACAGAGGGCGGGAAGCTAGTGGAAGAGCATCGGGCGATCATAGCCTGGTTGATCTGATCGGCGAGATTAGGCCGGTCGATAGAGATCGGGTCGTTCTGCTGGGGCGGGAGATGTGGACGTGGGCCCTTAAGTGACCGTCTCTACAGATAGCCAGTTATCTAGACAGGATGTTAGTGAGAAGGGTCGACCTAGATTTAATAGCTTGTCCTACGTTCCACTGTTTAGACTATTCGCACCATAGACTCGTCTGTGCCCAGATGGTGTTAGGTACTAGGCCTAGAATGGCTGGATACTGGAAGTTCAATCTGTCCTTACTGGACAGGCGGGACTTTCAGCAACAGCAGCGAGAATTATAACGGGCGGTTATTGGAAATAAGTAGTAGGAGAGGCTTAAGGATATGATTAGGCCCTTCACCACTGAATATAACCAACGACTCGCTCTATGGTGAAGGCTCTAGAGGATAATCTGTGCCGATCGATGGCTGAGAGGAGGGGGAATTTCCTAGAGATAGCCGTAGCTGGGTAGACCCTGGAGTATAAGGCCAGCAAGCGCTATCAGGGTCAGGTAGTTAGACATAGGTTAAAGATGTCTAACGAGGCTGTGAACATGGGCGCAGAATTGCACATGAAAGAGATTCGTCGAGGTTCCGATCGATACATTTGTGAGGTCATTACCCCGGAGGAGTGCTCTCTGGGGTCGTCCACGGACATGTGCGAGGCGTTTCGAAGGCATTTCGAGAGCCGTTTCGTTTTACTTGATTGATGGTCTGCCCTATGAAATGTACTTGAGGCTGTCGAACATCTTTGCCACGATTTTGACAGTGGTGTTCAACAACTGGTTCCGGCAGAGGGGAATCCCCGACCGGATTACCACGCATTCTTGGAGTGTGGTTCGGGCCCGGACCCCAGTTGAAGAAGAATGGGTCAGAAGTACAGGCGTCGGCGTCGGTTCGGACTTGGTTTCGAAGGAGGTTGTCCTTAAAGAGTAGGGCTGAGGCATGTACCACTTATGTCTTGCCCCTCATCCTTTATCGCTTGAATGTACTTTCTTTTTTGCAGGACCCATGTTTGTTGACATAGGGTGGTCGCAAATATTGGATCTTTAAAGCCTGTTACCAGCGTCCGTGTCATGATGGGGCTGGAATTGCCATACCTGGCGAGTCATCGTCATTCCTCGGGGTTGGCTTTCTACACCGCGTTTTGACGGAGGGGTCGATTTTGGCGTGGAGTGTTAGGGACGCCTTCTCTAGCCTTACCATCACTCCTCCCATTTCTTGGGTGAAGTGCCGTCGCGGTTGGAGAAGGATGTCGAGTTTCCTCTGCGAGTGTCGGTCGGCTTTGAAGGTCATTCCTCGGTCCAACGACCTTTCTCGGCTTCGTATACTGTTGTATCATGAATTAGTGAAAGGGTCGCGAAGGATCCTCTCTGTCCGCATCAGCGTTACGCTCCTTTTGATCTTGGGCGCCAACGGCGATGTATCTCAGCAACCCTAAATTTTCTAGCGAATTAGCTGGCGACTGATTCGGAATGTGCTACCTCTCAATGACGTAACCTTCAGATGAGGCGAGATTTGCCAGAGTGCCATCAGTGTGACCTTGGCTTAGAAGAAACGGCTTCGCACACTTTCTACCATTGTCTTCAGGTGCGTCCTTTCTGGGATTATGACAGTGAGTTTACGGATCGTATCGCACCCGATTGGCTTGTGTCCATTGATCTTGCGTACGCGTGTGACAATATGTCACCTTGATCGAGGTATAAGGGATGGTGCTTTTCACATTGCTAGCCGTGGCAAGAATGGTCGTGTGGATGACGGGAGAGGAGGGAATCTTGCTTAATACACATTATTTGCATCAGGATCTGGTTCTTTAAGCATCACCTTAGGTAAAAATCACATCTGAACGAAAGCGTTTGATTTTGACTGCCCTGTTCAAACTTTGTTATAATTTTAACCTTAGCTTTTTTTAAATCTGAAATTTAATACTGGAAAAGAGCTACGTAGATGTCTAAACGCCTGAAGCTATGAACATACTGACTAGTTTTAAAATTTCTGTCCAGTAATTTGTTTTTATCACACATGATCTTATCTTTTTGACCAAACAAAAAATCATTTTTTCAATGTTTGTTTAAATTTATCAGTTAAAAGCTTAAAATGTTTTGTTGATTTTCTAATTAAATGTAAATTTTTCGCAAATAAATTTTGATTAATGTAATTATTTTATTTTTTTATACACCCCAAAAGTTGTTTTTGAAATTTTGTTTCTATTGAAGTGATGGATGTTTGCACATTTTTCAACGGGGCCAAACTGCATAAATTTAGATGTATCATTCAAGATTACAGATATCTTAGCAACATAATCTCTATAGTCCTTAACGCCAGTCGCATTAAATTTCTTGTGCAATCCGTGTATGATGTACTACCGAGTCCTGCAAACTTGCATACTTGGGGGATGAGCGAGTCACCATCATGCCCACTCTGTGCCAGGAAAGGTACGCTGAAACACATTCTAAGCGCCTGCCTGGAGGCACTTGGTGAAGGAGTTACCAATGGTGGATACATGATCAGGTACTTAAGAAATTAGCCGAAGCAGTGGCCGCAGCAATTAGCGATTGCAATTGTAAGCCTGAAACGAAGGCGATCTGTTTCGTCAAGACTGGTGGAAACTCCTCCACGGTGCGTAAATCGTCAACCTGCATGCTCTTCTCTGCCCGAGATTGGTAGCTAAGAGTAGACCTGGGGAACCAGTTGAATATCCCGTAGCAGATAACGACATCGTTCTTGCGCCCGGATTTATTAATCTGTTCGACTGTCTCCGGGCAGGTCATAATGCTCGAACTTACGGTACCTTGGGAGGAGAATTTGGAAGAAGCCTTTGAAAGAAAGCTGGAAAATACCAGGAGCTATTTGAGAGATGCAGAGCTAACAAATGGCGGATTACGTGTCTTCCGATTGAAGTCGGATACCGTGGTTTTGCAAGAAGATCTGTATGCAGTGGTCTAAGTCGGCTTGGAGTCAGGGGAGTAAAAAAGAGAAAGGCCTCAGGGATCTCTCAGAAGCTGCAGAAAAAGGCTCAAAATGGCTATAAACTAAAGGATCTGTTTCATGGAGCTCTACGACGGAGATTGGTGGCCGTTGAGTGGCAGTTGGTAAGGAAGGAGGAAAGAAGGAAGGGAAAGGGAAATGTAGAAGGATGACCAAAGTCGCTGTTTGTGGGGAGGGCCTTTTTTTTTCTTTACCTTTTTCAACAATGCCGTCTTGATGTTCCTAATTTCTTTTTTGTTGTTGTTTTCCTATTCGCGAGGGGAGAGAGGAGCAGTGCAAAGGGAAAAAATGAAAAGAGGAAATGGTGGTGGTGGAAAAAGAAAGCAAGAAACGTTTCTGATCACAATTCCTATGACCAACGAATGTATTCGATATTTTTATTTATTTTTTTATTTTTTTTTTTATTTATTCATTTATTTATTTATTTTTATTAAGCAACGCTTCATATAAAGGAACTTTTCTTGTCATTACTTACCTGTTATGTCAGACTGTTCGTTAAGAATGTGGGCCTTTCCGCGTAGTGGATATAAGATGGAAAAATAGACGAGCATGCTGTCTATTCTTTTTTTGTATCGTCTTGGCTGAGGAGGAAGTGACGTAAGCCGTTAATGATTGGTCGCTTGTAATTTCAGGATCAGCAGTGGCAGTTATTTAATGTGTCCATTTGTTGTGTGCTTGGCGGATTTTCGCTTCATTGAACGGTTTTTGCCACGTCAATATTTGGGATATTACCTGAATTATTTTGCGAACTCCTTCGTTTCTGTTAAGTCTGTTTTTTATTTTACTTTTTCTTATGTTTCAAATTTGCACTGACTGATTTTTGAAAAGTTTTTGCTTTTGTTTTTTCTTTTTCAATTTCTTACCCTCCCTATTTTTCATTTTTCTTTTTTCTCCTCTCATTCTTTTATCATTAACTTTTTGATTTTCTTTTATTTTAATATTAATATTTTATATTTTCCGTTTCCTTTAAATTTTCCTGTAATCCCTAGCTACAATTTATTTGTTTTATTTACTTCAGACTTTATTTTTCTTTGTTTACGTTATTACGTATTATATCGTTCTTTGTTGTTCTTTTTAAATATCCGTTATGTCTTTCGTGTTACCCTTGTTAAATCTTTTGTGCACATATTTGTTTTAATTTTCTTGTATATAATTTTTGTCTAATCTGTTCGTTTTTTTCCATTTTGTTTTCGTCGTTAACGGGCTGACTTGGTATTTCCAGCGGCCATATTTGATTTTGTTCATTTGTTAGTTTCGTATTTTTCTCGATTCTAGTTTTATTACAGTACTAGCAGAATGGCCCGGCGTTGCCCGTGCTTGATTCAAAAATCGTACGACTCGTACAGCAATCGCTATCACTTGACTTAAATATTTTTGCCCTTCCTTGCCTTTAAAGGAGTACTCTTTGCCATGTTGATGTTGCTACATGCCTTATTCCTTGCCTATCTCACACTGTGAATTTTTTCTAAGCTCTATACTAAATATTAAATCTGTTACGAAAAAAGAACTTAACAAAATGAACACAAAACGATCAGCTTAAAAAAAAGGACTCGTAACTGTAAAAAACCGAATGAAAAAAGAATGTTAACAACAAATACTTTTTGACACCCAACCCAGTTCTGCGGAATCAGAATCAACGTTGAGTTTAAGCAAACAAATGAGCCAATTGGAGTAAAGTGCCATGCAGATTTAAATTTTTCCCACGTGTGACGAATGCAGATATCGATTTTTTTTTTTTTGCATGCTAGTTAACATGGCTCTCACGCTGGCCAATAGAATCTTCCTGCTTATTCGTGGCAGCCAACTATAGGCTCTCACTCTGGCTAGTAGAAAATGGCCGCAAACTACATGAAAACTACCGTAGAAGCATGAAAAAATCGATTATTTCCACTATCGATGGGAGTTGGGAAATGCAAAGACGGTCTTGGCCTTTCTGCTAACTTGGAGCATGTGCATGTAAATTTTGGTGCAAATCCGTCGAAAATTGCGGCCGTGCATTCGTTACACACACACACACACACATACTCATCCTACCTTTTATAGATAGAGATTATTTTATTGTTGTTTGAATTTTGTCCTGTATTTTTATACATTTTCGTACGTATAATCTTTTTTCATATTCCTTTTAAAGGAATTTTGTGATTGTTTTGTATATTTAATTTTTGTCCGCCTTCTTTAAGTTCAACGTTTTTTTCTCGTCTGTATTTTGCGTAAGGTTTTGTCTTTTGCACGTCCAACTGTTTTTATATATTTGTGTGAGTTAATTATCCATTTTTTAATTTCGCCTATAGACGAAACTTATTAGTTTTTCCCTTCTTTGCACCCTCCCCTCCCCTTTAAAAAATGGAAAAGAAGAAAAAGATGCCTTCATTCTTAAAAAGAAATAAAAAATAGTCGACTTTAGAAAGTAGGTCAAGAAACATTTATTCAATCCAAAAAAAGATCCTCCTGACAAGAATACTCTTGATGAATACCCACCTATAGATTCTTCATCCTCTAGTGAGGAGTTCGTTGTTTGTGATATAGACAAAAAAGATAAAACCCAAAAATACCAAAAGAGTTCGGTGACCAATAATGCCAAAAAATCAGAGATAAATATGGAGGCCAAGAATGGCCAAAAAGACAAGACCAATAATACCGTTGAGTCTGGGGATTCGCCCTGTTGTTGGAAGTATACCACGTAACTGCATCATCAATATTGCGGAGATCTTGGAGATTACCAAGAGTTACGCACACCTTGGGGTAGAAGGTGGGATCTTGGAAGACCCAACAGAACTGAAGAAGTTCAATAAAAGAATTGTGTCGGTCTTTGTCATCAACAAGCGTACAAACAAAATTTGTCATTCGAAGAAAGACACTGGTTAAAACACTAGAGTCCCAGGGGTTTAAGCTACTACGTATTGTTAAGGGCAAGGGCTTCTTTATGTGGGACATATTGCTGCCCACAACTGAAGATTGCATGAAAGCAACTAGACGTGAGTTAATAACAAATGATCTAATACCCCGAACAGAGTATGAAAGCGGGAGAAGGACCAAACTGGCAATATACGAGGTCCCTCCTCAAGGTTATCGGGGAACACCTAGCAATCTTCTTGTTTCAGTACGGAGAAATTCTAGGTGCTTCATGCGATAGCCTGACTGGGGAATGGAGTTTTGATATCATGCTGGACCGTAAAGCCTTCATCTCCATCCACAACTGTCTGGATGTTACATTGCTGCCGGTCATAGTGACCAGCTGTAAACCAGTTTATTGGAAGTGTGGAGAGACTGGTCAACTCTCCTCTTCCTGCCCAGAGAAGAAAACCTCTGGAAGTCAGTCCCCAGTCGACTAAACTCCATCTCTGACCGCCTTTGAAATCCGCCACGCCTGTAATGGGCATGCCAGCCACCGGAACCGGAGTGGTTAAACCCCCGGTTGGGCCTACACCTACACCTAAGCTTCCATTCCTCGAAGAGCCTTCTCCCGCTGCAAGTGAAGTTGTGGAGGAGGCAAAGGTGGAATAGCAGGTGGCTGGCAGGGCCAAATGGAAGCGCCAGGCAGCGGGTCCTCGGTCCCCTGGAGCTTCTGGGACAAAAGACACCAACAGCATCGCTCAGTCTGTCAACAGTAAGGGCGACGCCCCAGCCTCAAAACAGACCTTAGATGAGCTTAAAAAGAAATACGATCCTGGTTTCGAAAAGACCGAACAACTCAAAAAATTAAAACAAAAACTAGACCAACAACGGATCTCAAAAACCTCCCCCATCAAAAAGACTATTTCCTCCACATCCACTGCCCCAATTTCAGCAAAATCTTCTCAGCCTTCTACATCCAGTCAGCACAAGACCTTCTCCTCTACTAAAAAGGCAATTCCCTCCACACATTCTTCCTAGCCCTTAACCCCCTTAGTAGAGAGGCCACTCCATCCACTTCCTTTTCCCATCCCTCAACCCCTTTCAGTAGAGATCTCAGCCCGTTCAGACAATCTTATACGCCCCGCAACACCCCCAGTCCTTCTACAATTAAAACTCCGGAAATGCCCCCTCCCCAAAACAAGAGACTGAGAAGCCCTAGGCAGGACTCAACAGAAAAAAGAAAAAGACAGATGCACATATTCAACTCAAAGATGTGTGCAAAATATCCCCTGCACAAGCCGATAAAGCAAGGGACTATGGCAATAGGATAAAGGATCTAAAATACCGCTTGCGGACAAGGATATCGAAGATCCTAAAAACTTCCCAAACACCGAAAGAGTGCTTACATTTATAAGAACTGGAACAGGGGCTAAACAGACTTGGGCCATGCTCGATGAAGCCTCTTTTAAAATGTCACCACCAATCGCTATTGTACAAAACGAAAAAATGAAAAAATGAAACAATCTTGTGCCTAGAGGGTCCCTATTTTTGTTCGCCCCTACCTCTATAGAGCACTATGACTTTCCCTTGGGATATAGGCAGCCTCTCCCAAGACGGTACCATCAAGACTAAAATGGGCCACGTGTCGATGGGGGATGCCGTCGGTATCCTTACCCCGTCTATGTTCATTTCAGGAAAGCAACCTTAATCGGTTTTCACTATGGCTCTGGTTAGCAAGTATAAATGTCCGAGGCCTGAGGTCGGAGTCTCGCAGGGCTAGTCTCTCTCGCAACATTCAGCGCCTCTGGGTGAATGTTTGTTGCGTACAGGATACCCGGTTTTCTTCTCATGGCCGTGTGGACATACTGACTAAAGGGTTCTCCCTTTATTCAGCATGTTTTGATGGTCGTTCGAGGGGTATCTCTTGGCTGGTGACCAAGTCTTTGAAGACTGCATGTACTCTTGTCTTCCAAGAGCCGGCGGGCAGGCTTTGAGTGCTAGATGTTACCATAAAGGATAAGGCTCTGCGTCTCATTGGGGGTTTATGCGCCGAATAACCACTGAGTGGCCTGCTTTGTTTCGGCAGATCGAATCGTTCTTGACATCTCGTCGGGTAGTTTAGCGGGGGATTGGAATGCCATCCTTGACCCGGATATAGATCGCATAAGGCCATATTCGGCTACTAACTACCGGGACGTGAAACCATTTCAGGACTTGTCGATAAGTGCCGAAATGAGAACCTTGGGAGGTAGTTTGGACTTGGCCAAATGGTGGCAGCTCGGCTCCTGGGGTGCTTTCTAGCTAACTCGACCGAGTCTTAGTTAGTAGAGTCGATGTAGGGCTCTTAGGGTGTCCAAGTTTCCATTACATAGTTTATACGGATCATAGGCTTGTCCAGGTCCGTGTAAACTTAGATAAACCCAAGGGAACGTTGGCTGGCTACTGGAAATTAAACTGTTCATTATTTGGTGAGCAGGATTTCTGGGCCAGCTGTTACTAATGATACAGAGGGAATTGACGGGGCGGTTGTTGGGAACGCCTGGCGGGATAAACTAAAATAAAAAATTAACACGTTTAGTCGTCGACTCAATCTAGATAAAGTAGAGGCGCAAATGGCTTTAGAACAAAAAGTCAATCGGCCTGTTAATCCCGTGATAGTGGGGAAATAGCCTCAACTAAGGCAGAGTTGTCCTCCTTGCTTATCAAGAAGGATCAAGCTCTGGGTGTTATGGCAAGTTTAAAAAGAATATCCTCGGAGGCGACGAATATGTCCGCTGAATTGCGCGCAGAGAAGAATCGGAGCGCGTCGCGGCGACATATCGCGTGCGTCACATTGCCGGATAAACGGACTGTAACTACAAACACAGGCATATGCAAGGCCTTTCAGGATTACTTTCAGGAACTTTTGACCAGGGATCCCGGTCTGAGCCCTGCTCAGTTCGACGTCTATTTAGCTGACTTTCCTTGCCTTGAGGCAGGTGCGAGAGTCCCATCACAGTCGAAAACAGGTTGGCCTGGATAAATCTTCCGGACTAGATGGTCTTCCCTACGAAGTCTAATTGAGGCAGTCGCCCGTTTTTGTTCCTTTGCTGACAAGGGTCTATACCTCAACGCTTCACCAGGTGTGTGATCAAGTTGCTGCTAAGGAGAAGAACGGTGGGGTTTGGTTAGATAACTTTCGCCCATTAACTATGTTAAACAGAGATTTTGGCGAAGATCTTAGCCTACCGTTTGCAGCTTGTCCTGTCTAGTCTGATTGGCTCCGAATAGATAGTGAAGCCGCGATGATAAATTTAGGCCTTCGATAGGGTTGACCATCGTTTTCTGGAGGCTGTTCTTTCGCCGGCCGGTTTCGGGCTCGACTTTCGCACCTGGACACGACTTTTGTATGCGACTCCCGGTGCGCTGGTAGAAATGAATGGGGTAAGATCGAAGCATTTCGTATTGTTTCGTTTCTTTCGTCAAAGTTGTCCGCTCTCGCCTTTGCTTTACGTTCTTGCGTTGGAACCTTTAAGTTAAGTTAAAGACGAATCCTGTCCAACGTGGAATTTCCCTACCTGTTGCTACGACCTCGGTCAGGTATTCTGCCTATACTAATGACGTTTCGGTTCTTGTGTCGAGCAGAGCCGAGATTGACGGAGTCAGCAAATAAATCAGTGGTTATGAGATGCTGACAGGGGCCAAGATCAACCGCGATAAGTCTGTTGGCTTGCGGTTGGGTGTGTGGAAAGGTGTTTCTCTTCCCGAAACTTTCCTCAGGACGGATGGGCCGTTCAAGTTACTCGGCGTCTGGTTCGGTCCTGATATCTAGTTGGAAATGAATTGGTCGGAGGTACACGGGAATGCCGAGATCGCAATTAATTTGTGCTTTTCCTTGAACGGGAGGGCGGAAGTATGTGTTTCACACATCTACCCGATTCTTCTTTACCGACTCTCTGTACTTCCACTTCCGTATGTCACACTATTGTCATTAGTAAGGGTCTTGTTCTCTTTCTTGTGGAGAGGCAGGGCCGCTATGTTATCTCGGGAGATCTGTTGCTTTCATCCATCTGAAGGCGGTCATGGCATGTCTAACATTGAGATTCGTCAATATATGCTTCGTATCGCCTTCCAAGACCGAATAGGATGAAGAGGGCGCCTTCTGGAAGGAAGACGTCCGTAGGAACTTCCCAGCCCATGAGTAGTGTGCACTCGAGCGAGGAGGAGGCCCACCGTACAACCCGAGCCGAATGCTCCTTCTATCGCGAATGTCGTCGTGCTCTAAAACGACTCTTTTGGGCATCGGATGGCCTCTCCAATGTCCAGGCGTTGCCTCGTAGGGCATTATATCGAGTATTAGTCTGGGGGTCCGTTCGAGATCTGATTGACGAGCTCGGCCTTACAAAGCAGGAGGCTCGCTCAATATCGCCTTGGGCGCCTGGGTTGAAATGCCTCAATAACCATGAGGTATCACTCACCTGGCTGGTGATTCGTGGGGCCCTCTGGGTCGCCAAAAGACTTTGTTTGGCGGGCTTGAAGAAATCTCCAAACTGCTGACGCTCTAGTGGGGAAGTCGAGACCATTGGTCACGCATTCTTTTATTCTCATGGTCCGCATGCTGCAGGGAAAGTTCTTTGTCCTTGAAGCCAGTTCTGTTTGTAGCAATGTGATGCCGCAGATGATGAAGGCTGAACAATATGTGTTCTTTTGCTTACTGGGTGCTATCAGTGTCGTGATTTTGACGACGCGTCAGACCGGATTCTATGATGGCGAGAGGTTCACTTCTTCCCAACTGATCTTGTATCTGATAAGTATCAGCATAAATCCCAGATTAGGACGGAAAGGCGGCGGCTCACCTCATTAGAATTTTTCAAAAGGTGGTCGAATCTTGCGCGTTTGTGCCGAGTAAAAGAGGCTGACCTGGAGTGGCATTTTCATGCCGGTTAGGTATCAGAATATTGTTTTCCTGGGTTCAACTTGGGCAACCCATCCCTGAAATTAGGATTGTTTAGATTTTTGTTTTTATGACTCTTAAGTTATTTCTTTTCTTTTTTTTTTCACTAAACTTAGCTCGGATGTGTTTGCTCATCGGTCCCTTTTATTTCTGTCCCTATTTTCCTTTAGTTTAACTACCCATCCCTTCTCTCGTTAGTTGGTCAGTGATGTCAGTTCTCTGGTGAATGCGGGCCGCCTTCGTTTCGCGTGTGTGTTTTTCGTATTTGTTTTTGTGTCAGAATGAGTGCGTGTTTTTGTGAGTGCTTGCGATGGATGAATGTCTTTTATACTTTTATAGTCTCGCATGGATTTCGTCTAGTTAACTGATATTTCTGTCACATTTAAGGTTTGTGGGGGGGGGGTATTACTAATATGATTTTGTTTAGTTACACGTAAATAGTTTATAAACATATTGTACATAATCATTAGGAAATTTTTAATTTTTTGTTTTTTATTCCCTTCCCCTCCCCTCATGGACAACGATTGTACATATGGGGTCGATTTAGGAATTTCATGAGACAATGAGGTATTTTAGTGGATGTAGTAAGAAAGGTAAGTATGAATGTGTTGTTTTAGTGGTAGGAATATTGTTTTGTATCATTGGGTCAGTGGTTGTGTCTAGCTAAGTTTTAAAATTAAGGCAGATGATGACCGTCCTTTTCCCCACCCCACTATTTTAGGCTTTGTGCCACGTTTTCTGTATTTGCTTTACAGAAGTAAATATTGGATTTTTTGCTTCAGGATCGCCTACCGGAATAGTACTGTTTCGGTAAGGTCTCTTGGGCGAACAAGTAATATGTTGCAAAACCCGAAACTTGTCATGACCCCAAGTCATAACATCACTGACTAGGCGATCCTGTGCACTAGTTGGAGTGTTTTCATGATAAATTATATTTGCACATTAAAAAACACAAACCTCCCTGTATAAAAATATACAAAAGTTTCAAAGTAGCTATTCATTCGCATTCGTTTTGATTCATACTCATGCCACATAATTTAAAATTACAATTCTTGGATTGAATTCACTGAAAAGAATTACTTCAAAAGTAACCAAATGTTAAATACTCTCGTTCCCTCAACGACGCTTTTTTAGGCGATTTTCTTAATCGATTCACCCCATGTAAGGCAATAATACCACTAAGACACAAGGGGGGGGAGAGAATGAGAACACTTTAGAAAGATCGGAAACCCAGTCCTAAATAGGAAAAGGCATAAGCCACGACTTCTGTTCAAAAGACCAGGGATGAGTGTGAAACGGACGATAGACCAACCTACATACCCCCATTGATAAACGAAAACAAAAATATAAAATAAATAATAAATAAAATTTCAGAGTTTACGGGGGGCGTTAGAAGTATAGAAATGAAGTAGACTTTGGATATTCATATATATATATTTCATGAGACACCAAATATTTCTCTGTGAAATATTGCACATAAGAAGTAAACGCATACTCGTTTTACTCTTGTAACTTTTTCTTTATTCTTGTGGTGCATTTCTTCAGTCATCTCAGATTCTACTATGCAAAAGAAATTGTTGCGAAGCTAAATTTACAAGAATTGAAAAAATTTATATAGAGCGATACTACATCGCACGCAAATCAGCATCCAAAATCTTAGCATTCACTTTATATCGAATACTAACTACATTCACACATACATACACACACAGACACACACACACACACGCACACACGCACATATATATATATATATATACCCAACGTTTGGGGCAAGTTAATAATTAGTAAGTTTCATGCCTACTTCGAATCATCATCTTATAAGCTAAGATATTGAAACTAGTGAACACATTCAGGCATAACGTCCAATGTTTTAGACAGGGATTAACCTAAAATTCAAAATCCGCTAACCCTAACATTAATTTATCTCTATGAAAATATTACCCTAACATTACCATGTCTCTATGAAAATCCTAAATTGTCCCCAAATTTACAATTCATTATCTGTGGGGGAGAGGAATAATACAACAATTTAAAAAAACCTCAATGAGTATGTATAATATGGAACAAACTATTTACAAGAAACTAAACAAAATATTGTTAGTAATAAAAACCCCAACAATCGTGTCAGAAATATCAGTTAACTGGACGAAATTGACGCGGGATTATAATGCTATAAAATATTGATTCATCCCAAGCACTCACACAGACACGCACTCATTGAGACAACAAATACGAAAACACACACGCAAAACGAAAGGCATCCCGCATCTACCAGAGAACTGACATCACTGACAGCCTTACGAGGGAGGGGATGGTTAATTAACCTAAAGAAAAATAGGGACAGAAATAAAAGGGGTCATTTAGCAGACATACCCTACCTAAGTTAACTGAAAAAAGAAACTAAAGATTCAAAAACAAACCTAAACTAGCCTAATTTCGGAATATGTTGCCTATGTTCAACCCAGAAAGAACAATATCCAGATGCCTAACCCTCCCCTTCAAGGAAAGATTCCTCCGAGACCACAGATTAACTGCGATCTCGGCATTCCCTTGTACCTCCGATCAATTCATTTCCAGCTGGATATCAGGACCGAACCAGACGCCGAGTAACTTGAACGGCCTATCTATCCAGATTAAAGGTCTAGGAAGAGAAACTCACTTCCACGCACCCAACCGCAAGCCAACAGACTTATCGCGGTTGATCTTGGCCCCTGTCACCATCTCATAACCACTGATTTCTTTGCTGACTCCGTCAATCTCAGCTCTGCTCGACACAAAAACCGAAACGTCATTAGTATAGGCAGAATACCTGGCCGAGGTCGTAGCAACAGGTAGGGAAATTCCACGTTGGACAGGATTCGTCTTTAACTTGCGAAGGCAAGGTTCCAACGCAAGAACATAAAGCAAAGGCGAAGCGGACAACCTTGACGAAAGGAACGAAACAATACGAAAGGCTTCGATCTTACCCCATTCATTTCCACCAGCGCACCGGGAGTCGCATACAGTAGTCGGATCCAGGTGTGAAAGTACGGCCCGAAACCGGACGCCGAAAGAACAGCCTCCAGAAACCGATGGTTAACCCTATCGAAGGCCTAAATTTATCATCACTTCACTGTCGACTTGTTCTAAGATCAAGCGTACCACATGAAGGTTGTCCTGAATTGACCTGCCCTTCAGAGCACAAGTCTTTTCAGAGCTAATCAGACTAGACACGATAGCCTGCAAACCAGTCGCTAAAATCTTTAACTCTGTAATTAACATAGTTAAAGGGCGAAAGTTACCTAACCGTTCTTGCGAAAAACTTGATCACGCCCCTGGTGAAGCGTTGAGGTATAGACCCCTGCTTCATCCAGTAGCCGAAAATCAGTTCCAGCTAAAGAACAAAAACATGCGACTGCCTCAAGTACACCTCATTAGAAAGACCATCTAATACCAGAGATTCATCCAGGCCAACCTGCTTCAGCGCTTCCCAGATTTACGACTCTGTGATGCGATCCTTGCACCTAGCAGCTTCAGCTGCTTCAAGGCAGGGAAAGTTAGATAAATAGGCGTCGAACTGAGCAGGGCTCAGACCGGGCTTCCTGGAAAAAATTTCCTGAAAGTAATCCCGAAAAGCCTCACATATGCCCTCGTTTGTAGTCACGGTCCGTTTATCCGGCAATGTGACGCATGCGATATGCCGCCGAGATGCATTCCTACTTTCCTCTGCACGCAATTCAACGGCCATATTCGTTGCCTCAGAGGACATTCTTTTAAACCGAGCACTAACTACCAGAGCTTGATCCTTCTTCATAACAAGGAGGCCACCTCTGCCTTAGCTAAATCTACGTCCCCACTATCACGGGATTTGGTTGCCCGGTCAACTTTTTGCTCCCAAGTCGTTTACATCGTTAATATATCTAGATTATAATCGACTATAATCAGCAGCAAACATTCTAATTTTAGATTTTAATTTGTCCCACCAGGTATTCTCAACCAAATCCCCGTCAGTTCCCTCTGTATCATTAGTAGCAGCTGGCCCCGGAAATCTTGCACAACAAATAATGATGAGTTCAATTTCCAGCAGCCAGCCATCTTAACTTTAGGCTTATGTAAGTTTACACAGACCCGGATGAGCTTATGATCCGAATAAACAATATAATGGAAACTTGGCACCCCAAGAGCCCTGCATCGACTCTCCTAACTAAAACTCGGTCGAGGTAACTAGAACGCACCTCTGTAGCCGAGCCGCCACTATTAGTCCAGGTCCCGAGGGTGTTAATTCCGGTACTTGCCGACAAGTTCAAATCTGTCGATAAAGTCCTGAAATGTTTTCACGTCAGGGTTGTTAGTACCAAAATTTGACCCTATACGATTTATGTCGGTCAAGGACAGCATTCCAATCCCTGCTAAAGCTACCCGACGAAAACAGCTCGATCTGCCGAAACAGCTGGCCGCTCTGAATGGACATTGGGCGCATAAACCGCAATGAGACGAAGAGATTTATCCTTTATGGTAACATCCATCATGCAAAGTCTGCCCACAGTATCTGCGAAGACAAGAGCACACGCAGCCTTCAAAGACTTTCTCACCAGCCAAGAGAAACCTCTCGAGCGTCCATCAAAACATGCTGAATAGAGGGAAAGCCCCCTAGACAGAATGTTTTCATAATCGCGAGAAGAAAACCGGCTCTCTTGCACGTAACATATATTCACTCCGAAACGCTGAAGGTCACGAGAGAGACTCCGACCTCACGCCTTTGGAATTCACACTTGCTAACCAGAGAGACATTATCAACCCGATTAGGGTTGCCCTCCTGCGTTGAATATGTCCGGAGTAAAAACACCGACGGGCTCTCCCAATGATCCTGTACCTATCTCAGTCTTGATGGTGCCATCAGGAGACAAGCCGCCAATGTCCAATGGGATCGTAAGTTTTAAAGCTCTGTAAAAAAAATGGGTGAGCGAAATGCGGGAGCCTCCCAGAACAAAATTGATTTAGTTTGATAACATTATCATTGTCAAAAGATGCTAAAGGTGGAATCATGCCAAAGACATAATTCGCCTCCTGTAGACTATATCTGTTGGCCAGGAACACCAATCCTCACAAGAGTTAAAATTCTCTTCGCATTCGGAAAGTTACTAGGATTTTCAAGTGGTTGATATATTTAAGTTTTTATAGAGGTATCAAATCTCTGAAATTTTTGATTTGGGCAGATAATCTTTCCTCTTGCACTTTTGATATTTTGCAAACATCTTCTGCGGTATTAAAACATAGATTGGTGATCTTTTTTTGTTTGCAGGTTCTATCTCGTCCGTTGACGAACTTCTTTGTCTTTTTAGCTTTTCTGATTTTTTTTTTTTTTTTTTTTTTGTGTGTGGAGCTAATGAGAGTTTGGACAGGGGATGGGTTACGAGGATGAGTAGGGGTAAATTTTTTCTTGCCTGAAGATTTGAGACTGGGAGCCTTCTTGAGAGACAGTACTTTTCTTATAGGAGGTAGAGCCATTTGCTTTATAAGATGGAGACGCCGGAGCTGAAGATGAGCCACTTAATTTTTCAGTCTGTAGACGTTTCTGTGTAAGGGATTCTTTTAAATTTTTTTTATAGTTTCTTCGAAAGATGTTTCACATTACTGTTGCTTGAGTCTATCGGAATAGATGGTCGGGGAGTCGAGTGGCGCTGTTTGCGCCTTTGCCTGATTTAGTTGTTATGGAACGAGGTCCCGCTGCCTGTAGCGTCCCTTTTGCCCAACTGACGCCCTGACATTCCCCATGTCTCTTCTCCGCAACCGTGCTGGCGGCGGGTAAAGGCTCCTCGGTGCTGACGGACCCAACCTAGGGTTTATTCACACCGGTCCTGGTTCTCGGGCTGAGAGTTGGGTCTAACTAAGGGGTTATCCCCACCGGTCCTGATCACTAGTATTCTCATTACAGGCGAGACAGAAACAACAGACTCGACCAAAGGGGAATTTAGTTGGGCGGAGGCCAGAACTTCAGAGGAATTCTTCTCTGTGCAAGAAGAGGACAGGTGAACGAATCTGTTCACACTCCTAGCACATTGGTCTACTCCCGGTTACGATCATAGGCATTTTCTGTCCCTTTACAGCCAGACAGATGGGGATGGAGATGGCCTTCCTATCGATCATGATCTCAAAACTCCACTACCCCTCCGGTCAGATCGTCAGAGGAAGCATGGAATATCTGTCCAAACTGGCACAGTTATTCAGCCAAGTGCTCCGCGATGAGGAACCTCATATGCTGAAACTTTGGTCCTCCACGTGTTTTTTGTCATTATGTGTCTTGTGGTTGCTGCTTCACAATCGGCAGTCGTAGGTAACAGAATGTCCCACATAAAAATCCTTTCCCTTTGATGATCTCTGAGCTTTAATGCCGAGAGAAGTCAAGCCTTTAATAACAGTGTCTTTTGTGGAGCGACAAATTTGCATGAACGCTTTTCCACCACAAAGACTGGCACAATTGTTTTCTCAACCTTCTTAAGTTATCTCTGGATTTGTCAAGAGCCCATTTGCTGTGACCAGATGTGTGTAGCTCTTGGCTTTCTCCACGAACTCCGTTATGTTGATTTTTACATTTTGGTGGGGATGTCTAGAAAGAGGGCATCACTCCGATCGCTACATTTTCGTCTTTGTTTCTGTTGTCGTCACTTGTTTGGTCTTGGTTTGATGAATTTTGACCATTCTCGGCCACCATACTTTTGTCTGAGATCTTGGTTTTTACCAAATTTTCTTTGGGGACACCATACTTTTTGTAGAAACCGGATTCTCGACCAAATTTTGGCCCTCTTCGACATCTATCTCTAATTCCTTATCAGTATTATTTTCAGATCACTTATCGGGAGGATCTTTCTTTTTCTTAGTCCCAAACATATTTTTTCTGGCCGTCTTTTTGGCTCCCATTTTTTCCCTTTTAAAACAAGTTCTCTTTTTCTTCTCTTTCACAAAAAAGAAACAGAAATTTAAAATGCAAATAACCAAAAACTAAATGCGAGTAAATCACAATAATAAAAGAAATTTAATGGTACAAAATAATAAAAACAGTTAAACATGCTAAAAGATTGCTGAAAAGAAAAACATAAGCAAAAAAGACAATGTACGGCAAAAATATAAACGGCTAACAATCACAAATCAGGAAAAACACACAAAAACGATTACACAAAAGAAAAAATTATACGCATTAAGCCAGTAAAACAATAAGTCTATCTATTTTTTAAATAATACAACCCTAAAATTCAAACAAAACACTACACTAAGAAAATACGAAACAATAAATATGTAAATACAGCTAATTACAAAACCAATATGGCTGCCGTTAAAAACAAGTCAACCCAGTAACATATGAAAATAAAAACAAGAAAAGAAGAAAAAACGGAGAGATTAGACGAAATAAACACAAAAATTAGAACAAATATGTATACAGAACTTTTACCAAATAAAACACATAAATCTGAACGGATATTTAAAAGGAACATAAAGAAGTAACAATTATTAAATAAATAAGGAAAAATAAAGTCTGACAAAAAAATTAACATGTAGAAACAACAAACAGATAAACTGGCAGGGGTTACAGAAAATAAAACGAAAAAAATAAATTCAAAAAGGAACTTAAAAGTAAGAGAAAATAAAAAATCTAATAAAATAAAAGAATGAGAGCAAAATAAATGGAAAAATAAAAATGGAGGGTAATAAATTGAAAAAGAAAAAATCAAAAACTTTTGCAAAACAGTCTGACAAAAAGAACGTAAGAAAAACGGTAAAAATAAATCAAACTTAACCAAAATGACGTTTACGGTTCAAAAAGTTTACAGAGTAGTAGAAAACGTCTAGTGTTAATCACCAGTCTAATTCGATCTGCAAAAAAAAACAAAAAAAAACGGAACTCTCCTCCGAGACAAGAAAATGTAAACCAAAGTTGAAACAAAGCAAAACAGGAACCGTCCACGCCTGAAAATAAGAGCGGCTGCTGTATTATGTCGATAGACAGAATCAAGAAGCACACTCGCTATTGGAATGGGAGGATAAAAGTAAATGACGGAATGGAGAAAATCAAAAGCTGACCCAGTCGAAATGAAAAATGGGAGACAAAAACAAACTGAGGATGTTGGAAATTTCAACATGGGCCATAACAAAAGAGACTTCCGGGAAACCGGTCAGGAACAACATTTATTCACATTAACTAGGAAAACAAAATTTGAATCTATCTTAACCGTTGCGTTAAGGGGACTTAAAAAAGAAAATCAAGGATAGCCCCGTCCACACGAACCAGGCTCGCCTCAGTTACCCACCTTTCGTTGAATTCTGTCGACATCAAACGCTTTCGATCAGATCTGATTTTAATCTTAAGCTGATATACGAATAACGTTGATTTTGCCAGATTCACTCTTTTCGTGAAATCCACACGACCATTCTAGCTACGGCTAGCAACGCAAACAACACCATCCGTTTTACCCCGGAGAACAAGGACGACACATTGTCACACGCGTACACGAGATTAATGGACACGAGCCGATCGGGAGCGATACGATCCGTCAACTCGTCGACATAATCCCAGAAAGGGCGCACCTGAGGACAACGGTAGAAGTCGTGCGAAGCCGTTTCCTCTAAACCAAGGACACACCGATGACAATCTGGCAAATCTCCCTCATCCCATCTGAAGATTAACTAATTGAAAGGTAGCACGTTCCGAATCAATCTCCAGCTAAGCGAAAACTCAGTGTTGCTGAGATAATCCGCCGCTGGAGCCCAAGACCAAAAGAAGTGCAATTCTGATGCTGACAAGCCGAGCCCGTCACACAGAGGATCCTTCGTGACCCCCTCCACTAATTCATGATACAATAGTTTCCTTCAAGGTCGACCGACACTCGCTGAGGAAGTTCGACAACCCTCCACGGCTGCTACGGCGCTTACACCAAGAAATAGGGGAGTGATGGCAAAGGTAGGGAAGGCGTCCCTAACACTCGACGCCCAAATCGAGTCCTCTGTCAAAACGCGGAATAGGAAAGCCAACCATGAGGCATGGCGATGACTCGCCATGTGTAGCAATTCCAGCCCCGATGAAAAGGACGCTCTTTACGGACCCAATGTTTGCGACCAACCCACAAGAGTTTGATCAACAAACGCTCGTTCGCCTCCATACGTTTCCAGTAAAGAGGAAGTACAGCAAAACGGTAAAGGATTAGGGACAAGTGGCACACGCCTCAGTGCTACCCTTTAAGGACAACACTCTTCGAAGTCAAGTCCGAACCGACGCTTCGACCTTTGCCTGTACTTCTGACCAATTCTTCTTCCGGGGGCCCTTCGGCTGGACATCAACCGAAGGGCCCCGGAAGCGCGACTCCCTTCCAAGCACCCAATCGCAAGCCCCCGTCACCTTCTCGTATCGTTCAAGGGCCTTCTTCACCACTTTAATGTCGCTGCGACACGACACAAAGATGGATACGTCATTTGCGTACGCAGAAATCCTAGCTCGAGTACAACCAGGGAAAACGGCGAGTCTCAGTAGGGCCGGACAACACGCCCTGTCCCTTAGCCGGAGAAGGAAGGGCTCCAACGCCAAGAGTAAAGCAAGGACGACAATGGGCACCCCTGTCGAACCGCTCGATCAGCGCAAAAGCGCTTGACCGCCTTCCGTTCACCTGTACCATAGTACTGTGGGAGAGATACAGGAAGCTAATCCACTTACAGAAGTCGGGTTCAAATCCAGCGGCCTGCAGGGACAGTAGCCAGGTACTGATGGTCAACTTTCTCAAATGCCTTGGCCTGATCCAAATTGATCAGCGCAGCTGGCTTTGTCGTCTTTTTCACCCTACATGATCGTGCGCATCAGATGCAGGTTGCTTTGAATTGTTCGTCCCCGCACAGCACAAGTCAGCTCGGGTCCCAACAAGCTTGCGACAACTGACTGCAACCTCTCTGTCAGGATCTTGGCCAAAAACTTTAACTCTGTGTTTAGCACAGTTATGAGTTTGTACTCATCTAAATCCGCCCAACATCTGGAAATCCGATTGGGGATGGATCCCTGTCGAAACCAGTTCTTGGACAGCACTGTCAAAATCGGGACAAAGATGTGTGACGGCCTCAAGTAAATTTTGTAAGCAGACCATCAAATCCTGGAGACTTTCCTCTGCCGACCTTCTTCAATGCCAAGTAGACTTCGCTCTCCGTGATCTCACCCTCGCAGCTAGATGCTTTAGTCGGCGAAAGCCGAGGAAAGTCAGCCAAATAGCTGCGAAACTCGTCGCAACTGAGACCAGGCTTCTTGGTAAAACGGCTGTCGAAATACCGCCGAAATGCCTTGCACATGTCCTTGATCGACCTCAGAGAGCTCCCCTCTGGGGTAATGATCTCGCGAATGTATTGATCGAAACCTCATTGGATCTCTTCCTTGCGCAATTCTGGGCCTGTTTTCACGGTTTCGTTAGACATCTTGTATAACCTATGTCTAACTACTTGGCCATGGTAGCGCTTGCTAGCCTCACGCTTCAGGGCCTTCTTAGCTACAGTTATTTCTCGGGAATCCCCCAGCCAACGCCTGGGACAGACTATCCTCTAGAGTCTTCAACTTTTTAGCCTTATCTAGAGCGAGTCCTTGGCTATATTTAGTGGTGAAGGACCTAATCCTATCCCTAAGCCTCTCCCACCACCTCCTCACAATAACCACCCCCACTAATTCCCGGTGCATTAATCTGCTGTGCTGAAAGTCCCGCCTGTCAAGTAAGGACAGATTGAACTTCCAGTGTCCAGCTATTCTAGGCCT
Organism: Acanthosepion lycidas; assembly: GCA_963932145.1. NCBI lineage: Eukaryota > Metazoa > Mollusca > Cephalopoda > Sepiida > Sepiidae > Acanthosepion > Acanthosepion lycidas. The sequence continues at coordinate 69,021,839 of OZ010576.1, forward strand.
AGTACCTAACACCATCCGGGCACAGACGAGTCTATGATCGCAATAGTCTACATGGTAGAACGTGGGACAATCTATTAAATCTAGGTCGACCCTTCTTACTAACATGGAAAGACGGCCAACTACGAGCCTACGTCCACATATCTCCCTCTCCGATCAGATCAACCAGGCTACGATCGCCCGATGCATTCCCACTAGCTCCCCGCCCCCTATCTATCAGAAACATCAGTTACCTGGACGAAATCGATGCGGGATTATAATGGTACAAAACATTCATTCATCCGAAGGACTCACACAGACACGCACTCATTGAGACACAACAGCAAATACGAAAAGGCACACGCAAAACGAAAGGCATCCCGCATCTACCAGAGAACTGACATCACAGGCCACCTAACGAGGGAGGGGATGAGAAATTAAACTAAAGAAAAATAAGGATAGAAATAAAAGAGGCCAATTAGCAGACATACCCTACCTCAGTTAACTGGAAAAAAAAACTTAAGATTCAAAAACAAACATAAACTAGACTAATTTCGGGATAGGTTGCCTATGTTTAACCCAGGAAGAACAAAATCCGATATCAAAGTGCCACTCCAGGTCAGCCCCTTTCACTCGACAAATTCACCCACCTTTTAAAAAATTCTGATGAAGTGAGCCGCCGCTTTTCCGTCCGATTCTTGACTTTAAGCTGATGCTTAAATTACAAGATCATTTGGGAAGAAGTGAACCGCTCGCCTCTATAGAATCCTTTCTGACGTGTCATCCAAATCAACACCTAGCAAACAAAAGAACACATATTATTCAGCCTTCGTGAATGGTGGTGCCACATTGCTACAAACAGAAGTGGCCTCAAGGACAAAGAACTTTCCCCTCAACATGCGAACCAAGAGGCCTTCACCAAATTTGCACAACGGCGTCACTAACCTGCAATGAAAGAAGAAGTGGCCCAGGGTCTCGACTGCCTCATCACTGCATCGGCAGTATGGAGATTTCTCTAAGCCCGCTGAATAAAGTCTTTTGGTGACCCAGTGGGCCCCACGAGTCACCAGCCAAGTGAGAGATGCCTCATCGTTATTGAAACATTTCTATCCGGACACCCAAGGCCATATTGAGCGAACCTCCTAATTCGTAAGGGCGAGCTCGTCAATCAGCGCTTGACGAACGGCCCCCCCTGACTAAAACCTGATATAATTCCCTTCGAGACAACGCCTGGATATTGGAGAGACCATCCGATGCCCATAAGAGGCGTTTCAGAGCAAGACGACATTCACAATAGAAGGAGAATTTGGGTCGGGTTAAACGGTGGGTCTCCTCCTCACACGAGTGCACACATCTCAGGGGTGGGAAGTTCTTACGGGCATCTTCCTTCAAGAAGGCGCCCTCCTCATCCGATTGGCGACACATTTGATCTAGGAACCCGATGCGAAACATATATTGACGAATCATAATGCTAGGCATGCCTAGACCACCTTCAGATGGATGAGGGCAACATATCTCGCGAAATACCCTAGCGGCCTTGCCTCCCCACAAGAATAAGAACAAAGGCCTTAATAATAGCATTAGTGTGGCATACGGAAGTGGAAGTACAAAGAGCTGGTAAAGGAGAGTCGGGTAGATGTGTAAAACACATACTTCCGCCTTCCCCTTCAAGGAAAGATTCCTCCAAGACCACAGATTAACTGCGATCTCAGCCTTCCCTTGTACCTCCGACTAAATCCTTTCCAACTGGATATCAGGACCGAACCAGACGCCGAGTAACTTGAACGGCCCATCCGTCCAGAGGAAAGTTTCGGGAAGAGAAACTCCCTTCCACACACCCAACCGTAAGCCAACAGACTTATCGCGGTTGATATTGGCCCCTGTCACCATCTCACAACCACTGATTTCTTTGCTGACTTCGTCAATTTCGGCTCTGCTCGACAACAAGAACCGAAACGTCATCAGCATAGGCAGAATACCTGGCCGAGGTGGTAGCACCAGATAGGGGAATTCCGCGTAGGACTGGATTCGTCTTTAACTTGCGAAGGAAAGGTTCCAACGCAAGAACGTAAAGCATAGGTGAAAGCGGACAACCTTGACGAAAGGAACGAGACAAGACGAAAGGTTCCGATCTTATCTCATTCACTTCCACCAGCGTACCGGGAGTCGCATACAGATGTCTGATCCAGGTGCGAAAGTTCGGCCTGAAGCCGGCCGCCGAAAGTAGAGAAATCGATGGTCAACCCTATCGAAAGACTTCGACTGATCTAAATTGATCAGCGCAGCTTCACTGTCGACTTTCTCTATGATGAAGCCATATAAAGGTTGTCCTGAATAGTCCTGCCGTTCACAGCACATGTCTGTTCGTAGTCAGTCAGACGAGAGAGGACAAGCTACAAACGGTTGGCTAAGATGTTTGCCAAAATCTTCAACTCTATATTTAACATGGTTAAAGGGTGAAAGTTATGTAACCCATCCCCACCGTTCTTGTCCTTGCGAAACAACTCGATTACACACCTGGTGAAGCGTTGAGATATAGACCCCTGCTTCATCCAGTTGTTGGAAATCAATTCCAGCAAAGGAACAAAAATGGACGACTGCCTCAAGTAAACTTGGGAAGACCATCTAATCTCGGAGATTTACCCAGGCCAACCTGCTTAAGCGCTTCCCAGATTTACGACTCTGTGATGGGACCAGCGCGCCCAGACGCTTCAGCTGCCTTAAGGCAGGGAAAGTCAGATAAATAGGCGTCGAACTGAGCAGGGCTCCCTGGAAAAAAATTTTCTGAAAGTAATCCCGAAAAGCTTCACATATTCCCGTGTTTGAAATCACGGTCCGTATATCCGCCGAGATGCATACCTACTTTCCTCTGCACGCAATGCAGCGGCCATATTCGTCGCCTCAGACGACATTCTTTTTAACCTAGCCCTAACTACCAGAGATTGATCCTTCTTGATACGCAAGGAGTCCAACTCTGTCTGAGCTAAGTCTATTTCCTCACTATCACGGGATTTAATTGCCCGATCTACTTTTTGCCCCCAAGCATTTTGCGCCGCTAATCTATCTAGATTGGGTCGACGACTAAAATCAGCAGCAAACGTTATAATTATAGATTTTAATTTGTCCCGCCAGGCATTCCCAATTACAACCTCCGTCAATTCCCTCCGTATCATTAGTGGCACCAAATAATGAGCAGTTTTATTTCCAGTAGCCAGCCATCCTAACCATAGGTTTATCTAAGTTTACACGGAACGAGACAAGCCTATGATCCGAATGTAATGGAAACTTGGACACCCTAAGAGCCCTACATCGACTCTACTAAGTCTCTGTCGAGGCAGCTTGAAAGCACTCCAGGAGACGAGCCACCGTAATTTGTCCAAGTTCAAAGTACCACCCCAGGGCGCTCATTCCGGTACTTATCGACAAGATCAAACCTGTCGATAAAGTCCCGAAATGGTTTCACGTCCCGGTTGTTATAGTACCCGAATATGGCCCTATGCGATCTATATTAGCATTCCAATCCCCTGCTAAAACTACCCGACGAGATGTCAAGAACGACTCGATCTGCCGAAACAAAGCAGGCCACACAGAATGGTTATTGGGCGCATAAACCCAAATGAGAATTGCCAAGAGACACCTCTCGAGCGTCCATCAAAAGATGCTGAATAGAGGGAAAAACCCCTAGACAGAATGCCTTCATAATCGCGAGAACAAAACCGGGTCTCTTGAACACAACATATATGCACCTCGAGACGCTGAAGGTCACGAGAGAGACTCGCCCTAAGTGACTCGGGCATTCACACTTGCTAACCAGAGATACATTTATCAAACCGATAAGGGTTGCCCTCCTGCATTGAAAATGTCCGGGCTAAGGACACCGACGGCCTCTCCCAATGATTTCAGTCCTGATGGTGCCATCAGGAGACAGGCTGCCAATGTCCAATGGGAACGTAAGTTTTAAAGCTTTGTAAATGGAGGGGTGAACGAAATTCGGGAGCCTCCCAGAACAAAATTGATTTAGTTTTCTAACATTATCGTTGTCAAAACATGCTAAAAGTGAAAACATGCTATGGACCTTATCTGTTGGCCAAGAACACCAGTCCTCACAACAGTTAAAATCATCTTCGCATTTGGAAAATTATTAGGATTTTCAATATCTAAGTTGTTGATTTTCTTAAGTTTTAGTAGAGGTTTCAAGAATTTTTTTGATTTCTTCTTGTAATTTATAGATTTTGGAAACATCTTCCCCGGTATTAAAATTTGGATTGGTGATCTTTTTTTGTTTACAGGTTCTTGACCGTTGGTTTTTTTGCAGAGCTAATGGAAGTTTGGACAGGGGATGAGTTAGGAGGAACGGCAGGGGTAGGCTTTTTCTTGGCTAAGGATTTGAACTGGGAGCCTTCTTAAGGGTAGTCATTTTGGAAGAGGTGGGGGCACTACTTTTGTTATAAGAGATGGAGCCATATGCTGCTGTTTATGATCTGGAGACGCTGAAGCCAAAGATGAGCCACATAATTGTTCAGCCTGTAGTTGTTTCTGTGTAAGGGCTTCTTTCATTTTTTGTAGGTTTTCTTTTTTTTTTTTTTCGTAGGATAATTCATATTGCTTGAGTCTATCGGAATAGATGGTCGGAGAGTCGCCCTTGGAGCTGCTAGAGGGAGTGGCGCTGTTTGGGCCTTTGCCTGTTTTAGTTGTTGTGGAACGAAGTCCCGCTGCCCATAGCTTCCCTTTTGCCCAACCGATAACCTGCAATTCCCTCTTTCTCTTCTCCGCAACCGCACTAGCGGCGGACAAAGGCTCCTCGGTGCTGACGGACCCAACCTAGGGTTTATTCACACCGGTCCTGATCGCTGGCATACCCATTACAGGCGAGACAGAAACAACAGACTCGACTAAAGGAGGAAGCATTGAATATCTGTCCAAACTGGCATAGATAGGCAGCCAAGTGCTACCCAATGATCTGAGGAGAAACTTTATATACTGAAACTTTGGTCCTCCGCCTGCCTTCATATTCAGTTTGCAGAAGAATGTCTTTAGTTATTATGTCTCCTTTGGTTGCTGCTTCAGAATTGGCAGACAGTTCGTCCCACAAAAAAGGGAATCTTTGATGACCCTATGAGCTTTAATGCCTAGAGAAGTCAAGGCTTTGATAACAGTGTCTTTTGTGGAGCGACACATTTTGCACGAACGCTTGTCCATCACAAAGACTGACACAATTCTTTTTTCAACCTTCTAAAGTTCCTCGGGATTTGTCGAGAGCCCATTTGCTGTGACCAGATGAGCGTAGCTCTTGGCTTTCTCCAGGAACTCCGTTATATTGATTTTACATTTTGGTGGAGAAGTCCACGAAGAGGGCGTCTCTCCGGTCGCTACATTTTTGTCTTTGTTTCCATTGTGGCCACTTTTCTGGTTCTCGTTTGATGAATTTTGACCATTCTCGGCCACCATACTTTTGTCTGAGATCTTGGTTTTTACCTTATTTTCAACATTTGGGGAAAACATACTTTCGTTGGATGCCGAATTTTTGCCCAAATTTCGGCCCTCTTCGGCATCCATTACTAATTCCCTGTCAGTATTATTTTTAGATAGCTTATCGGGAAGATATTTCTTTTTCTTAGTCCCAAAAAGATTTTTTCTGGCTGACTTCTTGGTTCTCAATTTTTCCTTTTAAAACAATTTTTTTTTCTTCTCTTTCACAAAAAAAAGTAATACAAACAATCAAAAAGATAAATACGAATAAATCATAAAAGAAAATGTAAAGGGACAAATTAATAAAAAAAAAAATGCTGTTAAACGTGCAAAAAAGCAGAAATCAGGAAAAACACACCAAAAACGATTACTCAAAAGAATAAGATTACACGCAGTAAGGCATTAAAACAATAAGACTGTGTTTTAAAAAATCATACAACATTAGAATTAAAACAAAACGGTACACAAGGAAAATACGAAACAACAAATACGTAACTAATCACAAAACCCGATAAAATAAAACGGAGAGATTAGACAAAATAAACACAAAAAATTACAACAAATATGTACACAGAACTTTTAACAATTAAAACGCAGAAGACTTAACGGATATTTAAATGGAAAACAACGAACGAAGTAACACGTAACAAGGAAAAATAAAGTCTGATGAAAAAAATAACATGTAGAAACAATAAACAGATAAACTCTGGCAGAGGTTACAGAAAATAAAACGGAAAAAATAAATTCAAAAAGGAACTTAAAAGTAAGAAAAAATTAAAAAAAAAACTAATAATAAAAGAATAAGATCAAAATAAATGGAAAAATAAAAATGGGCAGGGTAATAAATCAAAAACTTTTGCAAAACAGTCGTCAGAAAAGAACATAAGAAAAACGGTAAAAATAAATCAAACTTAACCAAAATGGAGCTTACAGTTCAAAAAGAATCGTAGAGTGGCAAAAAAATGTCTATTGGTAATCACCAGTCCAATTCAGTCTGAAAAAAAAAACCTCTCGTTACCCTAAAGGGTAATCAGGCTAAAGAGGAAATAAAACGAAACAATTTTTATTGATAAAACTACTAGAAACTAATTAGCATAAAACCACGTGACAGAAGAAGATAGAAAAAACACATAGCTTCTATTCCAATAACCAGGATTTCCTATACCTACACCAGTTTAAAATCTCTGATCTTTGATTTAATACATTATTAGGTTCATGGGAGTTGGCTATTGCTAATTTTTCCTCCATACATAATAAGCAATACTTGTCCTCTGCTTTATACTTTATAAAAAATAAGCAAAAATAAAATCATTCTTGATAATGGCTAAAAGAATAGTCGAAAGCGAAAGATAGTGGATGCACTCTTTTATCAAAGACATGTAGTTGTGGTACGTAACGGTAAGCGCACTTTCGATGCTGCTTCGCATTAATAATGGTGTTTGTGCGGAAGCAAACCCATGAAAAGTTTTGAGAGGCAAGTCAATATGAAATATTGTTCATACGTTATGAATACGATACGTTATTCTAAGAGAAGACTTTAAAATTCGGTTGCCTCATTACGTGTATGTGTATAGTCTTCATTTTTCATGATATGTCCTCTTTTTTGTTCACATATTTGTTTTTTATACCATCTATCATCGAACAGCGCCTGTAACATTTCTTTAAATAAGTGATGTTACATGTTTTTTTACTTCTAACTCCTCGTTCCTTGCCTTCATTTCTGTTCATTTTTTAGTCTTCCTTCTTCAATTTTTCCATTCCTCTGTTAGATTCCCTGTATCATCTTTATCTTCTTCACCCTCGATAATTTTTGCCTTCGCCATTAATGACCTAATCACTGTTATAAATACAATGACCACTATGAATATTATTACCACCATTAATAATAGTCATTAAAATAACCACAGCAGTGTCTTTTTGCATCCTTTGCATTCCTTTATTCTATTTCTTAAATCAATTACATTTTCCTTTTAATTTTTTTACTTAACTTTTCCCTAATTTTTCTGTTTCCTTCATACCTTTGTTCTCGTACCTTTATTCCCTGATTTCCTTTTTTAAATAAATAGATATGTTTTACAAATATTTGAATGCACAAAACGTCCCGGAGTATTAAGATTAATTAGTATTAATCTTCCAAAAATCATTTGCCTGTCTGCTTCAAAACAGCTTTCGAAATACTGACTCTATCTCAGCTCCGTGTCAACCAGAAACTAGGCGATTGACACATCATTATTTCATATGATATGAGTTTCTATTCAGCCTTCTACCGCTCTTTTACTTTCTTCCATACCTTTCTTTAAATGTTTACTTTCGGGCTCTTTTCCCCACTTTTTCAACTATTCATTTTATCGACATGTTCTCTCTCATCAATTATTTTTCTTTTGATTTTTCTCTTTTATCAATTTTTTCATCATCCATACTTTTCATTCTCTTTCTAATTCCCTGAATACCGGCATCTCTTTATTTCTCAATCCGCCTCGTGCCAAAGAATAAATGTTATTTCAATGATGAAATTTAATTTTCTTTTTGTCCAATTTTTACGAACTAAATTTTACTTTCTTCAGTGTATTTCTTTTTTGGGTTTAACACCCCCACCCACCAGAATTTCTTTTTTTTTTTTTTTTAATTTGTTATGTTTAATTGTTGTTTGTCAACTTTATTCGCTTTTATTTTTAGCTTTTATCATTTTGTATTTTTACGTGCTTATTGTTACCAAATTTAATCCGCTTTTATTTTTCACCTTCTTGTAAACCAAGTTTGATTTTTTTTCTTTTTCATCCGGTCACGAGACTTTTTTCTTTTCATTTAATTTTTGTTTCATTGTGAAAATAAGCCATTAGTATATAAGATGAACTTTTGCTTGTTTGACCCTGGTGATTTTGGACCAACATAGCCGAAAATTTCGATTCAACGGCGGTGTAGATGCAAAATATGTCACCGCCTAAAAAACGGCCTGGACTGAAAACAGGCCTCAAAAAGAAGCAACATTACAATAACCTAAGGGGCTCGTTCATTAACAGTAACGAGCTCCTTCCTATTCCAGAAGCAATAGATGCCGTCCCTGCTGACCACCAAGGTAGGATCTCTGACACTTCAAGAGGTCAGCAGAGAAACAATGGAAAAGCCTCAAAATAGGGCCCAAGTTTTTGGCTTGGAGGTCTAATACTCTATGAGACAGAAGAACAGGCTAAAATGTTGGCAGGAAGTACTCTGACTACTAAGTCAGTCCGTCTTCAAACCGAGTATATGGGTACGAGACGAACAAAAATTACTGTCAATGGAGTCCCGGTGGACATCAGTGGAGATACAGCGTAGTGGATGAGGTGACTGTAACAATGAGGAGGGCTCAAGTTGCCACAGGAGATTTCGTCCTGCATGTTTCATTGACGAGGAAGAGTTTTGCGGAGATCTCCAATGTTTTGTTGTGTAGGGACAAAATGATGCCTGTCGTGGTCGAGGGCTACCGTCTCTATTGCTGGGCATGTGATGCTTCGGGACACATGTCCAAGTATGTACCGACAAAAACGCAGTACCTCAACCTAGCCAAGCAGCATCAGAAGTGTCTGGTAAGGATCCCGATGGTGTTTGGAGGGAGGTGGCAAAGAAAGGACGGAAGTTATCAAGCCCTAACTCCCCACAACAGCAGGAAGCCTCACAGCAGGAACAACAACCTCAAGAGAGGCCGGAGCACTGAAAAGCAGCGCCATCCGCTGCCTCAGCCCCCAAAAGGGCTTCAACAAGAGAAAGATCAGCAGCCCATGCAGAAAAAGCAGCAGCAGTAACAAGACCAACAACAATAACAACAGCTGAAACTACAGAAAAAAGATCAAGAACAACAGAAGAAATATCAGCAGAAACATGATCCACAACAACAAAACGACCAACAAGAAAAACGACCAACAAGAAAAACGACAAGAAAAACTACAAGAACAACATCAGCAGAAACAGCAAAGAGGAACAGATTCTGATATGGAGACGGAGTTAATGCCCCCATCTCGGCCCTCCACTTTGAAGAGGGGAGGAGGAGGAGATGACCATAAAAAAAGAGAAGCAGGCTGGACGAAGCAGGAAGGAGAAGGAAATGTCCAAAGCCGTCTCATAAACTGTCCATCCGTCACTAGCGGAATTTCAAGGCCCAACTCTCTAGTCAAGGAGCCTCCCCTCTTCACTCTCTAGAGCTCTGTCCCCCTCCACTTCACACCTCCCCAACCGTCCACTTCTATCCCGATGTCAGCTTCTATCCACCCGTCCAGAAAAAAAAAGGAAAAAATTCTTTACCAATGCTGAGAACATTTGTAATATTTGACAGAAGTGAAGTAGCACAAAAGAAGTCCTTCTTGCTTTTGTCGACGGGAAGTCGGTGGAGTATCCCCGCAACTTCCCTAAGGACTCTGGGCTGACTGCTTATATTAGGAACACGGGGAAATATTTAAAGTTGGTCCCACCTATATGAGGCAAAAGATGCCTTTCCCGAACTGCGCATGACCCAGATGGGTACATCAGATTTAAAGAATTTTTTAAAAATTGTGTGCAGGGAGGGTCCCGGTGCTTCTCAACCCATCTCTATACAGGGCCTTAGAATTAACATATCCCATAGTCATAGATGTCCTGGATAGACGGATGATGTCAAATTTGGGCTCAGGGAGCATAGGACAATCCGTCGGGGTCCAGATTTTCGCCTTGTATGTGAATAGGTTGATTGTTGTTTTTTTTTTCTCAAGATAGCCAGCCTGAATAAGAATTGAGGGATCGGAGTAAGGCTGTGACCTCTTCTCGTTCGGTGTGGCTGTCGCCGAGATCCAGGAAACTCACTTTGTTTGCAACATTGATGCTTGGGTGATGTCTAACGACATATGGAGACCGACTGGGCAGAGGTTTTTCTTTGCTAGATGCGAGAGTGGACTTTGTCCATGTCGATGCTGGAGCCGGTTAGTCGTGACCGATATTGCGGTGAAAAGTAGTTCGTCCGGATCGTTGCGGCTTATGCGCCCAACGACAGGAGGAGCGTGCCTCGATTTTTGTGGTAGTTGGAACCGTTCCCGGTGGATTCTGCGCGCTTAGTCTTAACGGGGGACTAGAATGCCGTCCTGGACACCAGATTAGACAGGAGGAAGGGAACTAGTGGGAGGTCGACCGATCGTAGCTTGGTTGATTTGATGGGCCAGTTTGGTCATGTCGATAGATACTGAGTCGATGGGGGAGATGTGGGCGTGGGCAATTTACCTGGATAGAATGTTAGTAAGAGCTGACATAGATCTACTAGATTGTCCCACCTTCCACTGCTTAGGCTACTCGGACCACAGACGAGTCTGTGATCGGTGGCGTTAGATTGTAGGCCTAGAATGGCTGGATACTGGAAATTCAATCTATCTTTACTGGACAGGCACAACTTCCAGGAACAGCTAACTACCGTAGTGAAACGGGAACTAATGGAGGATGTTATTGGGAATAGGTGGTGGGAGGTGTTTAAGGATATGATTAGACTACCGTGTTTAGCAAACGGTTCGCACTATCAAGGCTAACAAGGTGAAAGCTTTTAAGGATAGTCTTTCCCGGGCAGTGGCTGAGGTATCCCCTAGAGATAGCTTTAGCTAGAGAAGCCCTGGAATGTTTGGCTAGCAAGCGCTACTTGGGTTAGGTAATTAGACATACGTTAATCAAGATATTTCGAACCTCTGAACATTGGCGCAGAATTGCGCAAGGAAGAGATTCGCCGAGGTTCCAGTCGCTACATTCGAAAGGTCAAAACACCGAAGGGGCGTACTCTGAGGTTGACTGACGGACATGTGTGAGCTGTTTCGGCGGCATTTTGAGAGCCGGTTTGCCAAGGAGCCTGATCTCTGTGACGAAGAGTTTCGCAGTTATCTGGCTGCTTTTTCTCGGCTTCGCTGACTGAAACGGCTTGCTGCGAGTGGGAGTTCACAGAAGCCGAGGTCTACGCGACACTGAAGAAGGTCAGTAGAGTCAAGTCGCCGGGTCTGGATGGTTTACCCTATGAATTGTACTTGAGACTGTCACACATCTTTGCCCCGATTTTGACTGTCGTGTTCAACAACTGGTTCAGCCAGAAGTCCGTTCCCGACCGGATCTCCAGGGTGATCATGCTGTTGAAAAAGGGCAAGGGTGTTGGGCGGGCCTGACGGAGCGTTTGCAGTCAGTTGCTGAGATTCTGTTGGGACCCGAGCAGATTTGTGCAGTGAAAGACCTACCAATTCAGAGCAACCTGCATCTGATCCACACGATCCTAGAAGGTGTAAAAGACGATGAGAAAGCCGCGCTGATCAATTTGGATCAGTCCAAGGTACTTGATAGGGTCGACCATCGCTACCTGGATGCTGTCCTACAGACCGCCAGATTCGAACCCGACTTCTGCCGGTGGATTAACCTCTTGTATCGCCCCTACTCCAGTGATGTGGTACAGGTGAACGGAAAGCGGTCGCGCGCTTTTGCGGTTTCTTGATCGATTACTCAGGGTTGTCCACTATCGCCCCTACTTTACGCTTTGGCGTTGCAGCTACTCCTTCGCCGGCTGAGAGACAGGACGTGCAGTCCGGCTCTAACTAATCGCTATCCCTCGAAGGGCTCGAGCCAGGGTTTCCGCGTATACCGATGTCGTCTCGCAATGACACTGAGGTGATATTGAAGGTGTTTGAACGGCACGAAAAGGTCAAGATTAACCGCAACAAGATTTCCGGCTTAGAGTTAGGTGCCAGAAAGGGAATCGATCCTCCGTGTCTCTTTGGTTGGACGGACGGTCCTGGCCGCATTCTCGGAGTGTGGTTTAGACCCGACTTCAATCTGGAGAAAAATTGGTCAGAAGTACAGGCAAAGATCGACGCGTCGGTCGAGACTTGGCGTCGAAGGAGGTTGTCCTTAAAGGGTGGGACTGAGGCATGTACCATATACGTCTTTCCTCTTATCCTTTACTGCTTGTCTGTACTTCCTCTCTGTAAGGAACGTAAGAAGGCTATCGAACGCTTGCTTTCCTCCCTCTTGCGGAGCGGGCGGCCGCATGCATCACACCGACAGAGACGTGACGTGGGACTCGATATTGGTGGGGAGTGTAAGGGCTGCCTTCCCTTTCCTTACTATTACTCCTCCCCTTTCGCAGGCTGAGCACCTTCGTAATCCCCGGGATCAATCGAGTTTCTTCTTCGGGTGTCGATCGACCTTGAGGGTCATTCCTCGATCAAGTGACCTTTCTCGGCCTAAGAGAGTGTTCTATCGTGTACTAGTGAAGGGGGTCGCGAAGGATTCACTTCACGGCCGGCTCGGCTTGTCAGCGGATAAGTTTCGCTCATTTTGGTCAGCAACGCTGAGTTTTCGCTTACCTGGCGATTGGTTCTTGCGATGTGAACGTTATGATAATCCGGTTCTTCGAGCATCAGCTCAGGATAAAGATTAGAACACACGTTTGGTATAGACAGATTTCAGCGAAAGGTGGGTAACTACGGCGAGCCTGGTTCGCGTGAAAGGGGGTAGCTTTGGTTTTCTTTTTTTAGGTCTCCCTAAGTCACAACGGGGTGGTTTCCTGCGGAGCCCGCCCCTGATTAGGATAAACCCTTCTTGTGTACCTAGTTAATGTAAGTGTCTTTCCTGGCCTGTTCCCGGCTTCTTCTTTGGTTATGATCCAAGTTGAGATTCCCAACCTCCCCAGTTTGTTTTTAGCCCCTTTTTCATTTCGACTGAATCAGTTTTTCCACATGGCCGTATTTATGTTGTGCTTCCCTCTCCCTTAGCGAGAAAGCCTCCTGATTATGTCTAAATTCAGAATACAGCGGCCTCTCTTAATTCTTTTGAGTGTTGACAGGTCCAACTAACATCAGTTATATTTAGTTTGTGTGTTTTTGTTATATTTTAGTTTGTTTTGGGGTTGATCCCCTCCCTCCTCATTGCGTATCATCAACAGATTTTTATATAGAATTTTATACTCATTAATTTTTATGTCATGAGGTGTTTAATAGTTTCCCTCTAAGTGTGCGCTATTGTGGTATATGTAGAATTGAATGATGGTAGATGAGTTCTTTTGGTGCAAATTGTAATGAATAAATGGGTCATGAATCTGATTAGGTATGTATAAGATAGTATCGACCAGCCTCAACACATTCCCTTTTTAGGCCTTGTGCCCCAATTGTATTTTATATGCAATAAATTGCTATAGGCTGGAAACGCGTATCTAGTTTGAAAGACGCAACAACGGCGTTATAGCACGAAGTAATGCACACCGAAACTGTCAACAAGCAACTGACATTTCCTGCCTAACCATAGCAATTTCAGGTATATTGGGCACCGGTGTTTCATAAAATCACTTGCTCTTTAATCCGTCTGATTTTACGTTCAATAACGCGATTAATGTTATTAGTAGGAAAATTTCTTGGATCCTTGCAAATTCTCCGTTTAATATGCTAGGAGAACAAAACATTAAAGCACGAATGACCAAGATGAAAACTAGACCAATCTTTCGGGCTTAGTTTCATTTCGTGTACAAGCCTGTGAACGTGGGTTTTCGAAAAATACTGGTGATAAAAGTACCATCCTTACGTTCTATGAAAGCATCTGAAAAGGTTAAGATACCATTACTCTCAACACAGTAAATTGAAGGGATAGATGGAGAGAATTGAGTTCCGCAAAAAAGTCAGTGACATTTCTAGCAGAATCAAAAATGGAAAAGGTATCGTCAATGTACCGCATATAAACACAGGGCTTACGGCATTTTTCAAACAAAAGTCCCTTATGAAAACCTACGAAAATATTAGCTAGTATGGGACCTAAATGACTACCCATTGGAACCCCCTTCTGTCTGGGCGTATATGATATTGTCGAAACTGAACTCGACCCCTTCAGTCCCCAGACTCATGTATTCTAAAAACAAATCTTCAAGAATACTAGCGGGACCCAATTTACCTCTATAAAGAGCATCAGAACATATATTAATGGTGTCCTGCAGAGACACATTAATATACAGACTGACGGTATCAAAAGACACCAACAGTTTATTTTCTGAACTGACTTCCAAATTTCTAACGAAATTTGAAAACTTGAAAGAGTTAGAAATATTGTGGGTTGAAAAAAGTCAGATACAGGCTGGAGCAATTCGGACAACCATTTTGCCAGTTCGTGCTGCACAGATCCAATCATAGATAAAATAGGTCTGAGTAGTACACCAGTTTATTCACTTTAGGTAGTCCACACATTTTGGGCGTCTGAGAACCGACAGGTCTAATTCTATTATAAACAACTTTAGATATTAGGTTGATCTTGTATACTGAAAGCAACCATCTCTGATTTCTCGCTTCAATATTATTAGTATTATCACATGTACTAGCAGGATCAATCATCTTGAATTTAGAGGAATCATTCAAAATAATAGCCATCTTGTCAAATTTATATTGATGTTTTAATTGACTACGCCAGAACTCTTGCAGAACTTAGTTATATAAATGTCATTTTTAGACTTCAAGGATTTGATAGTCTGAAAATGAAGAAGAAAATCCTGCCCAGCAGTGAAGAATATTCGTTAGACAATTCAAACAGTATCTTTAATTCCGGAACCGTTATCAGCAAAGGAAGGAAAATGCTGACTTAATTGAAAGTACAGAATTTCAAACTCAGAAAAAAATCTCTTTCTTGCTAATTTTAGAGTGGGGGGCATGCAGAAATCAAGTCTACGAGAGAGAACCATCTGTTCAATCTCAGTCAGAGTAACACTGGAAAAATTGAAAATGCGTTCATTGGAATTTCCATTGTCAACTCTGAACCTCGTTGTAACACGCTTTCTAACTGTAACTAGATGTTAGCTAGATAACGAGAAAAACGAAGAAACTCAAAAAATGTCATCTTCCTTCTGATGTCATTCAAAATAGAACAAAACAAGCACGAAGAGGAATAATCAAATAATTTATCTAATTCATGTTTGATAAAGGCTCGCTCAACTGAAAAAGAACAGATTTTAATTTTCAACAACCTACGTCTAATTAAAGACGGGACAACATTACAAGAGAAAAGGTCGCTTTAATCTCAAGGAGTTAACATTGTGCCACAACTGAATAGAGTCGGTTGTTAACATTTCTGGGGTACCTACGACGAAAATATACAAATAAAAACTTATACCCACAGAAGAAAATAGACTTTAATAGAGAGGACGTCATTTTACATTTAGGAGACCATTTCGGCCAACACTTTATCAAATTGGGCAATCCTGACTGTATGAAAAGAGCCACTCAATCTGTACACGACTCTTCGATTGGACAACATTTATTAGACAATCCTGACTGTGCTGCCGATTACAATGACAATTTTTTCTATCTTGCATAGAGCTCGCTCGGTCCACCATCTTAGATTTCTTGAGGCTGTGTATATTAAATTTCATCAGCCAATCCTATATAAGTAAAAGGAACACCCATTCTTTATGCTTGATCGAGGGAATATGAGTAATTTTTTTCTATTTTATACTCTTTAGGGAACTTTTATGATTACATCCACTCACCAACATTGCTTTCTCTCAGTATTATTCATTCTCTTCTCGATTCTTGTTTATAAAAAATTGGAGTAACTACCATCTGTCTTTCGCACACGTTTTGCCCGTCTACATAAAAAAAACTACAGTCGTCGATCTGTTTTTGTGTTTGCCTGACAATGGCAGATTTACAGCACTTTACAAGACTTGTCATTTTTTTTTTTTTTTTTCGTTTGAATTTGCTGTTTGTAACCATCGGCTTTTAATCCACGCTCATTTTTTTAATGGATATTTGTTGAGTTTCAATGCAAACACCGAAGATTGTATCATGCCGATATGTCAAGTAGGACATTTTTGCACGTTGTCAAAATCAACATTCATGAATTCATGGTGGAGATTGGAGAAATATGCAACTACCTCAACCATGAAGAAAGCTTTTTCGCGGTATTTAAAACTATGTCTAAACTATAAATGCGCAAATTGACAGTAAAAAGAATTGATATAGACTGTTAACAAGCAATTTAACACGCTCGATTCAATCTTCACTGGTAAGTTACTGTTGTGGATGTCTACTGAGTTAAAAGCTAATTTTGTTTTGTGCTTCCTCCCAATAACCATAGCCACGACACGAACCCGAGTAACTGCCAGAATTTTGAATGCAACCAGCAGTACACAGAATTAAATTCTAAAAACCGAATTAGAAGTGGCACTGACGAAATTGAATAGAAACAAAGCGGTAGGGCCAGACGGAATTGTAACAGAAATGCTGACAGCCTTAGATGATTTGGGCATAGACAAGATCACAGAAATAATAAATGAAATCTACAACAGTAGTGGATATACCGGAAGATCTCAGCAGATCTATTTTCATAGCACGACCTAAGAAACTAGGCGCGAATGAATGCGGACTCTACCGAACAATCAGCCTAACGAGCCACATAACAAAACTCGTCATCCATATTCTGATGAATAGTGCGCTCAGCAGAATCAGGCTAGAGTTAGGACAAGAACAGTGTGGGGTCGTTAAAGACACCGGAACAAGGAACGCGATATTCATGCTCAGAATGTTATCAAAAAGAGCAATACAAATGCAGAAGGAGGTACACCTGTGTTTTATAGACTACCTAAAGGCGTTCGACAAAATACGCCACAAAGATCTGCTCAACAATATTGATATATTTGGGAAAGACATTAGAATAATCAAGAACCTATACTGGCAGCAAACTGCCTGCATGCTGATAGAGTATGAGTTCAGCAGATATACAAGAATAGAAATGGGTGTAAGGCAAGGGTGCGTCTTCTCACCAGACTTATTCAACCTACACAGCGAGGCAATTCTGACAGAATTGGAAATCTTACCAGGATTCATCATTGGCGGTCACAATCTTAACAACATAAGATACGCAGATGACACAGCGCTGATAGCAGACACGGAAAATAAATTACAAACCTCCTACAGAATGTAGCAAAGGAGAGCGAGAAGAAAGGACTAAGCAAGAAGATATAATGCATGGTCATCAGTAAAACGATGAGCCCGAAATGCGATTTACAGGTCGGGGACACTAAAATCAAGCAGGTGCGGAAATTTAAATATCTGGGAAGTTTTATTTCTGACAGAGGACGGTAAACGCGACGCTGCGATCCGAAGACGTATTGGGATGTTGACAGCTTGATTACAGATGGATGTTTATCTAATGTTTTTCTATTATGGCGATATCGGTATTTTTTTTTAATAATTTTTAAGTGCTCAGTAACCTTTAAAATTTAGGAAAATATTCTCCGTAATCTAATGTTCTACTGATATTTTGGCTTTAAATTTACTATAGTTATAGCTTTTATTTTCTAATGATGTTGTATATCAACAAACGTGTCTACAAAATTCGGCACGTTTATATACACCAAAAAGAAATTTCAAAATTCTTTTTAAAATATTGGTGTTTGATTATTTCTACAAAGCTTTTCCATTTATGATTAGTAAATATAGTTTTAGCTTAATTACAATATCACAGGATCAAAGTAATGCAGAAATTTAAAATATTTTGAGCTTCATAAATCATTCTAATTAAATTTTTTAAAAAGATTCTTGTAAAAATTCATTATTCATCGAAAACAAGACAATATGGGTCCTTAATATATCTAATTCATCAAAGCAATTAAAACCTTTTCTAATTAAATAATGTCTTAGTTTTTTTTTTTTGTTTTGTTTTTTTTGCATTTATTATTTTACGATTCAGCGCAGATTTTCGGCAAGTAGTCTCTGTTTTATAAAAATTATTTAAATTCTCGAACTTCTGCATTTAACTAATATAAACATTAAGAGTGTCAAAATTTAATTTCACGAAATTTCTTAAAATTAAATAAGTGAGGATAACAGATGTAAAAGATTAAAAAAAAAACATTTCTAAAATAAACTAATTAATTTATGAATAAATCCTGAAAGTTTCATAAAATCAAACAAATATTTGACTTTTGTAAGAATGTCCAAATCAATGTTTTTACCGCAAAAAATACGCTAAAATTTTCTATACTAATTAATACCTGCCTCCATCGATGACTCAAGAAAAACAAGATTTTTAACCAATATCTCAAACGTGCTAAAAGTATTAAAATACATAATTAAATAATAAAACAAAAAATTATTTTTTCTCTTAATAACAATATAAACATTTTGACGATGAACCTTTTTTATCAAGTTTAGGATTTTTTTTCATGGTATGCTCTTTTTTCAGTGAAATAGTGCAGGTACCTATAAGAAATATGTCTAATGCATAATGACTTGACACAGTCATTAAGCATTTGTTGAATGAGTATCTGCAGTGCTTTTGTGATTCTCTACATTTTAAAACTGTGTATATGCTTGCGCTTTCATGTAATTAATACACCATATCATTTCCCACCACTTCTTTGACTAAAGCAGTTTTAGGAGGCGACTGAGAAAAAAATTTTTCCTAGAAATAAATGCAGATTAATACGTGTGAATGAAGACTTTCAGGTTTGTCGATGTTTGGTCTCAGAAAAAATAAATGTAAACAGAGAACACTAACAGAAAATGGAGAAAGAAGAGATGGGTGTTAATAGAATGAAAACGTATGCGAATACAAAAGTGATAAGATTATGAGAATGATGGGAATATATTGGTTGTAAGAAAGAGTCCGTGTCAGAAAAACTTAGAAAAATAGCGAACAGGACAAATGATAAAATAGGATGAAAGTAAAAATTGTAAGAAAAAACTTAACTTAATTGTGATATTCTGTCAGATTGAAATGAATAAATGTTGCGTATTTAAATCTACTTTAACATCATACACTAACTGCCTCACAAAAGATAGACGAGTGTGCAGTAAATATTTATGTAATTCTAATTCCAATATAGATATTTACTAAAACATTTCAATCGGTATGACGAGTTTTTAACAGTCGCATTATATTACAAGGCCTCAGAATATTTAAATATATTTGTCTATACTAATTTGCATTTGATTTATATATATATATATATATATATATATATGTGTGTGTGTGTGTGTGTATATATATATATATATATATATATATATATATATATATATATATATATATATATATATATATATATATAATTATATATTATATGCGCAGTACTTATTAGAAAGCGCTCAATATCAGAGATAGAGCTAACATATTTCGTTGGATCAGGTCTGACGATCGCAAAAGCGTGAAACCCAGGGATTAGGGATACTTAGGATATTACAACGAAAACATGTCAAAATCGCTACACAATTGCAGTCATGTTTCGATGCGTATCGATGCAATCATTTGTAAATTACTAGTGAGTGATCGATTTATTTAAATTTAAAAGCAAAATACAACCACTCTTTACGAAAAAAGAAAAAAAGCGGGGTTATAAGGTTTGTAATCCCTGATCGACTGATCAAATATGACCTACGTTAAATTTAAAATAAGCGAAGAAGAAAAATTAAAAATTATTTTTGAAAAAAAAAGCTGTATATTGGCATCTAATGGCAGCCAGACTAGAGTGGACGTAAATGGTTACATAGATTGTATAAACTAGATAATACCGTAAGTTATATGCTTTGTGAATTTCCTACACATTTTTTATAGTTGTTAAATAAATAGCTTTTTTAAGAAACTAATAAGTAATGTAAACGTATAGAATTATTTGGTAAATTAATATGCAACTGTTGAATAAAGATTTTCATATAAGAAGATAATAACACTACCCAAAAATGTAAGATGTCAAAAATGCCAACCAAATACCAATACATCCGTACAAGATGTCACTAATACTACCAAAAGATTAATACAAAATTATATTAAATCCCAATTTATCTTACAAATAGAAAGATAAGCCATATATGGTGCAAGCATAATCAAATTCCAAAGTTTGACTAAATTGTAAGGTAAAAGGTTAACTATGTTTACAATTTTTCTTAGCTCATTCCTTTGGTTTAATAAGGAGTTTTTATTGAATCTGATTTCCAGATTTTCATATAAGCACAAAAAACAGGGTTTATATAAAGATATACATGTCCTTGCCGTTTTTAAAATTTTCCATTTCACCTTAGGAGTCTTATTATCATCTTTTAAACTTCAAAGATATTTAGAAAGTGATGTATTATTTCTGTAAGTGCTATTGGTGAAGGATAAGGTATATCTATTCCACATAGTCTTGAAAGAATTCTTAGTACTACCAATGATGAATTTCTTTTATAGAATTACATTGGTCAGTATCATTGATATTTTCCTTGAAACGTGTATTACAATCCAGATTATTAAATTGGTTTAAAATTTTATTATCTATCTCTACAACAGAGAATCGGACGATTGAAAAGTTCTATATTGCATGCATTATAACTGCTTGTTCTATTACTCGTTGACTGAATTTAATTTATAGCCTGTCTAATCCTCAAAATGTCCAACGCATATTCCTTACACACAGGTTTGCCTTTTATTCTGACCTGAAGAAAAACCAACGGACATCGGCGAAACGCGTGGTTTATAGCTTGTCCATTATGTCTTATCATCTCCGCAGAGACTATTCATCATCACTCTGAGACTATTTTTTCGACCTATTCCTAATATTGTCCAAGGTGTCTGTAATAATACGCAATGCTCAATTGGATTCATGACAAGAGAATAGCTTTTTTGATCAGCCATTTACAGATATTATTGGTTCAGCGTGAAGGACTCCATCCTCCTAGAAAAAGTTTTTACTTTGGCCATACAGAAAAATATATATATTTGAATAGATATTTCCATTTTTTTTTTTTTTTTTTGCCCATAATAATAATGTACATATTTAGGATAACCTTGAGAGCTGTTATGGCTTTGTTTTCAGGCAATATATAGTACGTTTTTAGGCTCTTTTTCATAGTGTTAACATCTAACCGATATATATTGTTAATTATGTTAGATGAAACCAGGCATCAATTATTAGAGATATCCCCTAAACCATTTAATTTCTGGCCTGCATATTATTCGATGAAAAAAAAAGTATTCTATCAGGCATGTTTCAAATACTATATACTTTAACTTTATTAAAAGAAGCAGCAATAGAAGTATTCATAATATTTCAAAGGTCATTGTTATCTGTAAACTATTATTTTAGTTTAATTTTTTCTGGTTTGTAAAATATATAATATATAATAATATATTATATAGATAAATATATAATATAATTTTACTCTTTTTCTCATTATCTTACTTCACCTTGTATCACATTTTTGTTAAAATACAAATTTACTACAAAATGCAAGAAAAATATGAAAAGAAATAATGAAAAGGTCCTATTTAATAAGAAATATAATAGTAAAAATATACGTCTTTCTTTCTTTACTACTCGTGCTTAATTTCTAAACGTATTTCACTTTATGCAAGGAAATAACAATTAAAAATATTTAAAATCTCAACGGGACATTATTCCGTTGTTTGATTTTATATATTTCTCATACAACCATTAGTGTGTAAATGCAGTATTACTAAAAATTAAAATATGTTAAATTTAATTTCTTTTTTATTCTTCATTTTGGGACCATTTAGCGCGCTAAGCATTATTTTATTGCTAATTACAAGTAATGTAAGGCAAAAGAAAACAATGAAAAAGGTCAATTTTTCGAAATCTGGTTTTAAAATTACACCAAATTTTACAAAAATATTAACTTTCTATTTTATCAAGCAGAAATAAGTCTAATGTTTTATTTCATGCAAAAACTACATTTTTAGAAACGATTCCCTGTCTCTCAATGCAGTTTTTAGAATTTGACAAACATGAAAATACATACTTAACTTTTCTGAAGGTATTGATATATATCAATCATCTAGTATAGATTAGAATTTTCACCACATGACGATTAAAGTTATACCTTCTGGCTGCTGGACTAATTTTTTTTTTTTTTTTTTTTTTCACAACTTACCCGTTTCATTACATGTAGATACTTATTTCTGGTAGCTAAAAATGACCCCAAAACAGACGCAAAGTGCCGTTTCTCTTTTTATTAAAAATATATCTTAGATCCATGTGAATATGAATTGGTATTTTGATTACGCCTGATCTTTTCTTTTCTTTTTTTTTTAAATATTTAAATCTGGTTCAAGAATTCGCCACACGTCCATCTTGTCAAATATCCCTGAAATCGACTATTAGCTTCTCTATTTCCAGTTCATGGCGGCTACATCTTTACACGGCAATTTCTGCATGATTGGACAACTCACTGATTAAGAAACAAATTGTTTCGAACTGTTCATTTCAGTTAGAATGACAGTCTTTCTGCCAGTTCAGCTATGATAGCAACAAAAAGACCTCTCACGTGGGCAGTACATCTTAATCAATAAAAATGAATCGATCGTTAAATAGCACATTTTTTTTTTGTTTTATTCATTAATTTTTCCGTATATGCACATACACACGCATGCACACCACACACATACGCATATATATATATATACACATAGATAGATAGATAGATAGATAGATAGATCGTAAATTTGCATCTTCCAAGCAAATATTGTTTGGAGAATTCTGTTAAAATTATGAATATAGATGCTACATAAATTTTGGGGTATTTGATATCAAGAACATCTTTTAATTCTGAAAAATATGTAAAGATTTGTAATATAATAAAAATAGATATCGTGCTAATCAAAAACCCTATTAAAGCCAGATCATATGGATCCCTAGGTAGAGTGATAGAATTAATACCGGGGAATAATCATAAGGCCCGTATGATAAGAAAAAACTTAAAAGAGAGATGATAGAGTAAAATTTAATTCCCTAAAAAATTCATATCCTTTAGAATTGTCCATTATTCATGCACACCATCCTAGGAGCACAAAATGTATTTCAGGCATTGAGATAAGAGTATCAATGCAAATCTTCTGAAAATTTAATGTTTTAATTGTTGAATTGTTGTATTCACTAAAAAATACGTTCTTCCTTTTTTCAACATAAAATATGTCTTAAAATAATTATTCATAAAATTAAAGTTAAAGATTTATGCAAAAACATGTGGTTTCTTGAATCTTCCTCTGAGGGAAAAGTATTAGAAATCGATTTTATTATTTCTTAGATTTTACTTAAAAAAAATCTATGAATAAAATAAATAAAAGATATTCGTTTGTGAATAAAATAATTATATTTATTTTAAATTATTTGAAAATAAAAGATAGTGGTCTTTATTACAAAAAAAATATTAAAAATTACTATACAATAATTTTTCAAAACACAATCGCATCGTCTATTTTGGGGGAAGGAAAGAAGAAAAGAGGGATAAGAAAAATATAAAGACACGTTGTTCGCTTCCTCCTCCCTCTCCTGATGTTTAGACTTAGGAGGGGAGATATGGTTTGTTTACGTTTGGTGTTGGTCCCGCCTATTCTATAGCATGACGGTAGTAAATATATTTCATCGCTCAAAAAATTAAATTGGTCTCCCGTGGAGAGTCCAATATGCTGTATTGTAGTAAGAGAATTTTCGTACTTTTTTTTTTCCAGCTCGCCAGCGAAATTTCAAGAATTGGCATATTCAGTGTCTAAAAACAAATATTTTTTTTTCCTGTGGACGTGGAGTTTTATAACCATTTTCATTTATTTTACGGTTTAGCATACGAATATATGTAAAATAAAACAAGTTAAAATTAAAAAATAATTTCGTAAATATTTAAAGGTATAACGTACTCCAGCAAAATAATTTGTGAAACTTCTTTTTTTGTTTCCTTTTATGTTTTTTTTTGTTGTTGTTTTGTTTTGTTTTTTGTTGTTGTTTTGTTTTTTGTTTTTTGGGTTTTTTTTGTTTTTTTCATCTTTTCACCACAAACAAAGCAAAAAAAGCCACTAAGACGCAAAAGGGTTTCTGAGTGTTATATTATATAAGAAAATAAAAACACTATTAAGAGATAGAACAATTTAAACCACAATAATAACGATTGACATTGCATTTACAACTAAAATGATGAAACTTCGCCGCCAATCTATTAAATTAATAAAGTTTATGTACCATAAAGGAAATTTAATCTGAATAATTACAATGAAAGTATTTATCAAAAAAGGCACAGGGAAGTTACATTATGGTGTCGGGAAAGTGACTGAAGGCAAGATGCCGGATCAGGACCAATAACATTGTAGATTCTTCTTTGGATTTTATCAAGAATCTCTAAATATATAGCAGGAGAACCAAACCAGATGTGGCAGCAATATTCAAAGCGAGGACGTATAAATATATAAGAAAGTTTCTGGCGAGAAAAATCGCCTAGCAAGAAAAAGGGAACCAACTTTCCTAGCAATTAATTCAATATAATTTTTCTACTTCATGTTCGCGGAAAACGTTAGTTCGAGAAGGCGCAATGAATAATTTTCCTGGAGGCTAGCATCAGCCATGGTGATGGATCTTTAAAAGGGCTCCCTCAGACGATTAAAAGAGAATAGTTTCGTTTTGGTGGCGTTAAAATTAAGAAACCATTCCTTCCACCAACAGAAAGTAGATCATTTTTGAGCTGCCAATTTAACCTTATTGAATCGTTCGGACTGACTATTAAGACAGTAATAAATTTTTGTGTCATCAGCATAGATGCCGTTGCCATCAGGAAAATCGTTGGTGAAAATTATGACTGACGCGGCTCCAAAGATAGAGCCCTCAGGACGCATACATTAGTGCAAACGATCTAGAAGAGTGGCCGTTCTGGACCATGTTCATTTTGCGATTCGATTGCGATTCGATTGCGATTCGATTACGAAAGATTGAATCAGTTCAAAAATTCGTCCAGAAATATCATAACCTTTCAAGAAGACCAGTATGCCAAACCTTGACGAATGCCTTCGAGATATCCAAAGCAACAGCCCGAGCTTCATGATTGATAAACTTTTTCAGCAATAATCGTTAAGACTTCAGTGATTGACCTAGAGAAGCGGAACAGGACGGTGTGAACTAAAGAAAGAGTTGAGGTTTCACTTCGCATTTCTGAGAAGGAACAAAGCCATCAATGCTGGCTTGGACCTAAGAAGAAACCTCTGTGACACAATTCTCAATGAGAAAGTTAAGAATCTCAATTCAAGAGGCATCTCGAATAAAGTCACGAAATGAACCCTAATAGGTACACTGGTAACAGAAAAAGTTTTCTAATGCGAATTGCCAGGAGAGCAAATTAAATGTTAATCAAATTTATTATGAAAACAACTACATCATTCACTTGACGTGATCAGTATTAAAATCACCAAATACAAAAATGTTCGCACATGAATGTAGAGAGAGAAAGTCATTTCTATATTGCCAGAAATTTTATCTAATATATTACAGTCCTGAGAAGAAGGAAATACCACCACTTCTATACTTATGATATATATATATATATATATATATATATATATATATATATATATATATATATATATATATATATATATATATATATATATATATGAGGGGGAGAAAGAATTTAAGAATTTAATTGTTCCAACATTACTTTGTATGTTTTTAAGACTAGTTATGTATATGGATACATTTATAGTATATTTTTCTTTTATTGTTTTATTCATATAAAGATTTATTTGTATAAACGTATAAACATGAACCACAACAATATAGCTATGAAGCAACAATACTCTTAATATATTTAACGGGAAAGAGTGAAAGAGAGATACGTCAACTTTTTGGGGATTAAGGAATGTAGAATTTTACACCGATTTTACCCAATATAAATCATTGATAGCTGAACCTAGAAACTTTAACTGTCTTTCTGATGTTAGGTATAAGTGTCATTTTTGTTTCCATTTGCTCACATGTTCAGTCCATGGTATTCTTAGCATCCTTCTGTAGAACTACATTTTTATCGCCTCAAGTTTCTTTTATCGTCTGTGCCGGGATGACACACCATTTTCTGATATATAGGAAGACTGATATTACATGATAGTTCAGTACTCTTTTCTTTGTTTCTATCGAAATTTCACTGTTTCTTAATATTCTGCTTAGCTTTTAGAATGCATCATTGGCCATCGCAATACGTCTTCAGATCTCAGTGTCACACTTTTCGTTCACTTTTCAAACAATATCCAAATATTTAAATTGATGTACTTGCTTGATTTTGATATATCCAATTCGTAATTTCCATGATGGATTGTCCCTTTTGGTGATAATCATGTATTCTGTCATCTTGCAATTGATGTTTTTTTTTGTTTTGTTTTTTTCTCGCTTTCTTCACTATCTTCTGTCGGAGTTCTTGTAGTTTTCTTTTCTGTGTTTGCTATCAACACTGTATCATCAGCACATCTTATGTTGTTAAGATTGTGGCCGCCAATAATGAATCCTGGTATGACTTCTAATTCTCTCAGAATCGCCCCCACTGTATAGGTTGAATAAGTTCGATGAGAAGACAAATCTTTTTCTTACACCCCTTTCTATTTTTGTATATTTACTGAATTCATGTTCGAATCGTATGTAGACAGTTTTCTTCCATTATAGGTTTGGATTATTCTAATACCCTTTCCAAATATGTCTAAGCAGCTCCAGGGGTTCTTTGTAACGTATCAAACGTTTTTACATCATCTAAAACATGAACTGAAAAAGAAATTCCTCCAAATACACATACACCACAGTAGAGATGCACATTTGAGACAAAAGAGAAAATATTAAATTGCTTTGATATTTTACAATTACAGTGAATGCAGATAAGAAAAACAATAACATATTTGTAGATCATAAAAAGCGGCTACAAATTTTTGTAGGTCATACAGAACGATTGATATAAGTGTTTGCACATGTACATATGTATGGTGATTTTCTTTACGTAGGTTTGTGGCAAAAAGCCGAATATGTGGTTGGAAATCACTGCGAAGACATAATGAGTGTTTTAACTACATACAAAAGATATTGTTTTTATTGTACTGTGAAATTTCCCATCTCAGAGTACATTCTCGGAACATTTTGTCAAAATTAGCAAATATTAGTTTAGTGATTTTTGTACTAAATATAGAAGAAACTAAGCAAACGTTTCGCTAATACTATGCGCCTTCGCATTTCAGTATCGAACTTTCAGTCCTCTGCTAAAAACTTCCCAGATATATAAATTGTTGCACTTGCATGACTGATATCTCCAATTTGTAATGTTGGGCTTTTCTGTTTGCTAACAACCAAGCATTCTGTCTTCTTGCAAATATTTAGTTCTTTCTTCTCGTTTTCTTCTTCTACTTTATGTGCTGTATCCCATCAGGACGTGGGCGATCATGTCTCTATACTATTTCCTGACTTTTGTAGATCTTAATGAATTGTGTCTTTTTGTTATTTCTCCGAACCACTGTTCCGCCATTCATTTACTCAAGCGAGCTAAGGATGTTATGCGTTGTTTTACCTCTGTCCTTTTGCCTTCAATCTGTCCTGTGATTATGAGATTTGCCAAACCCTCTTTCCTCATTATGTGCTCTAGAAATTTCAACTCTCTCTTCCAGGTGTTGAGTATAAGTTTCCTTTTTGTAACCATTTTCTCTAAAACGTCGTTGTTGCTCACACATTCGGTCCATGTTATCCATTTCTGTTGCTTCAAGTCTCTTCAAGTCTTCAAGGATTCACCGCTATATCGGAGGACAGATATCACATAACAGTACAGCAATTTTTCTCTGTTTCTAACGAAGTTTTCCTGATTCTTAATACACTACTTAACTTTTTGGAATGCATCTTTGCGCCTTCAGATTTCAATGTTGCACTTTCTGTTCTCTGTTAAAACACTTCTCAGATATTTAAATTTTTGCACTTGTTTGATTTTGGTATCTTCAATTTGTAATTTGCATTTTGAGCTCATCCTTTTACTAGCAACTATGGATTCTGTTTTCTTGCAGTTGATGTTTAGTCCGTTCTTTCGCTGTCCTTCACTATCTTCTGTAAGAGTTTCTATAAAACATTTGTACACGTCCTTCTGTATTTGTATTGTTCTTTCTGATAACAATCTGAACATAAATATCGTATTCCTTGTTCTAGTAATTGGCTTTTCTCAAAATTTGAAATTACAGTTTTCATGGTCTTAGACAATTTTTCTTGGTGTTTTAAAAGTGAAAAATCGATTCAACCATATTTCCGTATGTGATTTGATACGTGATCGTAATGAAACTGTTCCTTTTTAAGCAAAGTGGACAATTTACAAGGCAGAACAGAAAAATCATAAAACAAACTAAATTAACGAGCACTAACTACACGAAAAAGCCGTTTTCATCCGAAGAAGAAGAATGATGCTGTGTAAAAAATGGAATTTGATTTCGTTACTTTTGAGTTACTGCTGAATAATCAAACGAGTGATCCTAAAAATTATTGCTCCCAAAATAATTAATGAAGCGCGTGAAATGAGTGAAGAGAAACAGAATAATACTTGGAAAAGATCAAACTCTACACGATCTTCCATTCGCTAAACAAAAATTGTTACAATTTGGCTTGGCAGTTTTCACTCATTTCGTATTTTGCAGATATTTTAACTTTATTCCGGTCTTCATAAAAGAAGAAATTAAACTCCTTAGAATACTGCAAGTACGATTTTTTCTGATAAAGATAAAAAGTTCAGGAAGAATAGAATTATGAAAGATGGCAGAATATAGTATAGCAAAACTGTAAATATGTTATTCAATAAAGTTATTACCAAAAATTTTTTAAAAAAATGTCTTTTTTTGCTTAATGGACTATACCAACATTTTTCGCCATCGAACGATTGCTAAAAAATTCTGATCAGGACTCATTTTCCCAAAATCTGACTAAATATCAGGTTCTTTTATAGAACCAATTCTTGTTGGGTCAGTAAACATTCGTGTGTGGGTGTGTTATTTCAAGTTTTACATCAGGAAAAAGAGGGACACTTGAACGTGGTATAATGCTTAGTAAGCTCGTCTTTCTAGATTTATTATGACTCACTAGTAACTCGTGACTCACTGGGTGCCCCATACTTTCAGCCTTGTGATACATCTAAGCTACGCTTAGAAAATCACCATAAGGAAAAAGAGAGACGAAAGATAGCAACTAAGTGATAATAAATTAGAATTCGTAGATGGCACAGATTTCACAATTGTAAAAATGCACTGACTACTGCAGTAAGATTATTCATTGGAATAGATTATTAAGATTAATAATAGGAATAGTTGATTTACTTACCAGCCATCATTTGAAGTTTGTTTCTTTTGCTTTTTTAATTTAACTGACACCAAAAAAAAAAATAACACAAATTCGACCAATGGAGTGTTTTAGATAACATAAATTGATAGCAAAAGATAAAAAGGCAAAATGAACAATATATTAATGTGTATGCACGGAAATACATACACACATATTTATATACATACATAGTTATTATTCGATGAGCTCATTAGAAATACACGTCTATCCCTCCACATAAGTGTATATAGACACTAACAAACATATGAACAGACTCAAATATTTAGAAGCATAAAAGTCTGAAACATGACAGTCTCTACCCTCATTCATGTATTGATTCTTCTCGTGACACCCAGTATTCATGGCCGACGCTTATAATATTCATTTATTTGACGGGACAAAAGTGCAACGCAAATTTAGTGTTGAACTAATGGGCGTTCGACCTGAACTGCCAGCACCAATTTCACGGTCGACTAATTATGCTATTTAGAGACGTGGAGTGTATACATTATGACCAATGCGGCTAAAAACACGTTCAAGCAAAGTAATGGCCATACTCATATACGATCAAATTTATTGCGGAATATGGCGACTCATCTATATTTATGTTTACATATTTAGTGTATTTGCAGTTTTATCAATGTCTACCACTACTGAAAATAAACCAGATCAGCCAAAAGGTTATGTTTAAATATATCCGCTCTATATAAACTCTTTATATCAACTTTATACTCACTAACTCGGTTCTGCGTTTCTATGTCTCTTATGTTGTTCTATGAAATGCCTTCACTTAAACCCTTTCTTTAATAAATTTTGGATTAGTTCATTTTCCAGGCTTTCCAAGATTCATCATGCAATTTATCGCTAGACAGAGAATACGCGCACGTACTTCTGTGGCTATGCTTAATTTAATTCCTATATACACAACATTCAATACGCATTTCGTTCGTGTGAAAAAAAAACGTAAACGTTTTCTCTGCCTGCGGAAGAATGCACAACTCAAGCGACTGAAGTCACCGTTTTCATGGACTGATGCATCCCTACATGTAGCCCAAGCCGGTGGTGGATGGCTAGTTTTATTGAGACACCATCGCTAGTGTGCTTGCCAACCAATGCTATAAAATACAGTTCTATTTATCCCATGTTTGGGGGTAAAAGAGATGGATTCATCTATTTCCCAAAGGTAAATTCGCATAAGTGAATTGAATTCAAATTCGGCTCCCCGATTTCTCATTCCGTGCCGTATCCAATGTCAACATTTCGTTCATGAGAATGCTACACCTAGTAAGATCAGTATAAGCATCAAATCTATTTACCCAGTTTTATGTTGACAAATCTTCTGTCATTTACCTGCATATTGTATATCTTTGAATTTACATTATTAATTATATTTTTCATCTAATCATTATTTCTGTTTTATGTTATTTCTTATATTTCAATTAAAAAATTGTTTTAATAATAATGATGATAAAAGGCTTACAGAGTGATCCGGTACAATGAGTCCTTTATTAAGTGGTCAAAAGAAGAAATTATGGGCTTGATATAAAAACCAGCAAGATGATGACTATGCATGACACCTTGCACCGTAAAGCATGAACAGCGTGAAGAGATTGTATATAAACAAGAACAATGGAGGTAGAGACTTTATAAGTTCAAGATTGTTTGAAAGTGTGCTGAGAACATTTAAAGAATACCTGGAAAACAGTGATGACGATCAGTTAATATATGTGGTGCAAGATATTTGTGCAGAGTATGTCATTGGCAAGAAGTTCAAGAGAAAGTCCGAGGAAAAGAGAAGGGAAGACTTTCATGAAAATTTTCAGAAGTTTGCATGGTCAATTTGAGAGAGACACACAAGATTTAAAGAACAAAGCAGCTTGTGGATATAGCTGAGACGTGGTGATCTGAAACATACAATTGAAAGATTGATAATTGAAGCACATAACCAAGCCCTTACTACCAAAAAATAAAATATACACAAAACATTAATCACTTCAAAACGTTGGCTAAAGCCGAGAAAACTCCTAAAATTAGACTCACTTGATCAGTGACTGCAAAATGCTAGCTCAAAACGAATAAGACGCCATGATAAAGTATGCCTCTATGTACATTGGTTATAGTATAGAAAGTATGTATACTAAGTTGCAAAAAATTGGTAGGAACATGAATAGTTGGATGTTGAAAAGCCCATGATATTCTGGGAGTGTGATTTTCAAATGTACACCATCGCCGTTCGGATATTATTGTGCTAGACAAAGGTACCAAGAATTGTCATATTATTGATGTTGCCATACCAAATATAGCAAACCAGGTGAATTTCTACTACTCTGATTTGAAATGTGCGATGGCAAGATTGTTTGGAATGCGAGAAGGGAATGCCAAGGTAATTCTAGTGGCAATTGGCGTATTGGGATCAATCCCATTAAAACTGTGTAACTTCTTTGACCAGCTTGGTCTGAGGTCCTTGATGTGATTTGACAGATAACTTAATGTATCCATGTATTCAAAAACTTACATTGTGTGACAAAACATAAATACCCTGCTGCAACTCTAGGCGTACCTCTCATGGCTCCTTATCATAATTGACTGGAAATATTAACATGTAAATGCTTTGTCTTGATGAAGATGGATTGCAATAAATATCCCGTTCAGTACCACATATTGCTTGCCAGTTGCCTAACTATGCTTGAGCGGGAGTAGTGGCTGAGCATTATGACCGTGTGCTGAGTGGGTGGTTCAATTTTAAGTTTGAAATATGAGGCAGTCAGGATGACTTAGAATTCACATCTAGATACTTGGAAATACCTTCAATCGGAGATCCTCTGAACGGAAGGTAAATCTAACACGATATTGCGCACATTCGGCTCTGATGCATGTTCCTGGTATAGCCTTACCAGATTGCCTATAATGAGGGGTACTGCGGCTTTGTATATTTGTGTCTCAGCGTCACAATGCTGTACGTTGCTTGAGATAATAATAACAATAATAATAATAATAATAAATATAACGATCTGGAAATAGAAATTACAATAAACAATAATGGTACTTAAACGAAACCACCTTTTCAATAATAATAGAAGCACTATTAAAGGGAATATTTATGCACGCATTAAGAAAATCCCAGGAAACCCATCACTATTTGAGATACAAAAGATTGTGCTGATGGACATCAACCATATATTCAGAAAAACTATATAATATGCTCAATAATATTCAAATTAAAGAGAAAATCCAGAAAACTGAAAGTCGCAGAGTATGGATGTATTTTTCATTGCTCCAAGGAAATGTTAGTTTTTGCAGAAAAATAAGAAAATCTATTCATTTAAACTTTTGAATATATTATTTACCCATTGAAATACATATTTTATTCATTTATTGCATTAATTGGTATACAGTGTTTATCTGTCATTTAAATAAGATAATTTTATTATGAACCATTGCTACATTAAATTTGCTACTTTATATATTTAGCAGAAATGATCAAGCTTTTTTTTATTCATGTTTTAACATAAATGTATCTTCAGCAGTTACACATTGCTCTTTGTATCTTTCTCCGTGTCTCCCTTGTAAACTTATACAAAAGTGATTTCCCATCAATACCAGCAACATGTCTCTGTAATATTTTTAGCTAGAAGTTACTAAAATAATTTTTAATAGAGATGAACGATAGGCGACTGGATATTTATTTACAGGGTGTGATGGGTAAATTTTTGCCATTTTATATTTTTAATTTCGCGCTTGCGCGTTGTTTGTTTTGTTTTTTTTATTTATTTTATTTATTGCACAGTATAGTAGGGTCAGTTGGGCACCGTCTGTGAGAAAAAGAGCACTATGACGCAATTCACTCCGCCATAAATTTGGAAACGGCATTCTGTACAACTTAGCATTCACACCAGAAGCCCCAATACGAATCTTTTAGAATGACTGAGGACAGTGTAGTGGATTCGGAAAGATTTGGATGAGTCTAATGCTGATTACCGAGGTACGTCAGTTCGGAAAACTCATTCTGGTCGTTCTGATAAGAAAAGAAATTCCCGAACTGAGTGCCAGACTCAACACAGGCATACATTCTTGGGGAGATAGTGCATCCTTGGGTCAAGAGGGTGACTGCTGGAAGACCCTATATGTGACAACAGGACTCTGCACCATGCCACACAAGCAAGAGAACCCAGTTATGGCTGTCAGGCAATTTCTGAGTCCACATCACCCCTTACATCCGGCTCTCCAGACTGCAACCCCATTGATTATTATGTGCGAGGCGCAGTTGAGTGAGAGACCAACAAACTCCTCTTAACACCAAAGATGAACTGAAGGCAAGGATTATGGCAGCATTCACCAACTTAAACAAAGGAACTATCGAGAAGAGTTGTAGGAGATTCCGAAGTCATTTGGAGGTCGTCGTTGAAGCCATTGGCGATTTTATTGAATAAAATTAGTATTTTCAAAACATTTTTCTGTAATTTTAATAAATATATCTGTTAAAATGAGAATGTTATTTTCATTTTTGCGTAATTTAGACGACTGTATTTTACTTAATTTCATACACCACAGGTAATACGGAATGTTCTTGAATGTTGGGAGATATGTGATGTTGTGGCGGCGTTACTGTAACGTTGCAATCCATTATTTTCCTCCTAAGAAAATGATGTTTCCTATAACGGTATATAGAGGTTGCGAAAACGTTGACATTTAACGTTTCATTAACGTTTTTGTAGACCCTACAACGTGCAACGTTACCGTGTAACTTTGTAAATAGGTTATTTTGCAACGTTACATTAACATTCCTTTTTAGACATTTCACAACATTGCACATGTTAGAAAAAAAGCTTTGTAGATTCTTCGCAGCTCTAGGTGAAAAATTGCGCATTGGTTAAATAACATCATAATCCTTT
Organism: Acanthosepion lycidas; assembly: GCA_963932145.1. Lineage (NCBI taxonomy): Eukaryota > Metazoa > Mollusca > Cephalopoda > Sepiida > Sepiidae > Acanthosepion > Acanthosepion lycidas. Next base: position 69,056,243 of record OZ010576.1, read on the forward strand.
TTCTTCGCTTAACTGTATAATTTCTTTTTGCATTTTTTTTATTGAAAATCGCTAATTTAGATTATTAATGTACGTTCTAATAGCTGTCCGGAATTTATTATTCATTTTCTGTGGGGCACGTGTCACCATTGTTATATTCTATTTCCATTAAGATGGCCAGTTGACTGAGTTTCACGTGGAAAGAGAAGTAACTTTTAAAAACGTTGTTTTATCTCTAATTCTAATGCTTCAATAACTAAATAATATATTACAATTAAACTATTCTGATTAAAATTGACATAGTTTAATCACGTAGGATGATAGATTTATTAATTATTTCATTTGTGTATATTTTTATATCACTATTATATTTCAATTTAAGGGACTAATGTAATTAGTACCTTTAAGATGTTTGAAGCAAACAAAATACTGTCAAAAGTTTGCCAAGCAAAAACTCCCTCGTGAAGAATGACTTAACTTAACTTAACTGTATATTTTTATATCACTATTATATTTCAATTTAAGGGACTAATGTAATTAGTACTTTTAAGATGTTTGAAGCAAACAAAATACTGTCAAAAGTTTGCCAAGCAAAAACTCCCTCGTGAAGAATGACTTAACTTATTAACAATTTCTGTTTTAATTAACTGTTGCTTTTAAAAATTAATTAAAAAATATTAATGGAACTTCGAATAGTGGATTTCATTAATTATATTTTCGCTTTTTTGAAAGAATAATCTTTTTATTTGAATATTTATCTGTGCGTATTTAAATTCTATTGCATTTTTTTTAACTAGAAAAACAATTTATTCGTTTAAACTTAAAAAAATATTTAAATATTTAAAAATGTAAATTAGCTCTTTGTTTCATTACACATAAATCTTTTTCAAGATTATTGGAATCATCGAACATAGACGCAATTCCACACTATTGCCTCCAATAAACTACCATCTACTATGAAATAATGTCAAAAGCTTTCTCAGAAATTTTGAAATAATCAGAGAATTACCTGTCTCTTTGGTAAAACAAGTGAAACGAAAATCACTAAAAATCACATGCCTATTAGGGCAGGTCGATTTTTGAACAGTGGTATTGCACTCACTTTAAAAGTTGGGGTTTAACATGATAAATAATGACACAAAATATTTTCTTTCAAAAGCTTTACCGTTTTTTTTTTTTTTTTTTTTGTTTTTTGGGGTTTTTTTTTGGGGGGGGGGTTTGAGAAAACGAATTTAAAGATTAAGCTAAGGCTCAAAATCAGAGAGATGGAAACTCATTCCAATGATCAGGGAAAGATTTAACGCTGTCAAAGACTTCCAGACCATTATAGAAAAGAAATGTGTAAATGTCATTTAACAATTTTTTTCAATTTACTCTTTCTCAATAAATCAAAGAAAAATAAATCAGAATTATGAATAATATAAAAATATTCACTTTATAAAGGTAAAAAGAGATTAAATACAATATGTATTTAGTTTGTGGCCAGCGATGAAAATCGATTCCTTTTTTTCTCATATAAAATTTAGGTTTTGTTATTTTTCAGTGCAAAAAATTAGTCTGATTCTTTAAAAAACACACCATAAAACCTCATAAAAAGAAATTACTTCATTTTAAAATCAACAGTAGTAAAATAAATATATTTATGAATCTTGTACTAGAACTTTCTTTCAATGAGTATAATCTAAGTTATAAACATTTCGCTTGTCACTGTAAAATGAATTAATCATTTGACAAAGAAAGTAAACATTTTGTTTAATTCACATAATTTTGTATTTTCGAAGTGACTTTAAAACGTTGTTTATTTCCGTGGAAGAAAGTATATTTTCATTAAGGTAATTAATACTGTTTCATCCTATTTTTCTTATTTCAAACTTACCTTTGAAATTTTAGCGAAATAGGATAATGTTTGAACTTGTCCTCCTCACAAGAAGCTAATGTAAATTCTATGCTTGTTTTTCTTTTTCTTTGTTTAATTTGAAAAAGTTCATGTCCTGATTTTCAAAATTTAAATTAATTAAAAAATATAATTTTACTTCTGAAAATCTTCTATTCTCTGGTAAATAATATTGTAATATTTTCCTTCATATATATCATGTATGCTAGATCTGTTTTAAACTTATACACATTTTGAAATTTCAGGTTTCTATTGAAGAAAGGGAATATTCAGAGAGAGAAGACAGGGATAGAGGCGGTTTCCAAGTTAGAACTATTGACAAAGATGGTGTCAAATATATAAAAAAAATCTGCAACTGAAGCAGAGAGATTAGACAGGCAGATTGAAAGATAGCAACAACAGGATTCTATACATGTTGCCTCTACATCGAATATTTTTCCACCGATGTTTTCCAGTAAAGAAACAACCGATGTCAATTTTGAAACAGGGAGAGACTGTATGAGAGAGAACTTGCAGTCTCTAGATATGCCATGGAACAATCATCATTGACAAGTCAAAAATAGACAGGGAAAAAGCTAGAGTAAAAGGAACCATCAAGCATGTTCAGAATCATGAAAATATAATCTCTACACTGGTGTTAAATAGACAGGGAAAAAGCTAGAGTAAAAGGAACCATCAAGCATGTTCAGAATCATGAAAATATAATCTCTACACTGGTGTTAAATAGACAGGGAAAAAGCTAGAGTAAAAGGAACCATCAAGCATGTTCAGAATCATGAAAATATAATCTCTACACTGGTGTTAAATAGACAGGGAAAAAGCTAGAGTAAAAGGAACCATCAAGCATGTTCAGAATCATGAAAATATAATCTCTACACTGGTGTTAAATAGACAGGGAAAAAGCTAGAGTAAAAGGAACCATCAAGCATGTTCAGAATCATGAAAATATAATCTCTACACTGGTGTTAAATAGACAGGGAAAAAGCTAGAGTAAAAGGAACCATCAAGCATGTTCAGAATCATGAAAATATAATCTCTACACTGGTGTTAAATAGACAGGGAAAAAGCTAGAGTAAAAGGAACCATCAAGCATGTTCAGAATCATGAAAATATAATCTCTACACTGGTGTTAAATAGACAGGGAAAAAGCTAGAGTAAAAGGAACCATCAAGCATGTTCAGAATCATGAAAATATAATCTCTACACTGGTGTTAAATAGACAGGGAAAAAGCTAGAGTAAAAGGAACCATCAAGCATGTTCAGAATCATGAAAATATAATCTCTACACTGGTGTTAAATAGACAGGGAAAAAGCTAGAGTAAAAGGAACCATCAAGCATGTTCAGAATCATGAAAATATAATCTCTACACTGGTGTTAAATAGACAGAGAAAAAGCTAGAGTAAAAGGAACCATCAAGCATGTTCAGAATCATGAAAATATAATCTCTACACTGGTGTTAAATAGACAGGGAAAAAGCTAGAGTAAAAGGAACCATCAAGCATGTTCAGAATCATGAAAATATAATCTCTACACTGGTGTTAAATAGACAGGGAAAAAGCTAGAGTAAAAGGAACCATCAAGCATGTTCAGAATCATGAAAATATAATCTCTACACTGGTGTTAAATAGACAGGGAAAAAGCTAGAGTAAAAGGAACCATCAAGCATGTTCAGAATCATGAAAATATAATCTCTACACTGGTGTTAAATAGACAGGGAAAAAGCTAGAGTAAAAGGAACCATCAAGCATGTTCAGAATCATGAAAATATAATCTCTACACTGGTGTTAAATAGACAGGGAAAAAGCTAGAGTAAAAGGAACCATCAAGCATGTTCAGAATCATGAAAATATAATCTCTACACTGGTGTTAAATAGACAGGGAAAAAGCTAGAGTAAAAGGAACCATCAAGCATGTTCAGAATCATGAAAATATAATCTCTACACTGGTGTTAAATAATTGATAAAGACAATTTGCAATACAAAGAGATTACAAAGGAAAGCGGCGGAAAAAAATAAGAAAAACCAAAGGATCAGATCGCCACTTGACTTTGATGAACACGGAAAGTAGATATATCACCAACAGAATTACCCCTTACAATGGGGTGCAACTGGTGTTTTAGAAGAATCCAACATCGTAAATTCCATTATAGCAGTTCTTGGGGACAATACCGGTACAAACGCTGGTTGTGAGGCAGGGCTTGTTATAGCTCTGGAGAGAGAAAAAAAAAAAACTTGCACACCATTGAATGTTCACTTCATCAAAATTAACTTCCATTTAGAGCTGTTTTAAGCACATAGATGGAACTACAAAAAGCTCTACTACTTTTACTGGTCCTCTAGTGAAATTTTGCAGAAATGATTACCAGGACTTGCTCCAGCGTTACTTTCAAGCAATGTAATAAATGATGTTCGACTATAAAAAGAATAAAAGAAGATTTAACTTTAACGAGCCATTTTATTTTGTTGCTTTAATGTATATATATTTTTTTACAAGTGTGCTGTCATGAACAAAGCACCTTTTGTGCTAAAAAGGATAAAACAGAAAAATTATAATTAACGGAATTAAAGAAAATTTAATCCCGCATCGGTCATCACGTGATTTTAAGGGTGAAACCAGCCTGGGGGTCAAACAATTTGCTACTGGTACTGTTTCCCTAAATAAGGAGAAATGAAACTGTTTAAGAACGACTCCAATTTATGGTGCAGCTCACCCAACATCTTTTAATAACTGAAAGAAAAGAAAAGAAAACATTAAAATAAACTACAGATTATAAAGAAGTTATGTAAGGATACGACAAGATTGTGTTAATGTTGTTTGCATAGACTCCTGATGGAAAATATTAGCACGATGTTAGCGTGTTCAATTTACAGAGAATACAATTCTATTCCCAATTGTTGTAATTGAAATTTCCTTTTAAATTAGGCTTGTCCCAGGTAACGCTAAAAAAGTGGTATACCCTGGAGAAAAAAGGTCCCCAAATTGATAAAAAAAAATTTAACGTGTAAATGTTTATGTTAAAATTAAATGGAAACAACTTTACATCATGAAAATATAATCTCTACACTGGTTTACTTTTGTTAAATTTTAACAACTTACAACAAAATAAAAATATGGTGTGTCGAATATTAATGGCATGAGCAAAGTATATACATAAAATTTAAATTTTTTCATGCTCCTTAGTGGTGGAAATGCTATACCAACCGCTTCTAATAAATTTGATGAAATAATAATTTGAACTGTTTCAGTTTGAATCTACCGATGATGTGTTAACGTCCATCATTGAATATATATATATATATATATATATATATATATATATATATATATATATATATATATATATATATATATATATATATCAAACGCTTGATAATAACAGCGAAGCTCGATCGTTTGACAGGTTTTGGCACGCTGGTCTTCCAGCTCCAGTGTTACGGTATTACAGTACGATTGTTTGATTTAAAACCAATTGTTCCTATCAAATCGTGAAATGAAGGTCGTTTTTAACGGGCTCGCTTCCATATCCTTTCACACAAACGCGATTGCCCCCCACCCTATCCTGGGTCCTACGATGTTTCCGATCTTCATCAATGATATTCCCGTTATCATCAGTTCCGAAGTAGATGTTTAAACAGATGACATTACCATTTACTCCTGTTTCAATAACAAATCCGTCAGAGCTGATAAAGTAAATCTGGCTGTTGCTCTTGAAAAGGATTACAATCACTGGTTAACTGGTTAACTGAGCAGAAAATGTCTTGAAAATTTTAACGCCCCCAAACTGCTTTCATTTAACCACCTGACAGAAGCTGCCTGGGAAGCAACATGTTGCGCCTTCTTGACTTGAAGTTGAGCGACTATATCGAATCAATAGCTGCATCTACTGCAAGGAAATTTGGGTCTCTGTGTCGTGCCTGAATATTTTTCTAGTACATCTTGCATATTTACAAATCTACTATTCATCCGTGCATTGAATACTGCTGCCATATCCAGTCTGGTGCTCCTGCTATTTACCTCGAGGTTTTTGACGAAATCCAAAGAAAGATCTGTAATTTAATTCTAACTTGGTATCTCGATTTCAGTCACTTTCTCACCAATTTAGCGTCGCTTCCTTCTGTCTTTTCTGCAAATATTTTCATGGCAACTGATCTGACGTGCCCTGAATGTATGGATTTAAGCATGCTACTGAATTGGCATCTAGATCCCACACGTTGACTGTTGAAATAGCTAAATGCAACCGCCAATTCTACTCCGATAGTTTCTTTTCTTGCACTTACCGCCCGTGGGACTCCCTTCCGTTTACTTGCTTCCCTTCAAAGTTTTCAATGCAATGTCAATCATCATCCTCTATCTTCTTTAATCCTGTTCATATTTTGTGCTTTCTTCAACTCTCCCTAAACTCCGTCTTTTCTTTCATTCCTTGTACCTCGTTCTGCGTCCTAGTGGCATTTGCCGTGTGAAATGATTAAAAAAAATGCCTGTTAGAAATCTGAAACTAAAACCTGATTAGAGTTTATCCATGAGAGGATCGAAAAAATACTTCTAAATTTATTTATACTATTCATATTCGAACTATTGTCCTCACCTTTCTTGTTTTTATCAAAACGTTTGTGCCGTTGTGACCTATGGCCTTCTTCAGGTGTATATCAACTTGGGTGACCGACAGGGAATTCAATAGTGAACCCTCTATTTAATCTACGGGGTAAACTGTTCTCGCTCCACTGCTCATGTCTAGGGAGATCGTCTAGTTCTTATTTTAATTAGCACTGTTTGCTCCCTCGTTCTTACTGTGTGCAAGTATACACTGCCTGACCCAGGAATTTAACTTACAACCACAATGATAACGCTTTTACCGACTAACCCATTATCCCGTTGAACAATTTACTGGAGTTAACTTAGAGCCTTAAGCCTAACCTTCACTGTTGACGAGGGTGCCACTGTCACTGCTGCTGCTATGTTCTGCCTGCCTCTCCTGCTGCTGCTGCTCATAATTTTACTTACTACTGCTGTAGTTGAAGACTTGTTGTCATTTATCTTTCTTTCTTTATTAGAAACTCCCATGTTGTATTTATTTCTATGCTAGCCCTATTAAGGAGGTTATCAAAGCCTAGCATATGCGCTGTTTCTTTCAGGTGTATAACTCTCCAGTGTTCTTCCCTGTTCAGTATTTTCACTTCATTCTATAGGCACTGATGACCGCCCCTTTCCCTCCATACATGATCAGCCATGACCAATTTCATTGTCTCACCTCCCTCCATGCCTTTACGATGTGCCTTCAACCTTACTTTTAGGGGACGGCTTTTCACCTTTATACTCTCTGCCAAAACTGCAAGGAATCGAGTACACGAAATTCTGTCGTGAATATCCTAACACGCGGGAGAATATGACCAAGAAATTTCAGAATGACAACTACTCGACAAACATGACATCAACGATAGCAAGTAGGAAGAGAAGAGACAATGAGGATGATCAAATTGCGTGGTCTGTCTAAAATACGTCAAGGGTTTATGGAAAACATTCAGAAGATTTGCGGTCCATACAACATCAGTACAATATTTAGAACATATTAGTAACATGACAAATAGATCAAAGAAAATAAACAAAAAGCGAAATTATTTTCTTGGCCTATTTTATTTTTTTCTATAATTTCGGTCATTTTGATCATCAGATTTGTACAGAAGAGGCCCATTCAGGATTCTTCAATACATATTCATTCTACCTCTCTTAATTATTTCAATTTTTTACGTAGAACACCACTTTCTTAAATGATTTTAGAGAAAATCTTAATATATACACACACATTTCTACAAGTTTATAATTTTATAATTCAGTGGGATTTTTTACAATAGATATTATTTCATATAAATCTTGACAATTGAAGGATATCTTTTCCCTGAGAGTGGCTGCATAATTATTTATAAACATACAATTGAAAGTAAAAAATTTCGGATGATTCTTCTATCTATATCATTAAAATACTAAATTCCCCTTGAAAATTATATGAATATGATTGCTCGTAAACTTTGTCACGTATCTAATTTCAAAGGCAAACTTATAGTATATGTGATTGATATATTAATGAAATTGAGAAACGAAGAACTCGAGGTTAGCTGAATACAAAGCTATTTCCAACAAGGTCTTTTCTACTGATGTTTGCTTAAAAATATTTAGGTATAAATCAAAACTCAAATGATTTTTCTTTTATACTTGTAAAAGGACTGATACCATTGGGGCATCAGAAGAAGCAGAGATTCACATACTTTTATTCAAATACAAAATTTATACCTCTATCGCTCTCCCCACCTCACACAGCGTCAAAAACACACATATGTGCCTAAAATACTCTCAATGACGTCACAGATTCCTGTCAGTTTCGGTTTCATCTTACAATTTAGCCCCCAAGTCTTGGTTATCTTCTGAATTCTTTTGGGGGTCAAGAGGTTTTCACTGAATTCAAAATTCAGATTACCACTAGAGCGTAAATATATTCGAATTTTTACGGTTTCGGCAAATTTCAAATCACCTCTCTTGACATAGCCGGCGGCAAAGCGGGAGAACGTATTCTGGCCCCAGGGGGAAAAAGAGATGGCCGTTAAGCGTATTCAGATGATAAGCGAGATGAAAGGATAATACAAGGGTCGGCCATGTCACTGCGTGGGCTCACGAGAGAAAAGTGAAAGGTGTGAAAATAAACACGTAATGAGTTGGCATGAATTAAAATGGGATGTATAGTAATAGAGAAGAGGAAGGAAGTGGATGAACACGCTATAGTAAACAAAAAGAAAAAAATAATGTATTTACAAGGCGAGGCGCAAGGAAGAAAATAAAAAAGTGATAAAATATAAATACAGAGTAAGAAACAGCAATAAGTCAATAGACAAGAAGGAAAGAAAGGCAAACGAAAAGGTAAATTAAAAAATCAAGTAAAAGAAAGAAAATGGGAAAAACGAAATAAAGTATGAAATGGGAATAACGTTAATGTGAGAAATAATTGAAAATAAAAGCAGTGAAAAGATACAAGTACAAACAGAAGAGTAAATGGCAAAGATGTGATTGTTGGGAATGAGACAATATTTAAAACAAAAGAAAATAGAAAGAAAAGTGTTAGAAAAGAAAAGAAATAAATAATAAATAATTGATAAACAATGATGCAGTAACCTGACTTAGTAAAGTGTATTTCCCAAAGAGCAAAAAATCAATCTTTACAATGTTTTCAATGTATTAGATATTTGTAATTGATTTTCATAACTTTACTAGATTCCTTTTTTTTCAATATATACGACTAGTTCGCATTCATAGCTTCAGAACACAAGACAAAAATACATTATTTTCTCGCTATTTTCCTTTATTCATTCAACTCATTCAAGTCTTACTTATGAATTTATTTATTACTACTCATTTATGTGTATTATTAAAATACCTCTTTGATGTATCTTGAGTTTGTTTCTTTTTTAAAACCTGAGCTTCCTTGTATTAATGCTGTGACTGCAGCTATTTTTGTAATTAGTTGCTATCATCATCGCCGTCGTCATCATTATTTTTAATGTCAGAAATTCTTGCAAGATTCCATTGCTTGTTTTAAATAAAACATAAATATATTATATTCGGAATAATTGATGTCACATACAATTTTCATTAGAGCAAATTGGACTGATTAAAGATTTTATATCTAAAGATTCATATTCTTAAATCCCGGATCTAACACACATGTAAGGAAAAAGCAAACAAATCTTTATCAAAATTTAAAATAAACAATGTCATAAGGTACATCTGGAAAGTAAATAATGCTTACAATTGCAATAGTATACAGAAATTGTTATCTAAATTAAATTGATTTCTGAAAATTTCTCATTGTATGTTGAAAAACAAGAACTATTTTCATTAAATTTTCCTCTTTAAATCTGGAGAAAAGGTTACAGAGACTAAACATTCGATTTTGGATTTGTCATTAGAGGCATTTCTTTCTGGATACAATGATGAAAACCTTTACGTCTAATAAAGTAAGCTTTAGATAATAACGCTTTAAAGAATCATTTTAGACCAATGGTGTTTGAATAGAACGAAAAAGCATGGCACAAACGGGTCAAGCATTGCTATCTATGTCGGGATTTTCCAAAAAATTGAGGTAATGGATGAGCTACTTGATCTTAAACAAAACTTGGCACCATTTTTACCAGTAAACTTTTAAAAAAATATAATACTTCAGAGAATGCTTTAAGATAATTCAATGGTCTGCAAAATCCTGGTTTTGGAAGTAGCAGCGTAAACAAAATTGTTATGTATTGGCAGATGTGTGTTGGTATTTTAAACAAGTCTAACAATGTATGCAGTTTGAAAAAAGTTCTTTTCCAGGGCAACCAACCCCACTTACTTTCCTAAAAAAATGCCGCTAGAAGATGCTCCTTAAGCCTATAAATAGACAGTGACAGTGATATTCTGTAATTCTCTTTTTCCTATTTCACCTAAGGACGGTAAGATGCAGGTTGCACGTAGATAAGAACGCTGCTGCCGAGACGCATTAGCTTCCCTTGGTCCTAAGTTGACTTTTGAGCTCTCTCACACACATGCATATATACACATGTGTCAATCACACACGCTTGTTATACTTACTTCTACACAAACACCTTTACTAGTTTAAATGTTTTCTTCATTCATGTTCATTGTTTTGTAACATACAACAATATTCTATTGTCTATATTCTTGTTTTTTTAATAAAAACATATGAGCAACGTACCGTACCCCGCTTAAATTTTAATTACGGCTTAATTAGACGATATCAATTTAAATTGTGACGAAAAGCGAAATTAGAGTTAAACCTTTAATAAAGAATTTTTTTTAAATCTTTCACTTTGATATTTAAATTTAATTTTAAATGAGTTATTTATTTAATTTTGAATCGCATGTAACTACAGTAGTTATTACCTCTTGCAGCGTAATTTAAGTATATTAAATTACAAGAGGGAAAGAAGAGAAGATGAAGTCTTTAACTGTTTGTTTTGACGTCCTAACTCATTAACGCATAGAATTTAAAATCGTCCCTACCTATTCATGCTCCGTTTTTATATCATTTCTTGACAAGGGATGTAACCGTGGATTACACCACACCTGTTACTTCAGATTGTTTATGATTCGAAAAACGGACGGACACACGTAAACTGCGCTTTAAGGTATATCATTAACTCCACACTATTTCTTGTCTGTTTTTAATTCTTATTAGTATAAGAATGTATAAGTTCTCAGTCACTGATATAAGCTTTCTTCTGTGACCAAAAACCATTTACACCCTGTCTACAAAGATTTATTTTTTGCCGCCACACGCTAACAGGATGTGACACAAGGTTCATTTAATGCGCGGAGGCCGAGCGCATGCATCCAGGCCAGATGCAAAAATAGCACAGTCACCGCAAAAGTAGGTTGCTCTGGCATTGGTATTACTACCGATCATCCCATCGCATTGGCACAATAGGGTGGGGGACAGTGCCGCGGGCAGTTGTTCCACGAGGCCGAGAATTTCTCAATATTTTCAGTTGCGCTCTGTCCGAAGACAGAGAAAAAAACTGAAAGATGAAAGGTAGTTTTTCGGCCCCCGGGCAGATACTACACTTTGATCCCAGCCAAATGCAATGAAACTGCCATACATCTGTAAAATTAAAACACTTGTAAAACACTGCTCACAAATAATTGCAAAATGAATATTTCTACATTCGAGTAAAATAAAAACACATAATGTCACTATGTATATTTCATTATTATTATTATTATTATTATTATTATTATTATTATTATTATTATTATTAAATGTTACACTAACATATATATATATATATATATATATATATATATATATATATATATATATATATATATATATATATATATATATATACACTGACACTAATGAAAGAGAAACAAGAAAAGTTTTTCAGTAGTGGGTATTATCAGAAATAAAACTGACGCGAAAAGGTCATAAAAAATGGATTCTTCGAAAGATATACTTGGGCTAGGGAAACAACGGAAATAAATAAAATGTCATGGCATAAATGGGCGGTAAAGAAATCGGAAACTAGTTGCTACAAACATATAAACATCATGCAATGATATATTTAGGCACACATATGTATATAAGTATATTGATGATAGAAGGACCTAATGAATGGTTAAAGGTGCACGGAGCTAAGAAACTGGGTGTCTGCCTAAAATAAATGGGTTCAAGTGACACGATGAGGTACGATTTATGTTCAAAGATGAGAAATTAACCTTTCAGAAATACAGTAAGAGGTACAAATTTTATATTTAAATAGATTTTTGTAGATGTCTTCAGTTACAGGTCCAGAGAACATCAACAAGAAAATAAAAAAAAAGGAGATAGAAGATAGACAATCAGCGAGATAGAATGTGTGTGTGTGTGTGTGTGCACGTGCGCACGGATGTGTGTGCACATCCGCGTATGAGGACAAGAAGACTGGAATTGTGGATTTTTTTAATCGAATAAATTTAAAAAAATATAGATCTCAGGTAAAAAGAATGTTGTGTAAGGCAAAGAAAGGCTAGAACGAAAAGAACAATAAAAGAATTTATGAAAAGAAAAGAAAAATAAAGACAATGAAAAACGAAAGAAAGGGAAAAAAAAGGAAATAGGTGGAATTAGAAGAAAAGAAAAGGGAAATAATATTAAAGAGAGAAAGAAAAACGGAAGGAAAAAGTTTCACTGAAAATATTAAATGAATAAAATAAAATAAATAAAACGTTTGAAGAGGAACAACAGATGAAGAAAAAAATAAAAATAGAACAAAACCACACGAAAAGAAGAGATGTAAGGAAAGAAGAAAAACGAAAGGAAAGAAACTGCAAAGCAAAGGAAAAACTGAAAACGAATAAAGAAAGAAATAAATGAAAAGTTAGAGAGACTGAAAGAAAAAGTGAAAGAATGAAAAAAAAAAAAGAGAAATGGAACGAACAAAGCGGAACACAAGGAAAAGAGAAGATGAGAGTTGGATGGAGAAGTAAAGAAACAAACAATCGAAAAATTATAGAAAAGAAAAGCCATCTCCGAGTCACAAAAGAAATGTCTTATAAGCTACAAATTTAGCATTTTATCTCTAGTAAAATCGTTAAGTGTTTCAGGTTTGCATAAAGACTTACATGTTTATTCATTTCACGAGGTTTTTCAATTACAATCAAATCATTATATATATATATATGATATATATATATATATATATGATATATATATATATATATATATAAAGAATACATAAAGAATACATAAAACAAAAAGCCATGAATCAATAGACAGTCCTCTTAAAATTGTTGACTCTTACCTGTTCTGGTTTATAAATTCAGAAAATGACGGAAAATGATGCAGTCATATTCCTCCATATATTGAAACCAGGCCTTCACTTTTTAACTTTTGGTCAGGACAATTTGCCGTTAATTAAACAGTCTGGATTTGACTTGTCGACCACAATAAAAAAGTAATCGCAGATTAATTTGTCAATTCAATCAGTGATTAAGACAGTGGAACAACAAGGATTACGTCGGACAGACGCGTCTTTTTCATTCCCGTTGATGATTTTCCCACTTTGTCCGAATTTTTGTAGTCTTTCTTTTCTTCAGTAACTTTATTATTGTCACTATCATATACTTTATATTATTATCTTTTTACTCCTCTTCCCATTCGTTTAATGTTTTCTTTTCCTTATTTATGACACTTTATTAAGAAGGCCAAAAAGTATTTTTCTTCTTCTTGCTCATCTTTACCTCGCCCATATATGTTCAGTTGTAATGCTTTGCGTCATTCTATGCATCTTTCATCTCATTATTTGTAACATACTTTCTCACCTATTCACCTTCTTTTTGCTCCTTTTTATCATTTTTTATATTTTTCTTCTTTCTTTTTCAGTTTTCCTCTTTCTCTTCTTTTATGACTTTGTTATCTTTGTCATAATCTTTCCTACTATCTTTCATACTCGCACCTCCAATATTGCTATTGCTATTCTATCATTTTCAGTTTGCAGCTTTTTACTGATTGCTACATAAACGCTTCTAGCTCATTTCATATTAATGCGGAGGTCATCCATGGAGCTACGCTATTTCTTATCTTCAACGACCTTCTTTATGGCATCAGTTCCAAACTAGTTATTTATGGTAAAGACACAACTATTTATGCTAATGATACAATTATTTACCCCCCGTCCAACTAGTCAGACAAAGAAAAACTCTCAAAAACGATCTCCAATCAGTGGTTAAGTGGGGCAAGGAATGACTTGTATATTTAAACGCCACTAAAAGAAAACTGCTTTTGTTGTCCATACAGAACTTTTTCTGCCTTCCATTAACATGGCTGATCCTAAACTTCAGGAGAAAAACTCTTTGCTCCTTCTTGGACTCATGTTTTCTACTGGCATGAAGTGGAGTAAATATATGGACTCTGACATATTGGGCCTTGCTTGATTCCTATTCATCAAAACAAAAAAGTGACGCATTTATAATAATATATATAATCAGAAGGATTTAATATCAGAAGAATTTTGTTGTACAAGTTCGGTAGATGTATGAAAGTTCTTGGAATATGGTTGTTAGTAAATGTTTCTGGTATTCTGTTTGTGTTGGTGAACGAATAGTTTATTTGGAAGTGATAAGTCTGTCAGTAAAAGGCAATCTTAAACATGAGAACGTGATATTTGGGTAAGTTGACTTATCTGGGGTTTTCATTTTTGGAGCTTCTTAATTTCACGTGCTCTCCTTGCGAAGAACCAGGTGGAAAAAGAACGTTTTTAAATTTCCCGCAAGTAGGACGGTTTCCTTTTTTCTATGGAATCATGGGAATTAGATTTTTTTTATTTCCCGTGATTGCGAAATCAGTACACAAGCTTCCCTTTTAGTAACAGGGTTAATAATATATATATATATATATATATATATATATATATATATATATATATATATATATATATATATATATATATATTCATTATCTTTTTCTTCCATGAGACCGACCTGACAGAAGCGAGTTTTGTGGATTTTGGGTAAGAATGGTCAATTTTTTCTTGGGTTTCTATTGATTAGATTAGTTTTTCCCATATACATTATCTGTTTGTTTAGCGTATTTATTATTTGCTTCTACATAATGTTTAAGTCAACAGATATTTGGGTGTGTGTATAGTCAACTAACTTAATATGGTAATACTTTGGAGTACGTTGCAGAACTTCGAAAGGGCCAGTTTAGAGGTCTACATATTATGTCTACTCTAATCTAGACTTTCTGGCAAGTTCTCAATTTCTCTGGCATGTATGTCTTTTGATAACTGTTATGCTTGTGTGGCTGGTTACTTGGATAAATTTTAGATATTGCTTTATGTCGTTCCTTCGCAAATTGTTGATTCTCAATTGTATCATTAGTATAGTCTATCAACAATTGTGGAATCATAATGTTTGCTCCTATTATTGCGAAGACAGGTGGGAAATTGTTGTCATTAGGTGTACCACGAATGCCTAGTAATATTACTGGTAATGCTTCTGGCCATGGCTCTTTTCTCTTTATAATTACGGTTTTAATTGTCCGATGTTCGACTAGTCCGTTGGTTTGAGGATGGTATGCGGTCGTATGTAGCCTGCAAAAACCAATTATTATTGTTATTTTTGAAAATAGTTTATTTTCAAACTGTCTACCACAGTCTGTGATAACGTGAATTGGTACGCCCTAACGTGTGATCCACACGTTACCAAAGGGTCGAGCAACAGTCCGCGCTGTTATTTCTGCGAGTGGTTCGGTTTCAATCCACTTAGTCGTGCGGTCGTTGCATATTAGCAAGTAATGGTAAGTATCATTGTTATACTTCACTAGGGAGTGTGAACCAACAATATCGAGATGTTCTCATACACTGTATTGGTGTTTTGGTATGTCTGTTAACCACAGTTGCTTGGCAAGCCTCTTATTCCAATTAATAAGTGGGGCAGTTTGGTTGAGGGTGTGATAATGTGGAGAAGTCGCATAAAATTTTAACAATGCTATGTTAGGCTTCTAATTCATATTCGTTAAGCGAAAATGCCCTGTTTATAATTTGTCGTATTATTTCGGTAAGGGGTAACACTATTCTGCGAAAATGGGTATTAGTTTTCTATTGAAGTTAATGATACCTAGAAATCTACGTAAACTTTTGTTATCATTAGGCGGTGGGAAAGATTTTAGGTAGTTTTTAGTAGTTGGCTTGTCTACACTACAAAGTTTTAGTTCTTGGCTTGTCTACACTAATATTATGTCCTAGGAAATATGACATCAAAAGATGTGACCTCGAAAGTTGATTTTATTAGTGAATTTTTATTATGTAACATTTCAATAACAGTTTGCATGTCTTTCTTGTGTGATGATTGATCGTCACTGAAAATAAGAATATTGTCTATATAGATGAATACATAGTTTATATCCCGAAATTTTGTCCATAAAGAGTTGAAATGTAGCAGCCGCATTCCTAAGACCGAACGGCATGAATTTCGCTGCGTATCAATTGATATTTGTGAAAGGTATTTGTCACTTTTGGGCACGATAACCGCCGCAACGGCGATAGCCACCGTCATTTTTTAACCTCATACAAAGGACTTGACCATTCGCTTTTAGATGGTGAAATTATACCGTAGGCTTGCAACTTTTAAAATTCTTTACGTAGTGCTTCTGTTCTTCCTCTGACAGTTTTCTGACCTTAGAAAATGTAGACGGGTAACTGCCAGTGTCAGTTCTGTGGTACACTCCGTTGTATTCACTATCAGCATTGTGCATGTTCTTACATCACATTAGGATATTTATTAATAATGGTTTGGATAAGGTCTGGTACATTGTTATTCAGCACTAAGCTGATTGCGGAGTTACGTGTTTTAAGTATTTTTGTGCACGGAGTGGGAGGGTCTATAATTATCTTTACATTACAGTCAATAAAGAGTCTTAAGTCCTTCAGAAAATCAAATCCAAATATATTGAACCCAACATTTTCGTGTAGTGTAAAACATAAAGTACAAAAAGGATTCTGTGAAAACTCTTGGTATTGAAGGTAAAAGTTGGCAGAAAATCGATCTTTGTGAAGGAAAATGAGAAAGGATGGTTGTAAGTCGTTCAAGGAAAAAGTGTTGATCCTGCAATCTTAAACGGACTTTTAGAAACCGGGACATGGCGACAGTCCCAGATAATATTCAGTCTGAGTATACATGTAACATTTGTCGTAGGGTCTTATATATAATTATTTATTTAAAAAAAAAATTATAACATAAATATGTTATAAAATCACTACAAAAATAGCCA
>OZ010576.1:69075908-69158408 GCA_963932145.1 Acanthosepion lycidas
TACAAACACACATAATTACACATAAATATATATATATATATATATATATATATATATATATATATATATATATATATACATACACATACAGAAAAATGAATAACATTATGTAGTTATACCATATAATATATATATATATATATATATATATATATATATATATATATATATATATAATAATTAGGAGGATTTGAAATAGCCATAATTGAGTAATTCATCGAGTCTAGAAGAAACCTCAACAGAATGCAGAAGCACTGGACAGCCGTTTCGTCCTATATTTGGGACTTATCGGCAGTGCGCATCCACTACCGAGAATTGAAACCCGATAGTGAATGCGCACTGTCAAAAAAATAGATGTAAAGAAATCTAATGCATTAAGTAGTCTTGGGTGGACGAAAAGGAAGGGAAAACGAAAAAAAAGGTGAAGGGAAAAAGAAAGAAAGAGGCTATGGGAAGCGGATGAAGTGATAAGCGCTAAGAGGAGATAAAATCTGGCCATAGAATTTCGTTAGGATGTAGAATTTGAACTTCAACAGTCTCCTAGTTTGGTTAGGTAGCAGTTTCAAATAAGAAATAACAGAAAAAATAAGTATTTGCAGCTAAATACAGTTAAAGTACAGGTTAGAGTGTTAGGTATCTTTTTTTTATATTTTTTTATCCTTCATATTATTTTGGGATAAAACATTGTCAAGGAGACAAATAATTCGAGTTATACAATTTTTTTATTTTTTTTAGAGAGAAATAGGTGGTAAACTCCATATAAAAATAAACCGTTAGTACTAATTTAATCTTATCTTGCGGTTTATGCTGCAAATAATTATTTGCAGAACATGATATACGATCAGGAAGGTCAAACTTTGCAGGACATTAACTCGATTCAATTTAACAAATTGGGTGCATCAAGCTTGTCATGCATTGTTGACAATCTCATTAACAATTGTATTGCTCTAGGGGTCCTCAACAGATATCACTTGCCAATTTGCTTTCAATTAGGTCCCAGTGACTAGAAACTAGAAATGACGATATATTAAGTTGGTGCAAAAATAATGACGTAATAATGTCGTTTTTTGACGTTAAAAAATACGTTAAAAAATACGTCAAAAAACGACATTATTACGTCATTATTTTTGCACCAACCTAATACTTATTATTTCAACCACTATGGCCATCAATATATGTCTATTGATATATATTACGCAAGTCTATGTGTGTGTGTGCGAGATGGTGTGTGGGTGTGTGCGAGATGGTGTGTGGGTGTGTGCGAGATGGTGTGTGGGTGTGTATGTGTGGGTGTGTATATGTGTGTGTCTCTGTGTGTTAAAAGTTATATTTGGTAATAATAAACAATTATTGTTATGTGAGTTATATATTCTTCATAGAAAGCTTGTAAGATCACGCATCCACTGTTGAACTGTTTCTTTATATATCTGGTTTTGTATCATCTGCATGGATAGAATTTATAGAAATATTTCGCAGACAAATACACAAATGCACACAAACAAACACATACACACACACACACACATATATATACAGATTATTACATTTCACCTTTCTTGACAGATATATTATCATAATGTAAGATATTTAATAAAAAGTGAGGGAAACATGAAAAACAGAACAAGAAACTGAATGAAATCGACTAGACTATATACCCAAAATATATATATTTTTTTAAATTAATTTAAATTTAAAATTCTTAGCGTTCATTATCTCCTTCGTGCGTGTGTGAACATCACGAGTCCGATAACGAAATGCATCGCACGAAATGTTTTTCCACTTTATCATAATCTAAAATAACTGTTCTTGATATATAAAATATATAGTTTTCCCATATATATATATATATATATATATATATATATATATGTTGTGTGTGTATGTTAAGTACATATAGAATAGAAATACTCACCGTAGGGTTGTTGAGCGGAAAAGACCCTAAAGTTGTTGAGCGGAAAAGAAATAACAAATAAGTGATAAACGCTCTTGATCCTCGGTCTTCAGAGCTAATGAAATACAGAAATATGTGCACAACGACTAAAAAATGGGAATAGGGGAAAATAATTCAAAGGAATCAGCAGTATAAATTACAGGTAGACAACATTTAGACCCAGTAGACAATTCTTCTAAATGCAGAGGAACCGCTGCTTTGACTTTATCTAAATGGTTTCAAGAATTGTCAGACGGTAATCTGAATGTGCTTCGTTGATTTTGGTGAAAAAATGCACGGAGAAACATCAGACAGATTGGATTATTTATTAAGTGTTTTGCAATCACAGAAGCAAAAGTATTGACAAGCCTATGCAAATTTTCACACTGCCCCCCCCCACAGATCTTAGCTGGCATGTGGTGATCAATCCTAGTCTCCAACCTCTGATTAGTTCTTCCAATATATTCACTATTACACAAACATTTGTAATTATAGATAACTGAACAAACATGACGTGGGTACAGAATATCTTTGTTGATGGATTTCTTCATAGGGTCGTGGATTGGCAGAAAAATAGCAAACCGCACATTTTGAGTAATTTTCCTAGCAATATCTTTGAGACATAGAATTTGTTCTTTTAAGTTGTGCAATTTTAGTACAAATGCTAGATTACACAATGTCCAGAGGTTAGTAATTCTTCACCAAAACTTTCGCAATAAACTTGATTTACGAATTTAATTTAGCTTTAGAACAGATAGCTAGGGTCCAATGAGCTAAAGTCTTAATAAGACTCAATAAGACAAATTATGCTTATAAAATCCTAAAAGAAAACAAACAACAAAGACCTAGCCACAACAATCCTGTCTATGTGTCTGTCCATCATACTGTAAAAAGTAAATTCCAGGAATATAGTGGCAAATTTCATGAACTCCATCGGCACATATTTCAATAGTTTTATCAAAAGAACACATACATTTATTGTTTGAGTCAAAGGGACAATATTGCATAAAGGTAGCAAAAGTGAAGGAATCCTTTATAAAATGAAAGGAATAGATCTCAATTACCGTTGGTAATATGTTGGCCAAATATTTGGCGAATCTTTGTTGCCCTGGGCCTACCAAATATAAAATAGGCCTTAATGGGACATTGTCCGTATGGCTCTTTGCTAAGTTATACAACCAAATCTGTCAAGTAAGTACCTTGTCTTTGCCAATTTTAGCAAAAGTTTTTGAACATTTAGCTCAATGGCCTTGTTTTTTATGTATGACACCTGATTTCAATTGTATAAATTAGTGAAACATTTAAAAGCCGTAGTGAGTGTGAGACAATAAAAACAGGCATAGCTGATCATGTATGAAAGGAAAAGGATATCCAACAGAATCTGTGGAATGATGAGAAAATACTAGATAAGGCCTATCATAGAAAATACGATATAGGAGCTGCTAATAAAGAAATAAAGACAAATGACAGCAAATCTTCAACAGCAGTAGCAACAGCAGTCAAACAGGACAGCCAGTAGCAGCTGCAATAATCAACAGGCAGAATAGATTTAAGGCATCAAGTTTACAACCGAGAATTATTGTCCTACGGGCCAATATCCTAGTACGTTAAAGCGATATTTCGTGAATTTGGTGACATAGTAATTGTGAGTTCAATCTCTGGGCCTGGTAGTCTGTGGAAATGGACAAGCAATAAAGAACTAGATGAGATATCTCTAGACATGGGAAGAGTTACCAAAATTGAAGTCGTTGTGTGCATTTTTTGTCCTCAACTAAAAAGCGAAGATCCGTAATCGGTTAGCCCTTTATTGTTTTTTATATATATATATATATATATATATATATATATATATATATATATATATATATATATATATTGTTGCCCTCCAGCAAACACTTAACTTGAAAAAAGACAAATTTGACGACAATTAATTTTTTTCTCTCTTGCAAAAACAACTGTCACCATGCATTTTAGAAATGAAGTCGTGATGTATCTTAAGAATGATGAATATATGAAATATATTACAACTATTTAACCATTATTAAGAAGAGTTTAGATAAATGTACTATAGCGAACAAATGTAGAAGTGGCAGTCAACTTGTATTTACAGATAGAAGTGAAAATTGCACAAAATAACCATATAGTTAGCATAAATCAAGTAACTGATGAATTAGAAACCGTAGATGAAAGTTTCACACGCGAAAAACTATTTACTCCTGTGTTGGTTGCAAGTACGACAGATCATAAAAAGAAAAACTGGCAACTGCTCCTGAAAAGGACCTCCAACCAGTGGTTAACTGAGGCAATGAATGGCTTGTAATTTTTAATGCCTCCAAAACAAAACTGCTTCCATTTAATCACCACAGACAACTTTTTATGACACTAACCTCCAATAGAGCAACACATTGCGTCTTCTTGGTCTCATGTTTTCCACTAACATAATGTGGAGTGATTATATTGAATTAATTGCTAGGTCTACTACTAGGAAAGTTGATTCACTGATTTTTTTCTCGTCAGAATCCATCTTGTACATTTATAAATCTACCATACTGCTGCCATATCTCGTCTGATGCACCTACTACATATCCCTTGATTCTTGACAAAATTCAAAGAAGGGTCTGTAATATAATCGATCCTGACCTGGCATCTCGACTTCAGTGACTTTCCTACCAACGTGACGTAGCTTATCTCTGCCTTTTCTGTGAATGTTTTTAGAACAGTTGTTCTGACGTGCTGTTCTCTTTGATGCCTCAGCTGCGTGAGCTTGGGAGCGCTGCTGCATTGTCGATTGGCGTTTTACTGTTGGACTGGTTAGATTCGTACGTCAATTCTATTCTAATAGTTTTATTTTCTCGCACTTCTTGCCTGCCACATATAATCCTCAGGAGTTTGAATGTAATGTTGGTTACTAGCTTCTGTATTCCTGAATTCAATTCCTTTATTGTCCTTTTCCTCGTTTCCCCACTAAAGTCTTCTCACTCTCTTTCACTCTCTGTAACCCTCTACGTCCTAGTGACATTGTTCCTTTGGTTTGGGTGAAATGATTAAAAAAAGAACAGTTTGTAGAATTATTGAAAGAAGAGAGTTGAAAGCACGTCATAGAAATACACCTTTTGTAGCTTCGCTATTTGAAAACACTTTTCCGAGAAAGTGTTACCTCCTGTAGTCATTTCATATGATACACTGGCTGGTCACATTCTATACCTCGAAAGCTAATCTAGTAACCTTCCATCATCACCGAGTTTCGACTATCTAGATGAACGGATGGCCTCTTGCCTGGAACGCTTATTGGGACTCAAGAGAAACTCAAAGATTATTGGGACTTAAGAGAAAATCGTATATAAAGATGCTGGGAAAATGGCCTGTTCCCTTTACCTGACCATGTCTGCTATGATCTAGCTTTACAGGAACCAGATCTGACTGAAAATGTAGTACTGCGGCCATATCTGGGCTGGAGTTGACCAGTTTTCTCTTTCTAGTAATGATGAAATTTAAACGCGTATACGCGGCCTTGTGAGTTATTTTCCATCCTACAACTCTTTTCTTACAGACGAAACATTGCAAGACTCTCGCACCTCTATCGCTATTTCCAAGGAAAATTTTCCGACAAGCTACATTCGTTAGGTCCACCACCTCTAACCGACACAGCTAAGTCTCGCCATGCCACGTACACTAAGGCGGACCATCCTCAATCCGTTTGCATTCCATTAGTAAGAAAGTTTCACCTGAACAGCTTCTTCCAACAAACTGCTAATTGTTGAACGATTCCCTAGTGGATGCTTTCCCGACCACTAGAATTTTAACCACTGCAATTACAACTGTTATTTCTCCCACATATCCTCATAAACTGCGTCTTTTACCTCTTATTCTTACCGCGTATGCAACCTTCTTCAGTAACTCTCTACCTTGCATAGGTGAACATTAGGAAACAAAATATCGTTTGAAGTTTATCAAATACCATGTTGAATGGTGAATTTTGAAAGAAAATATAGTCTGATGAAAGGAAAATAGAATTATTTGGTCATAATCTCATGTCACATGCTTGCAAGAAAAGTGGTGAATCTTATCTGCCAAAGAACATTATTATCCCTACATTGAAGCATGGTGGTGGTAGTTTGATGTTCTGAGGCTGTTTTCAGTAAAATTTACTGGATGTTTAGTTATATCTGATGGCATTATGGGAAAGGAGAAATACAATACTTTAGGTCGCAACTTGAAGGATTCTGCAAGAGAACAGATGTCGTTGGATTTTTATGCAGAACATACAGCAATTCATCAAAGATGTGATATTAAATGCAATTGATATCTTACTCTGACCAGGCCAAAAGTCCAGACCATAATCCAATAGAAAGTTTGTGAAGACAGTTGAAAGTGACTATAAAAGAATATAATCCTAAGAACGTTCAAGAATTAAAAGCTATATATCAAGAGTAGTTGAAGAAAATAAGTGATGAGTAAAAACCTGGTGGTACAATGACAAAAATATTACAGAAATGTATTGCTTAAAAGGATACATGATTGACTGTAATTAATTAAACGCGCCAATAAGTTTTTGTTGGTGATAAGAAAAAAGAAAAAGAGAAAAAATAAAAGAGAAAAAGTAAAAGAGAAAAAAGAAAGAGTAAAAGAATAAGAAAAAGAAAAAATGAAAAAGAAAAGAAGTAAAAGAGAAGAAGCAGTGATGCAAGGTTAAGAAAAATCAAGAAATTAGAAGTGCAAACAATAAATGCGGATTCTTCTGAAATAATAGTAAGAAAAAAGAATAGCCACAAGAGTGAAACAGTCAAATGAAATGAAAATAAATGATTCATGTGAAAAAAAGAAGGATTGTCTTGAGCAGAAGAAAGTACTACTGCACATACCACTGAGGAAATAATAAACTGCATCTGGGGTAACGGTAAAAATGGCGTAGGATTTTTTACCAGATATGCATCGGGCGTATTAGACAGATAACAGATGTGGCCAATCTTATTTTGAAAGCAAAATTGCGATATCAAACGGGTTATCAAAATGGACATCAATCCGGTTTCAAGAGTGTAAAAAGAGATAGTTAGATGGCTGATCGAATGGATATAATAGCCAAATGAGTGAAACTGTTAACAAGTTGTTTTTAGAAAAAGGATGCTGAAGTTAATTTTCCGAAGGATACTGCTGACTCGTTTAAACACCCAGTCAAATAATCTACATCACATATCCGAAAATAGCAACTCTGTTAATGTTGAAGCATATTTCATACAGTATGCAGGCCTGTATACTCTGTACAATAGAAAATCGATGTATGGCATGAGTGAAAAAAAGTGATGGAAAGCGGAATAGAAAAAGATGTTTTATTGACCGTAAAAGGAGGACCCAAATCTAAATGAGTTGTCAATTTTACTACATTACTCTTACTAGGAAACATAGAAGGAGGACATATGTAGATAAAAGATAGATATACCAAAATATACATCTGCATGTATCGGGTACATGCATGCTCTCACTGAAATATACTTTAGAACAAGTGTCTGTTAATCAGTAAGCTAGTCTCACAGTTGAAAATGAAATGAGTTCGATGTGATCACTATGTGTGAAATTTTGAAAATATTTAAAGAAATAGAAATAAATTTTATTTTTAAGTGAGATGAAAATTTCATAAGAGCATATCAAATGAGCAGATGTGATTATATTTCACTTTTCAGGCATCGAATTTATCAAATTAAGTATTTGATTTAACAATTTCTTATTTAACAGGCGGCATTCAAATCACAAAGCAAATATTTTGAAAAAGTTTTCTGGTTATTTTCTTTATTTCACAGCCTAAACTGACTCACACTGTGCTGCCGTTCGGAGTTGGATTAAGTCAAACACTTCCACTTTTGTCGCTTTCCTGTCTCATCACACTTTAGTGATTTGGAAGGAGTATTAACAATTTTGATATTATTTGATGTTGTCTCACTGTCTTCGGTTTTTCGAAATCTGGCAAAGTTATTTCAGAATTGTAAAATTGGGATTATTTCTCTTCAGGTTTTTGAATATTTGTTACTAACCACATTGTTGTTTCAGTCATCAAATAAGGATATAAATAATAAGTATATAATAAGTATATGACAATTATATAAATAAGGATATAAATAGATGAATATTCTATCGGTGAAAGCATCACACCTTTTCCAAGACCAGAAGATATTATGGCTGCTATGACACCCTATTTTTGTCAATTTTTCCAATGGGTAGAACCAACTAAAAGACCGACTGCAGGCATCGGAATCACATAAATTAACATAATGTACATGCAGTTTTGTATATGCTCATCTGTGTGCGTGCATATGTATGGTTAATGAAATTGATCAAGAATCAGAATCCATACTGCTTGTATGTAGAAACCGTTAACATTTATTTAGTAGTTTGATTGATCTCCGACTAAAGTAACTTAAAATGTTTTCAGTCAATTGTTTCACAAAAATGACTTATAACAAGCCAAAAGAAATTGAAATTAATTTTTACTTTTCAATAAAAAAAATGGATGGGTAAACAAGTCATGAGATAAATTAAGAAAGGTGAAACCTAACAAGTGAAATGAGGCTTAATAAGAGGGGAGAAATGGGAAAAAAGTTTCTGAAAAGGCAGAACTAAAAAGAAATAGAAATGCATACAGACGAGAAAAAATAAAAAGAAAAAGAAGTGGAATTTTTTTTAAAGGAAAGTCAGGGGGAAAAGAGAGAAAAACGATGTAGAAATATGAAGATTAATTATAAAAGATCGAGTTTGCCACAGCTTATGGGGTAATAATCTACTCATGCACTGAGTTCGAACATCACCGTGTGCTTCACAACAATGGGCTTAGTAAAAACCACAAACTACTTCATAGCTGCGATAGTTACGTACGTCTCATTTGCAACAATAGTTACTGTTCGAGCATAGGTAAAAGGAACGAATGTCAAATGCCGATTGATTTTTTTCTACTTGAAAGGCAATGTTTCGACAGAGTATTTACTCTCATTTATTTTCGTGTCGTATTAACTTTAGTAAATATTCATAAAAATTAAAAGAAAAGGAGAAAATAAAAAAAGAGAAAGCACCGCTTAATTTAAAAAGGAGAAATAAATGAGAAAAAAAATCGAATCGATGATTGACAAGATAAAGTAATGGCCTTCTTTCTACTTCCTTTCGAGAATTAACAGCTATAGATGCGGCACACAATTCTTTTTCCACCTTCGTTTTTTTTTTTTTTTTTTGTCTTCTATTTTTCCTGAGTAGAGAATGTTCAAATGGAAGCAGCCTTTTCATTTGACCCTAACCTGTTCCATGAAGCGCCCGCCGACAACGCCCTAGCAACAATATCATTTTTTACTTCTCTGCCTTCTATTTTCCTTGTATTTTCCATTACATCTCATATTTTATCCTTTCTCTTTATATTTTCCTTAATACTTACTTATTTCCTTCTCTTTTATTATCTTTCGATTCTTTTCCCTACCTTCTCTTAGGATGAAATTTGTCTTTTTATCACTTTTTACATTTTTCCATACTGATTCAACTCTCTTTACCTTTTATAGATTTTTTCCTTCATTCTTCATTTACTTTCTATCTCGCTTTTCTCTTCTTCTCGCCATCACTTTTTTTTTTAAATATTTTACCGATATTTTGTCCTTCTACCTACCTTTATGAATTGCCCGTATTTATTTTATGTAGTGTCGTCAGTTTGTAGACGAGCCCTTCCCCATTTTCTCCTCCACTTATCTATTTCCTTCTGTCACAGTTTCAATCTCATAGAATCTCAAATTTTACCTTCTTCTACTTCTTCTCGTCTACGCCGACTTATTTTTATCCTTCACGCTCTCGCTTTCTCTTTTCTATTTCTTTTGAACTTTTTGTTGTACCTTTCCTTTCCTCTCTCCTTCTTTTTGATGCTAAAGATACAAAAGTAAATACGATCTTTCTTTTATCTCCAACATACTCGACTGTGAGCTTGTTCTTTATTACTCTACCTGCTGACAGACTTACATGGTCTGCACATCATATGTTCGAACAATCTTTGCATATATATATATATATATATATATATATATATATATATATGCACATACGTGTATATGTTTGTATATATTTAGGTCTGTTTACTAATGTATGTATCTATATATGCATTAAATCTGCATCTCCGCTGCTCACGACCACAACGTGTGAATTTGTAAATATAAAAAATGTTTGAACCTAGATATATAACGTACAAAATACATAAACCACATACACACACACACACACACATATATATATATATATATATTATATATATATATATATATTGCACATGCAACAATATATATATATCATATATTTATATGCATACATTACACATGCATGTACATAGATATGTTATATTTATATACATATATATATTATACATGCAAATATATATTATATATTTATATACATACATATTACACATACAAATATCTTTATATATTTCTCATATATTCATATACATATATATGTTACACATACGCATATATATCATATATTTATACACACATACAGACATATATATATATATATATATATATATATATATATATATATATATATATATATATATATATATATATATTACACATACTGTACAGAAATACAAACGCACATCATTTCTATGCTTTAGCTTAGATGTTAATTCTGAGTTATGATTATATAATGCCTATATGTACATAAGAAACGAAAGGGGCGGAAATGTGCGAAGTATCGACCTCCAAATGTCTTGATGGATTCTTGCTATTTAACTGCTTCTAAACCCTATCATTTTTAGCATATACAACAAGGTGTGTCGTTGGAATGACCGCCCATTAAACATTTCTGGCTACTGCACTATATATGATTCGTGTCTAGTTTTAACCAGAAGGAAAGAAAATAAAAATTCTGACAAGCACTGAAGGAATAAAAGTGAACAAATTAGAGAGCACTCTTCTTAATTCTTTGTTATAACAAAATATATTGAACATTTATTGCTAAAACAGTAATACTGGATTGTCAGCTTCTCTGTTAGAATTTCTGTATAATCTTATATAGATGCTCATGACACGAGCCGATTATAAATATCAAATGTAATAAATTAAACTAGCGGTCTTCATTCCAAATAGACCTAATTTAATTGTTACATAACAAAAGGTCAAGCAGATAATTCTCTTCTATTTCCGGCTATGCAACAACTGTGTACTAACCATGTGAAGGACTTTATGATTGCCTTATGAAGAGAATAGCTAATTTCGTTTCTTTTGGCGTAGATGTTGCTATGGAGCAAGTAAGGTGAAGTAGATTGAACATTTTGAGTTTTTGCTATTTAATGTATACTTGATCTGACTGTGAACCTTTCAGTAAATGACTTTTATATTCTTTTTGAAGAGATTGTTACTCACCAACTTTCATCTTCAAGGAATAAAGTGGATAATACATTAGAAAAAGTAAACTATAATTTTTGAATTTTTTCTTTTTATTTGTCTGTCCCTCTCCACCCCAATCTAAATTGTACGCAGTGGCTTTTTCGCAAATTAATCCACTACATTCAATACATCAGCTTTATGAATGAGAAGCAGATTGTCTTGTAAAACACGGAAAAACATTTTTTGGGAATAAATATGTAGGTACACACGTATCATATTTGCGATTTCAATCCCTGCACCGGGCAGTATGTATGTATTTGAACTCAGTGGAAACGAGGCGAGGAATAACTGCAATACTAAAATAAGAACTAGACGTGAGGTTCCTAGACATGGGCAGCGGAACGAGAACAATCTACCCTCATATATTAAATAATAAGTTAGGTTTGAAATTCCCTATAAGTTACACGGATTGACATGCACCTGATGAAGGCCGGAGGGCACAACGGCCGAAACTTTTTGATAACAACAAAGATGATGACAATCGTCCTCATCTAAATAATGTACTATTTTATCAAAAAATACAGATCATATCATGTTATATTTTACGATTCCTTTCTTTATATTTTTGACATTACAAATGACAATTAAATTTCTAATATCCATGACTGTTGCCGCTTGATTAGCTGCTGTTAGCCACTTCTTCACCATAATTTATAACGCTTTCTTTCCTTAATTACTTGAGAAACAGCACTGCCTGTTGTAATTTTAAATGTCATATTTATATCCAATGAACACGGATATTGTAAAATTGCTATTAATACTACCACCAAGGAATATTATTCTTTCCTGATAGTTTAATATATCTTGATTATAAATTTTTGTCAGTTTTTGGACAAATAAAAATGTCATTTCATATATATATATATATATATATATATATAAAATGACATTTTTATTTGTCCAATATATATATATATATATATATATATATATATATATATATATATATATATATATATATATATATAATTTCGATTATAGGTGCAGTTTAATTTATAATTACATGAATCATTCATACAAAAAACAAATATAGAGGTTAATGATTTAAATTGTGACAATACATCTTCGTAAACAATTTCAATAAGATACACTAACCCCGAACCTGTATATGAATGATATGATCCCTGTTTATAAATTCCAGTTTCATAAGGTCTTTTTTAGTTTTTACAAGCTTTCGTCTGTTCCTACAGACATCCTCAGGTATGGAAATAGATTTGTTCTTGTTTTTTACTTCTCGGTAATAAAAAATGCTATGAGAAATGAGTTATTGTTTTGGAACGTGTGGTCGCAACGCTGAGTTTGAATTTTAAATTTTAAGGTTATGCGTTTTTGTACAAATATAATAATAAGAGAATTCTTTTGTACTGGTAGGTTTTCCGTCAATGTGGCATATAGTTCATGCCACACTGATCTGGATCAGATACCTGTTTAATATATATATATATATATATATATATATATATATATATATATATATATATATATATATTAAGAAATATGCATAGTGCCTTACATTGATTGCACAACACCGAGTTTCATACCGAAGCAATTTTCAAGTGCTGCCATTATTTTTATTTTTATTTTGGCTTGACCCCGTTTTTTTTTATTTTCTGGTTTTCGCGATATATATATTATTGTTGGGGTTGAATATTATTGGAGTTAAGATATTTAAATGAATTGACGTTTAATTTTGAATTTGAATTTAGGCCCAGATTAACATTTAAGATTGAAAATAGGGTTGAAAATATGAAATTTAAATTCTAAATTAAAGAGACGCTAGTTTAAAAAAAAAAAAACGTAAGTAAACAAAAAAATGGGCGTCGGAAAATCAAGGGAGGGCAACTCTATTCTTTTCAAAAATCAAAAGATTCATTGATAATAATATTACTAAACTAAATAAAACTAATGATATCAAGGACAAAGTATGCCTTGATAAATTAAAATAAAATAATATGAAATAAAATAAAACAAAATAAAATAATGTACTACTACTACTACTAATACTAATACTACTACTACTACTACTACTACTAATAATAATAATAATAATAATAATCAATATCAATTTTTAGGAATATTAATATTATTAATATTATTATTAATTACTTGATTGATTCCCGAAAAAATATAGTTACCCACCTTAATTTTATTAATATAACACTAATATAACACCACTTCTAATTATCTCTCGAAATTATAATTTATATTTCTTATTTCCAACCTTATTTCCAATCTTAAATGTTGATCTAGGCCGAACTTCAAATTCAAAACCAACTACAGTTCATTTGAACATTTAACGTGTTTATTTACATGTTTATGTTCCTTATATGCTCTTATTTCATTTTACTTTTTTTTTCTTATTTTATTTTAAATCATTTTCTTTTCATTGATATGTATTATTATCATCATTATTATTATTATTATTATTATTATTATTATTATTATTATTATTATTATTATTATTATTATTACTTTATTTTATTTTATTTTTATTATTTATAAATAGGATAGCAAGATGCAAAAGATATAAATATTATTTTGAACATAATCTGCAATTTTGAAGCAGAGAGAAATAGTGTTTATACAGTTCTATATTGGAAATTTTGTCATTGTTCCCGGTAGAATTAAACAAACATTTAAGCCGCCTGTATTTGAATTATTTCTGTATTTAAAAAATGATAAATAAATAAAAAAACCTCTGCATACAGATTTTCAGCTAATCAACTTTTACCAACTTTTAGGTGTCGATATATTATCATCTTATCATCTTATCAGTATTTTTACGTTGGAATGATCAGCAAATTGTAAAGCTGATAAAGTAATTTATTGAGATCTTTAGTGTGAAGATTTTATCTACAGATTTGTATAACTTTAAAGATTATTATAAGGACATGAGATTAATGCATATCCATAGAAGTAATAGACCATCTATCGAAAAATCACATTCATTTCTATGTGCCGTGTCCTTTCAGGACGTGGGCAATCATGCTTCTCCAGAACTTCTTATCCATTGTAGCACTTAGCTATGTTTGTCTTTTTATGATCCCTCCCATCCATTTTGACTACTCGTTATGTAAGTTAGTCGCGGCTTCCCTCTGTTTCTATTGTCCTATGAGTGTCAAATTTCCCAATATATCTCATACATTATATACATGGGACATACGTGTCTCATATTTCAACTGTCTCTCTGATTCTAAATACAAGTGTCCGTTTTGTATCCACTTTCCTTAAAACGTCCACCTTTCTCACAAGTTCTGTTCATGGTATGCTGATCATCATTCTGTAGAACCACATCATTCTCCTTTTCATCTGGGAGAAAATTGTCCAGCATTCATTGATAGTACACGGTAGTTCAGTAAACTTTTCTTTGTCTCTAATTAAATCTTCATGTTTCTTAATAGTAATACTATTTATAAAAAACAAAATGTATTTTTGCTTTAAGGGCCTCTCTCATAAGTTAGTACACTGATTAAGTTTTTTAAATCATTAAAATGCCCCCTCCTAATTATTAATTACCTCGAGGCAGTTCAGCATAGAATAATGATAAACGAGCTCGTCTAGCTGATGATGATAACTGTGTAGTGAGTTCGAGCTTCACTGGATTCCCCATATTTGTGACCTTGTGCCAAAATACGCTCAAAAATTTTGCAACTCATCACAAACCGATGTTATTTCACAATTTTATTTATCAGCAAAAATTCGGATTTTAGCTTGTCTGTTCGTAAAATTTCTTGGTTTTGGTCCTTTCCGAAGTATTTTACCGTTTTATAATGTGGAGAACACTATTAAAGTATTCTACAAAAACCGATTATGCAGAAAGCACAAAGTAAACAAAAAACTGTATTACATAGATCATAACGACAAAACCCTTACTGCAATTTTTTAAAAATCCATCATCATCACCATACAACAATCAAAACCTCAACAAACCAGCGCTGTCTATGAATTTGCATAAGTGTCTCTCTAATAATAATTCAGACGACATATTCATTATTTACACAACCACTACATTATCACGCCGATTAATTTATCTGACAATAGTTCAGTTAAATCGCATATCACCAACCAACGCAACAAGAAAAACAATGCACCAAAATACCGAGAAGTTTTTACGAGTAATACAAAAGTCTTAAATCACTTAAACTGTAAAAAAACAACTAAAGATATTAGAAGCATTACGCATGAAAGCAAAAAAAAAAAAATACCATCAATAAAATGTATCAAATGTAAGAATAAACATACTAAATATATTTTACAAAAACTCGACACGTTCATTCAAAATGATACAAAATACGCGATACTATAAGTCACGAATGCGATATTTGAAAAACGATGAAACAGACAAAGCAGAAAGAAATAAACTCATTGATGTCATATAAAAGCCGGATATTGGACAATTTACATTTAAACTGACACTGGAAACCAAGAAAAATGATCCGAAATGTAAAACATAAATAAATCTTTAAAAGATTTTTGTTAGTCTTTAATTTGCTCCCTAAATACACCTATGTATATATATATATATATATATATATATATATATATATATGTGTGTGTGTGTGTGTGTGTGTGTGTGTGTGTGTGTGTGTGTGATAAAATAGGGGAAAAAAGAGGAAATAAATTTCACATGTTTCGCTTTTATTAAAGCTTCATCAGAAAATGAAATATGAAGAAGAAAAGAAAATTCGGGAATTTTTATATTTCTGTGTTATTTGTTTTTCATTTGTTGTGTAGACCTCAAAGAGCATCTGTTCTGTCAAAGACTGTTTGTGTATATAATGTATGCGTGTGTGTGTCATAATTCTGGTTTGTCTATAAAGGATTCAGTTGATAATGTGTATTCATTTGTGTGCGTATGTGTGTCTAGTAGCCATTTTTATTTATGGTGATTGTCCTCATTTTGATTTGGAGACGTTTTGTGTGAGGGTGAAAAAATTTAAGTTGCACCGCTTGTGGTTGTAGGTAGACATATCTTAGATTCTTTAAATATAGATTTTGTCAAATTTGATTATATAATAAAGTGTATTTGACGTGTGTTTATAGATGGGAAATATTTATCAGAACTCCCTCTAAGTATTTCTTGCGTAATGAATTATATTCTTTTAGTGGTACATTCATAAAAATGGCGAAACATCTAGAAATCTAAAATCCCGCACCTACAAACATACAGGAAACAATGGAGAAAAACAAAAATAAAAATAACAGAATTTTCTTTTCTCCTCAATATTTCATTTTCTGATGAAGCTTTAATAAAAGTGAAACATGTTAAATTTATAAACGTATCCTATTTGTTCTTTATCCTATCATTCTGTCGGATTCCAATCCATATTTGACCTATATCACATCGCAATATATATATATATATGTGTGTCTGTGTGTGTCTGTGTGTGTGCGTGTGTGTTGGTGCATTTACATATCTAAAGATGTATACACGTGTGACAGAAAGCCACACCCTTAACAAAAATGTAATTTTCTTATTGGCGAAATTCATCTTTTCTTTATTATCCACTGTTTTGATGGCGTCACACAACATGGTCTCAATTTGTCCTTTGCTGCTCGATTTTCTTTTCCCCGACATCTGTTGTGATGCATGATCTTTACTAATTAGAAGTGCAATGGCGGGCTGACTACAAATCTTTTCTCGCCACTGCTTCTTGTTCAACCCAGATGACGGGAATTATTTATGACACCAATTATTAGTTCTAGGCATGTATAAAAATATTGAGTAATTATGAATTTAATAAACGGCATTCTTCATAACTGGCACATTTATTGAGCGTAAACTTTTAATTTAAAACCCGAATCCGAACTGCCCGCATACAATCACTGTTTTCCTCCATCTCTTTTTTCTTTGTTTCTCAATTCAATTCTCTCTCTATCTCTCTGTCTGTCTATCTATCTATCTATCTATCTATCTATCTATTTCTCGTCCCTGCTAATTTTCATATTGTTTATTTTCTTTCTCTTTTAACCAGTTAAATATACATTTCAAAGCATTTCAAAGATCCTTTTCGTCTAACTTTTCCTCTACTAAATATGTTTATATAGTTATTTACTAAGTATAACTTACATTGGAAGAAGGTCACAAGTATAAGGTACCCAGAGAGGATCAAGACCGATATTCATTAGTAATGATCTGCAAAAACAGCTTACTTACCCGACGGCATAACTAATGATATTTTGTTTTGTTTCTTTTTTGTTTTTGTTTTGTTTCTTTTTTGTTTTTGTTTTTTGTTTTTTTTTACATATATTCACTAAGTTTAGTTAAGTTGGGGATGAGGCGCGCTGTGAATATCGAATTTAGTTCCCTAGAAATTATCTGCATAACTCTTTTACCATCGATGGAAATTTTGGTTTAGCACAAGGCTATAATACTGAGACCTGCAAAATAAATTCACTCAAATGGCAATGATTCAAAAGACTATCTTTAAAAACATGTCTCTGTGCAGCTGCTCTAATAATTGTGTTCTTGTAGACTAAAAGTGTGTCTGCTGCACTGGTCATTAATAAGTTTTTGTAGCTGTGAAGTAATCTATAGACAAATACACAGCGTCTTGTCACCATTTATTAGGTTGATGCAAAATTTGCATGTGTTAGGAAAACATTTCATTCTTCTGAATTTACAACACCATTATTTAATAATCAAACAATTTTCTTTCTCGAAATACATGCCACCATTCGGGTAAATTGTATATTTAGAATGGTTTCAGTTTTGATTCGAGAAATTCTTGTGTGTTGGTTGATACTGCTTAACCAGACAAAGAATATTGCATGGAGAGAAAAAAATTAACAATTCTAATGGACGTTTCCATGAGTAGGTTCTCTAACTAGAAGGCATTTTCCAAGTTTAGTTTTTCTCAAGTTTTGTAAATGACGCATGTTTTATTGATTGCGCCAGACACAAATCTAATGCATATATATATATGTGTGTGTGTGTGTGCATGAATGTATGTATGCATTTGTGTGTGTGTCTGTGTGCGTGCATGCATGCATATATGTATTGCAGATTAGTATCCCTTCTATTTTTATCAAATAACTGGTCTTTTACTATACTTTCAACTGACAAAAAAACAATTACCATATAGTGTTCTTAACTGTGGATCATGCTTTGTTATTCATTATCGTAAAGTATTTAAAATTGTGATGTTTGTAAAGTGATGAAAAAGAATAGCATTAAGCATATATCTGAGGAAAGCCAATAAATATCTTTAAATATAGAGATAAGAACAATTTAAACATCTACCAATACATAAAGTTTAGTAGACAGGTTAGTTCTCTCTCTCTCTCTCTCTCTCTCTCTCTATATATATATATATATATATATATATATATATATATATATATATAAAATACCAATTTGTGACTGGTGAGAATAATTCCAAGGAGGATATTAATCCAAAGAGAAAAATATAAAAATATGTAGGTATATAAAAATATTCGCGAAAATAAATTATAACCGAAATGGATCTTTATGTTTTTTGGTTTTTTTTAGTTATTATTTCATATATATATATATATATATATATATATATATATATATATATATATATATATTATCCCACACAGTACTCGGAGTTTCATGCCAAACGCAATCTTCAGGTGCTGAATGTGTACTCACTGTGCCTTATATATAATTTAAAAATATATTAGTTTACTGTAATGTGCTTGCCTAGTTAAGCACTATCTATATTAGGATATATTTTTTTTCAAAAAATGAAATTATATTACTCGGGACATTAAATCTAACACCTAAAATAACCTTATTACCATATGAACATAAATATTTATTATAAATTATGAATTTTATTTTATTTTATTTTAAAGTAGTGTGTTATCAACTATTAATTATTAATGATGAATATAATGAAAAGGAGTTAAACCTAATATAATATAGAATTAGTAACAATACTAAAAAAAAAATAGTAATAAATAAATATAATATAAATATAATAACTTATAAAAACTTTAAAAAATATAAAAATAATATATATATATATATATATATATAATAAAAATCTATATTAAAAAACAATAAGTAATAAATAGTAAATAAATAAATAAGCTAAAAAGCAAATAGATAAATAAATAAATGTTAAGCAATACCCTACACTAAAAATTAAACAGCGATAGTATGGCAAAATTAATCTGAGTCCACGTTGATATTTATTTTTATGCCTACATCTGACCATCAGTTTATTTCTCTTACTTAGTAATCCAGGGTTATTTAAATGGTGTAAGATATTTTTTCAATTAAACACAGGTTTATCCCCTTTTGCATTAAACTGGTTAGCCCTTGCCATTATACTCCATTTAATTGAATGGGAGTTATTGAAATCTTTCAGTTGCCAGAAATAATTAGCGAGAGTAGTGTTGTTTCTGTATTTAATATTAGCCAACGTTTATATATATATATATATATATATTTACGTTTCCATGTTATATATATATATATATATATATATATATATATATATATATGTCAGTTTATATATATATATATATATATATATATATATATATATATATATATATATATACATATATTTACGTTTCTATGTTTTTTATGTATATCTGTGTGTTTGTATATGTGTTGGTATATATGTGTGTTTGTGTGTTTAGTTTACATATTCATATGTATACATGCATATGTGTATGTATGTATATGTATGTGTATGTGTATATGTATGTATATGTGTATTTATATATATGCGCATGTATGTATATATTTATATTTCGCGTGTTTATTTTTTACGTCGCAGTGTGGATTGATATATTTATACTCGCTTCTGTATGTGTATATATACGTATGCGTATGCGTATATATATATATATATATGTGTGTGTGTGTGTAGGTATATATATGTAGGTATGTATAGACATATATGTGTGTGTAGTGTGTATGTATATATATGTATATATGTGTACACTTATATCTGTAGGTGGTTCTTATTATTTTATTTTCTTTCACCTAATATTAGAAAAATGTGACATAATGACAAACGGGAGAATTTGGTACTGTCGTGGGCGACACACTAATTAATACTAATTCAGCGAGTGAATTCACTTTACAATATTATTCCATTTACCATAACACAGAAATGATGCTTAATAGCAACCTCACTCCATAAACAGCTAAATATCACAGTTTCTCAATTAAAACACGTTCTTTATGTTCTTGAAATACATGTATTGTTTTGCTGATTTTCAGTTCGAAAAACTAACATTCGTTTATCCAACTGGGAAAGCAGTGGATAAGTACATTAAACAAATTAAGAAGCACTAAAAATAGAAAATGTGTTGATGATCACTCACTGAAAAAGCAAAACTTAACAAAACAATCTATTCTACCTTCAAAGAACACTGATTTCTGTGACTGGGTATTCATCATATAAATCCTAATGAAACTCATCTTTTGCAGAAAATTCACCATTTATAAGTATGCACTTGATGGATTTGAAAAACTTTAAAAAATGTTTTGGTGACTCGAAAGTATTTTTCGGACTTTGTACAGATATGTAGGTTGCTTAACAGTCTCCACAACGAAACATAATTGAAAAGCAACACAAAATTTGCCACTATTTTGTTTACAACTACGTCCGCGCGTTGGGTATATAACCTCATGATAAGAGTTTTCGTCTTCATTTGCTAGTGAAGATAATCCAGAATTTTTCCATAGATAAATTTTTGGTTGACCGAAAATCACATTTCACAAGATAATATTTTCTCTACAAACAATAATTATCGGTAGTCATTAAAATAAACATAAATTTGTTTCTAAAGATTTTTGTAACCATTATAGCGATTTTCTGCTTTTTCTAATTTAACTTGGATCCTGATTTCTAACATTTAAGCTATATTTTCATTTCAATGTCTACATGACTTTTTTTTCAAACATCAACACGATAGCATTGTCTAATATTTCTTACTAATCTTTTTTAATCCATATTTTGTGATACTATGTACTTTTAAAGTATAAATATGTTTCAATCATTTTGCCGCAACGTATGGATATCATGAATGAAAATGATCATTCAGTCTTTATTTTCATTGTTATTTATATATTGTAGGTATGAATATTCTTTTTTTCTTTCACACGTGTTAAATTTCACATAATTCGATCAAGCGTCAATTTTGTGGTCTTTAGAAAATTTTAAGGAAAATCAAATCATAGCAATTTCCAAAAATAAAATTAGTCTGAGTATACTGTTAACTTCAAGTACGAAAACACACAAACCTAACCTCAAATCAGCAATTGAACTTTGACATCTCGCACTATTCAACCGTTTTGTATGTTATTGATATAAATATGAGCGCATCATCAGCGAATGTAGACACTGGTTGCGAGGAGGTTAAATCTGCGAAATTTGGTACAGAGGAAGGGTAACAAAGAAGTATAAGGAATGGATCTGATGGCTGAGCTAGTTGATGGTTGCTTCATAGAAACAGTCAAGTAACAACAGTAGTAGAATAATTTTTTGGGCGGGTTTTTAAGAAGTAAAGTAATAGGAATATTAGCACAAGAAAATATTCACAATACAATATTTTTAAACTTGTTATACTAAGCTAAATAACACAGCACAGCAAGTAGGACAGCACTCCAAAATTTATCTCTGTTGGCAAATTGCCGTCTGCCCCCCCCCTCAGAATGTTCCACGAGTTTTCAGTCAGGTTAAGATCATGCTAAAAAGTACCCATTATTTTATGCCTAGCGTGACTAACAAAGAAATGGTGTTTGTGTGAGAAAATACACGTAAAGTTGACTCGAAACGATTCTTTCTAGCCAGCTTGACACGTTTCTGGTTAGCCATTTTCTGAATGGGCAATTATCAAGTTATAAAAAGCAGCAACGAGTGAACAATGAGAAATAAACGTCCATTCTTTCGGAATATGCCAGCGAAGAATACGTAAAACCCGGGCATACCATCAGAGGCTAAGATAATTAATCACGTTTTCTTTTTTTTTCTTTACTGCTGTACTCTATTCTTATTGGAAATTAGAAGAGTAGACGCAAGAAGAACGTGGGAAGGGTGAGGAAAAGTAGAGAGTGAAAGATATCAAGTAAAGCAACAAAGAAAATGGGAAAGGAAAAATATTCGAAGAAAAAACAAAGAGGGAAAACAAATCAGTGAAAGAAGAGAAAGAAGGATAAAAGCAACAACAAGATAACAAAAACAACGAATGAAGAGGAGAGGAGACGAAGCGAAAACTAAAACTAGAATGTAAAGTATTGTTTGAACAATTTTCCGTCCGGTCACAATTTCTCGTATATATGATTTAAATGTCAATGAATTCTGAACGCCATCTTTCAGATGATATTGCCAAATTTGAAAGAGGACATTCAAATGAAGCCTAGTTTAGAAGAATGACATAATCAGCACGCACATGTTAAATTTTTTTTTCTTTTTTTTTTCTTTTTTATTGTTTTTTTTTTAGACTGTGGCGTTAGTTTTGGGTAGAATTTGTAAAGAAATGAAAATTCATATTTACTAAGTTTTACTTATTATGACAGAAGGTTACACATGTAGTGTATTCAGTAAGTACCTAATTCACTTCAGTAATGATTCCTTCCCTCGTTTTTAGAAGTTTCATTAGCATTGCATTATTTGGTCGGACAATTGAACATGGATTTTGTTACCATGATGTTTTAACCCCCCCCCCCTATCCATTCCACGGTCATGTGTACACGGAGTAAAGAACTAAAGAAAACATGGAGGAAACGTGTTCTCTGATGATTTGCGGGATAATAGAAGAATAAGGCGACTTTTTCACTACTTGAATACAGATATTAGTTATAAGACTTCAAAATCATGCATAACTGAGTGAATTAAAGTATGTCCATTTTCCTGGAAGTATTGAGTTCAATCTCTCGGTGGGGTAATACGCAAAAGTCAGTGGAAGAAATTGAAGAGCGACACAAAACTGAATAAGACAGGTGGTGTCTATATTTCTGTGATGAGGTATTATGTACACTATTTACATTATTCGGACTGTTGTCCTCATCTTTGTCGCCATATTTATTACAACGTTTCGGCCGTTGTACGCTCCGGCCTTCTTCATTGGTTGCAATGTCGAACTGAACCATTTATTTCGCTCATCGGGGTAGACTGTTCTAGTTCCACGTGCCATGTCTAATGGATGTCAGTTATCAGTTATCTCCTGTTAATTCCCCTCTTTCGTTGTTTCTATCGCTTTTTTCTGACACTCCTTATTACTGGTTCCTATAATGTATTCATTTCTATGCTTGGTCGGCTCAGGAGATTTTTGTGGCCTAGCATATGTGCTGATTCCTTAAGTTTACGAATTTTTCAATAGTGTTCTTTATCTATGATCTCAACATGATCCCCTGATCACCGCCCTCTGTGGGATCAGGTTGAGATCATTGACAAAGAACACCATTAGAAAATTTGTGTATGGTAGGCCACAAAAATCTCCTGAGCCGATCAAGCATAGAAATGAATACAATATCGGAACCAATAATAAGGAATGTCAGAGAAAAACGATAATAACAACAAAAATTGCAATATGAGCTCTGGTATAAACATGAAATGATAACAGCAAAAATTGCAATATAAGCACTGGTAAAATGGTTGCTGAAGACATTAGGTTTATAATACCCAGAAATTCATACACAGATGTCCTCAAGGACACATGGAACAGTGGATAAAGACGTTAGTTAGATCCACTGACAGAACCCCAAGACGCAGAAGGACGCATTGATAAATATATTGTTTCCAAATATTAGAATGCAATTTGTTTTTAAAATAGATAATATATAATACTTGATATTTGCTCTTAGAACAATCAAATAATTATTACATGTAAATACAACAATCAAATAGTCAATCACATAAATTTTGCAACGCAAACAACCAAAATTATTTGTTCAGTAAAATTTACATGATTGATTGTTGTATGTAGACAGCATGTGAGAACAGTGCTGTGAAAAAGAGTTTTATTTAAATGCACAAATTTCATATACAGAAAGTATGTCTTGTCTT
The DNA here is from genome assembly GCA_963932145.1 of Acanthosepion lycidas. NCBI lineage: Eukaryota > Metazoa > Mollusca > Cephalopoda > Sepiida > Sepiidae > Acanthosepion > Acanthosepion lycidas. The sequence goes on from OZ010576.1 coordinate 69,100,241, forward strand.
TTGAATAAGAAAGAGAAAAAGTTTTCAGCTGCTATAAGAAAAATTATCTTTCCAAATAGTAAGAACTTCTCTTTTTCCTTTATTTCTCTTTATCAATTTTAATACTAAACGATTTGACCTTTATATTAGAAAATTAGTAAATTTAAGGAATCCGGCACACATTGTTACTGCTTAGTCATTAGGAAATATATTGAAAATTTGTGTTAAACAATAAATAAATCTTTAAAAAAATGTTGCAGGTACGAAAAAAATAGATGAGTAAAAAACAAACAAACCAGGCAATAATATTAAAAGCTCATCTGAAATTCTTTATTTTTTATTCGACTGTTATTCTGGTGGCAATTATAAAAAAAAATGTCAGCTTAAAAGGTTCATATCATTTGACCTTTATAAAGACATATTTACTGCGAACAAAATTGTTTAACATTTCTATTAAATGAATTTATGATGTGCGTATATGAGACTACAGATCAGAATAATGAGTGAAGGAAATGAATGTTATGTGATGTTAAGAAAAAACATTAGAAAAAACTTGTTTTAGAAAAGACGTGTTCAATTTTTCTTTTTCTTTTTTTTCGTATAAATAGTTATTTATTATATTACTACGGACCCCACTTTCTTATCGTCACGCAGGCTGAGTAGATTTAATCAAATATATAATAGTTTGAACTTTGAGCATCAGTGTTATGCTATTGTCAGCGAGATGGTCTTGTAGATCATTAATATTTAATTCTTTTTTCACTGTGTGCACCATATTTGTAGCCTTGTGTCGTACAAAAATAGGCAATTAACAACAATAATATCTTAAGCATAATATTCTAGAAATCAAAATTTTACGTAAAAGTTCGAAATCGATCAGAAAGTAAGTTGATGGAAAAAGCGAGATTTTATTTATAAGATGGTTTTATGCACATTAAAAATATAAGTTTATTTCCTTCATTTCGTAATTGCATTTTGTTTATTTTACATCTCAGAATATCAAAATTTCAGTAATTCTAAATTTTTGACAAAATTCTAGCTGATCAACAATAGATAGGGCTTTGGATGACTCAACGTCTAAGATAAAATAATAACAAAAGCTTAAAGGTCCAACAGAAGCTAAGTCGCTCACTTCATTTCAACAGATAGTTTTAAAGTTCCAACAATGCAAAACGTCGTCGCTAAAGTCAGATTGTCTCTAGATTTGTAGATTTTCTAGAAAGTAAATAAAAATATGATTGATAAACATAGATCAGTTTCTCTGTATCACGAGTCCTTTTAGAAGATGAATGATCCTAGATCTCTAGTTTCCTTTTCTCCCAGTGATAATTTTTTCCTTTATGCACCCGCTTTGTGATGCTTGTTTCTCTTTCTATTTGCTCACACTTGTCAAGTTGAACTCTTGGTGTTTTCTTTTTTCTCTTGCATTCGGTATGCCCTTTCAAGGTTTCAGATCATTTGTATATCTTCTCCAAGTAGATTGAGATTTCATAAAATTTCAAAAGGATCTTTGTTTTGTACTGTATCGAATGAATTTGCTTAATCTATGAAACGTGGGTATAGATTGTTCAGCATTTCTCTTATTTATTCTGATAACATTCTCATGACGCAAATTGCATTTCTTCTTCCACTCTCATGGTTCTTCTTTATTGGCGCTCTAATTCTGCTATGAGCTCTATTCATAAGAATCTAAATTATTAGTTTCAAGTGGTTCATCAGTTGCACTTAGTTCTATAGCAGCAATATGAAAACTCAAGTATTTCACCGGTGTTTTGTTTATCACGTCCGTAAATTTATCAGTCAAAAATTCATCTAAAGCTGCCAATATCTATATGGCAACCTCATCTAGAACTGTTGTTTTCTTCCTCTTGACCAGTGTTGTACTCATCTCAGATTTTAGTGCCACGGTCTTTCTTTTATTTTATGTATTGCTGGTGTCTGTTGTCTCTTGTGTATTTATTACATTACGACACTAACATATTCTTTATGATTGATTCTTCTTTAGACTTTATACATCCCCTACCGAAGAGCATGTTTACCATCCTGTTATTTCTTTTGTTTCTAATGTCTTTTGCATTTAGTTTTTCAATCCCTGCACATTACACATTTAGCCATTCCTCTTTTCTGTGCACTTCAATAGTGTTTCTTAACGTCATATATTTGGAGTTTCTCTTCCATTGGGCCGAGAATTGTATGTCAACTTTTTCACGTCGTTCCTTCCAGTGGGGATGACTTTTTCTATTCACACTGTTTATTCTCTTATGGCCTTCTATTTGATTAGGTAATGAAAAAGAAACCACATTAAATTCGTTCTTTCATTTTTAAGCAATATGTTTAAACATCTGTTCAGATTCTCCGCACGTTATTAATTGCTCTATAACGAACAGTCTTAGAATGCACCCCGTCAACCATATGTAAACAAATCTTCAAATAGTTCAGCTTAATGAAATGTTCTGCGCAGCATACGAAAAAATAACAACTTCTCCACCTTTAAGACGTTAGCAGATTTGGTCGTAGCATAAATGCTCTCAGCCTTTGATTTATTGGGAATAGATGTCAGAATAATCCAAAAGTGATACTGGGAGAAAACAATCTGTGTATCAGTAGAAAATGAATTTAGTGGCAACACAAAAATAGAAATGTGCATAGGACAGGGATGTGTCTTCTCCCCAGATTTATTCAGCATCTACATCGACACTATCCTAAGATAATTAGAGACCCTACCAGGATTTATTATCGGTGGGCGTAATCTTAATATAAGATACACAGATGTGACTGTGTTGATGACTGACTCGTAAGAAAACTAGTCGCCTTCCTAAACAGTAAAAGAAAACGTGAAAAGGGGACTAACCAGCACGTACAAGAAGACAGATAGCATAACTATCAGCAAGAGAAAAAAAAAAGCCCGAGACGCGAGTTACAAATTGGGGATGTCAGCATCAAGAAAGTAAAGAATTTTAAATATTTGTCAAATGTTTTTAATAGAGGATGGAAAACGCGACACTGAAATCCGAACACGCATTGGAAATAGGCATTTCGAAAGCTTAGCAAAGTGAAACAAAGAAAATAAAGTGTTGGATTGCTATGTGATATCAATCCTCTTATATTGAAGTGAATGCTAGACAATCGTCCACGGATGAGGAAAAAACTGGAGGCAACAGAAAAGTGGTTCTACAGAAGGATACTAAGAATTCCATAGACGGAGTGAGTAATCAACGAGGAAGTCTCTAAAGAAAATTTCAACAAAAAGAAAACGAAGAGAACTGAAATTCCTTGGACATATAATGTAGAAGGAGGGCTTGGAAAACTTAACTCTCATAAGGGCAAGAGATAGGGGAACGTAGATAACCAATCAACCGACGAGCTTGTGGGAATGAATGGCGGAACAGGCGGCAAGAGCCTTAGCAAAGAGAGAAAAAGTGCTCAGAGTCACAATGTACAGGACGTTATGGAGAGTCATGAGTGCTTATGTTATGAAAGAACGCGGTAAATAGAAGAATCCCCCATTTAAACAATCAACAAGAGTTCTTTTCTTTCAGTGTTCTTAATCACCTGCAAATAAGATTATGACAAACAAAATATCTAGGAGTTGCAGTGTATTGGATGCGATAAATTTTTTTTTAATCCCTTTTTATCTATTGTTTGTTTATGAATGAAGGTGTTTGTATTTTATTTTCTAAAAGTAAAAGTGATTACTGAATTAAAAGTTTCTCTAAATCATTTTTGTCATATGGAGTCTCTATGGTGTCGTATAATAAAATGTTGTTACTGTGCCTAGGAGATTCTGAAATATTTAACGTTAGATCAATGGTAGTTGTTGTAAATTAGTACAGGACAAAAAGGATAATGCATGTATGAAAAGAAAACAAGAAGAAAAACGGGAAAAGATATAGAAAGTAAAGACTCAGAAGAAAAAAAATCGGAAACAATGAAAAGGGAAGGAATGAAGACTGATTAAAATGAAAGTACAAAAAAAAAGTTATAAGGAAAAAAAAAGAAACCAATATAAGAAAGGTAAAAAGGAAGAAAGCATAAACCATAAAAATAATTTTAAAGAAACAAAAAACAAACTGGGAAACAGAAAGAAAAAGTAAACAAATGAATTTAAAGCTTAAAAATGGAAAGCAATTCACAAAAGAGAAAGACAGAAGGGAAATAAAAATTCGTTAAAAGAAAAAGAAAATCACATAAAGACAAAGAAATACATTCAAAATAGAAAGAAAGGTAGAAAGCACCTAAAATAACTCAAAATTTAAAAAAATAAAAATAAATGTAAAAATAAAGTTGAAAAAGAAAAGGTAAAAACTTTAATAAAAGCAAGCAAGAAATAGTGGTAATGCCAGAATGAGAGTGGTGGTTTCGAATATATTGCGTATTTTTTTATTTTTTATTAGATTTGTTGGCAAGTTATGAATTTGAATTTTTAACGAATGGAAGTAAATTTATGATATTGTTTAGCAATACAAGAGCACTTTTCAAAATTTGTAGAAAATATCTTCCTCTTCACAAACTCGCTTCCTCAGTGTTTTTATTCCAGCTAAGAAATTGCCTGATTTTTCACATCCAGGATAAGTTGTTTTGCTTTGTTATAAACATAACAATATTTAAATGTATGTAAGCATAAAAACATTTTTCGTTTCCTCATGCGTTATCACTAATACCACGTAAGCTCTCCTCAAGAAAGGACTTGAATCAAAGATTTAGAAGCCGGTTGGTTTGCTGTGCAATTTAATGGCAGAAGATAGTATCCTGATAATTTACTTTTCCGGACAAAACGAGATGATGTCCTTTATTTCTCACGAGAACACCTTTCTGTATAAAAAAATGATGTTTCTTTTTTTCCTCTAGAATTGAATTGAAAAGAATATTTTCACCGTCAACGAATGTTTGCACAAACGGTTGTGCATGTATATATGTGCATATAATAGTTAAATGAATTTTAAAAGACAGACACACAGATAAATGCATCATGTAAGTGCGACCAAATTATAATATAAAGGCAAACAACGATATTCAATCGTAAAATCAGTAGATTTTCAATCTACAACAGAAAGTCAGCATCTCCATCAGGTTATCTATTGGTATACTGGTCCGTTCCCCTAGGGATGAGTCCGAAGTCAGTCTGTCCCTGACTACCGAGAGTGCCTCTTTTTTGGAGTTCCGGACATACGATGATGACTTTGCTATTAATGGATCAATTATATCTACTAGGAAGCAACTCAGAAGATTGCACACAGAGCCTGTTCACTATTGATATTACATAATCGTTTTTGCTTAAATAAAATCTGAAGTGTTTTTATATAAATGTAAAAAATATTTCGCGAACAGCACACAATTTAAAAATTCTTACGATATATCGAAATGATAGTTGTGAAACTGGCCAACCAAGAATGTATATTTTCTAAAATAACATTTCCATTGTCTACTGATGACCTAGATTCAATGGGTACAACTTCTGCCCTAGATCAGATTTCCCCATCAGTAAACAAAATGCTCTGATCTAATTTCGCTATTCAAATCTTCTCCAATTTCACTAAAATATATACGTGTGTGTGTGTTTACCAGACTCACTCTCTCTCTCTCTCTCTCTCTCTCTCTCTCTCTCTCTCTCTCTCTCTCTCTCTCTCTGTCACATTTCCTCCCCTACCCATCTGTCATTTACTAGTAAATAAAACACGAGCTTTCATATCAACAAAATATGAGAAAACGCAGTCCAATATGCTTCTTACTAGGGGGCTACTTAAACATACGTCTCTTCCAGCATGCAAAGGTAGAGTCCTTAGTTCTTCTTAGGGCCCATTATGCCCATTTACATTTTCATTGTCCTTACGATACATATGTACATGCAACTTCCGGTTAAAGTTCACTGTTTTGGTGATATCGTGCAATAGAACCTTTTCACATAGTACACTAGTTCGAGGGCTCTTTCCTTTTTTTTTCTTTTTTTTTTTTTGTTGTTGTTTGAAGTTCGCAACACTCCTTGCCAATTATTTCAGTCTCATTACTAAAAATAAAAAAAATCGATTTATTTTGTAAATCTGTCCCTCCGATTTTGTCTCGTCTTTGTCGAATTTTTTGTTGGTTCAGGTCCTTCCACGACAATCGTTGACTCTTCTTCAATATCAGTTAGGGGCCCCAATGCACTCGGGTCGGACCTAACTTGGTAAAGTGCATTAACTGGAATCCCTCCTTCACTCATGCACTCCCGTGCCAGTTTATTCTGCCCGGTCAACAACACCACACGCCTCTTCAACCACCACCAAACCAGCAAGGCCACGACTATCATTAGTATAATTCCCACAACGGTCGGACAGGTTATTATAGCAACCCAATTCTCTCTCCAGTCCGAATTCGGTGTACCTTTCCTATCTAACTCCGACTTCAACCGTCCAAGATCAATCTTATTGATTAGCTTTAACAACGCCGGCATATTTTCTAGCGACATCTTAGGAATCTCTCTTACAATGGGTTCCCACAAATCTGTCCATCCACTGGCATTTGTTCCTACCAGCTCTAACAAAGCCTCATTCTCTTCAAACTTCTCTTCTGCTTGGTAGTAGGAAGGTAAAGAGATAGATGGACCATTAGCTCCACAGCCAATGGGTAGCTCTACAAAAAACAAAGGGGGAATAACTCTTATCCTAGTGGTGGGCTTCCCTTCACACACCTTAGATAATTCGATCTCTTCTTGCGTAGCCACCGACCAAATTCCGTCAGAGACACTGGTTGCACTAGCCAACACCTCTACCTGACAATGATCTTAGAGATCATTGTCAGGTAGAGATCATTCCCTTCTTATTTTTCTTAAATAAATCTAGTACACACAGATTATGACTACCTGTCACGTAAATTGGACTTACAGACCCACAGGTACCTAAGGCATCTTTCTTGCATTTTTCTGCTTCTCCTTTTGTTAATAGCATAAACTCTGTCCTGGCTAGGTTTAGGGCAACAAATTCCATCTCTACCTTGTACCTAGCCACCACTCCTATCTTCGGCCTTAGTTTTGGATAGGGAAGGGGAATATTTATCACCTGAATTTCAAAGGTACTATCTCTGTCCAGTAATGGAACCGACACTAGCACTAGCAATTTATCATCTTCCAACATAGTACATCTCAAGGCACTATAGTACCTCTATAACTGCTGGGTGGGTTCTACAGGTAATCTAAGATGATGGGGTAGTTTGGCTTGTATCTCCAGTAGTACTTCCCTTAATCATTCTGGGGTTATTATACTCGGAGACAGGTGTCCGAGCGACAGCAAGTCTAATTGTGCTCTCACATGCCGTGAGTTGTTTGACGTACCTTACTTATTATAGCTAATAATTGAAAATACTTTCACAAAAAAACTCTAATTTCTGTAATTCGGTTACATTTATCACTTCTTTTCTAAAAACCTGTAGGTAAGAAATCAGCCAATTAATACTCCCTCTATTCTTAGCCAATTCCAGCCTAGTAACATTGAGTATAGATATGCTCTCTCTAACCATTGCTTGTTGTCTCTGTTTTACCACCTTTAATTTCCTCTTAATTACTCTCACTTCGCCTTCGGAGACTGTACCAAACAACACGCTTAATGCCTTTCCCATTATAGATAATACTGCCCTCTTTATCCTGGTCCGTAACAACTTTATTCCTTTCAAATAGTAACTCATATCCTTCCATTGTCTCTCAAGTATTAGGGATTCCTGAGCTAAGGGGTATAATATATGGTGGTATTCCGGAGACTGTAAATATCTCCGGCGACTTGTGTCCTGGCTGTATCTGGTTTGTCCATTTCGGTCTTTAACTGACCCAGTAACTTCTCATACAGCTGCAGGTTCATCACCAAAGTTATCAAGTTATAATGACTTCGCTAGTCTTCTTAAATACAGTATTCTCAGTGTTCCCAGGTATTAGCTAACACAACTAGCATCGTCAGTACCACAAGCCTCCTCTCGTCTATTTCTGCAAGGAGATGGAGAGAATAATTCATCTTAATCATTCTCTTATTGTTTTTATCGGGTGGTTACATCTTAGAGCGATACCTCAATCACCGACCCACATCACCACCAGCGCCATGCATGCATGGGGCCCGTCCACACAGTTCACCAGCGCCGATGATAAATGCACAGTTAGTCCCAGACCATCACTCATTCACCACAGCCACTGTACTAGTTTCACTTAATCTTTGGGCTCGGGCTGCACCCCCCACACACCACCACCACTTAATCGGAGTTTAAGTGGTAATTCCTCATTAACACTAGGTGCTTTTTCAGCCTGCAATTTACTCTGCAATTGAGCTAACGGAATTTCATCCTCCTCTTCCTATTCACTCAGTTCTTCTTTTTCCCTAAGATTAGGCTCAATCCCTGCTTCCTCAGAATGTCCCGCTCTTTGAATCCCTCAGCCTTCGAAGAGTCGTTGGGCTAATTTCAATCTCCTCACTCCCTTAACTTTCACTCTCAGTCTCTAACCCTTCGGGTTCTACCAACGTAGTTTTCCTCAGCCTTTTCTGTTGAGTTTTTGTTTCAGTCCCTTTCCATTCTCCTATTTCAGCTAGCTTTATATCATTCGCATGCACTCTCTTTACCTGTCCGGTGAATTGGTCCCAGATCACAAAGGAAACCGGACCCGTCTGCTCCACGATCCTATAGTATGGACTCCATCTCTGCTCCAATTTAACTTCTCTCAGGTGTATTTTATAATACACTGGATCACCTATCTGGAAGGAAGCTTCTTCTCTATTTTTATTTACCCTATCATTTCACCTTTTCTGGACTATTTGAATCCTCCTCACCTGCATAAAAAATTTATGCTGTTGTTCTAAAACTATTTGGTGATGATCCTCTCCTAAATACTTCCTCCTATGTCGTAACAGATTGTCTATAGGTAAGACTACATCCCTGCCATATATCAAGTAATAAGGGGAAAATTTTGACGTCTCGTTCATCGAGAATCTCACAGCTGCTAACGCTTGGATTATGAATAAATCCCAATTTTCCCTATTATCCTCTGTTAGTTTAGCTAACACATCAGCGAGGGTCTTATGAAATCTTTCTACCTTAGCATTACTTTGAGAGGTGGTTATGTGCTGAATGTTTAATTCTACCAACGTCTCTCTCATAATCTGATTCACATTCTCCGATTCATTATCGGTAACCAATTGTTTGGGGGCCACATACCTAGGGAATATTTCGTTCAGTATTATATCTGACACCGTTCGTGCCTTCTTATCTGGTATGGCAAATGCCTCAGGCCAATTCGTCAGCCAGTCCACAAAACTCAGTATGTAAAGATTACCTCTATGTTTTTCTCCATAGGGCCCGGAAATATCTATGCTTACTTTATGAAATGGATAATTCGGAACATCCGTTTCTAATACTGGGGCAACCCTACTCCTTCGACTCTGTACTTGGCATGTTACGCTTTTTTTTTACATGGTTCACAATATCATTAAACAACTTAGGCCAGTAGTAATTTCTCATTATTAATCCATACGGCTTATCAGTTCCCAGGTGCCCTAACCTCCTATGGCATTGGTCTAGAATTTCAGCTCCCAACTTCACAGGTATCACCATTTTTAAACTTACTTTCTCACCTCTTTCTGAAAGTTAATACAACACTCCATCATGCACCATATATTTGGAGGTACGCCCTGCCTCTACCCTGGACCTGATAGTTGCTATCTCGATATCCTCTTGGTTTTGCCTAAAAGTATATCTCCAGTGATGGCTATTACCTCCCGATTATCGTTCAGCAACCCCCTCAATTTCCTCCTATAACGCTCAGGAGCCGTTTTATCTTCATCCCTTATTTCATCGCTACCTGTCTTATTCCCAGGCCTATTCTCATTCCATACTCTCACCTGTTCGACTTCTCTCACTGGGCATGTCTGTGCCAGCTCCTCTCCCTGCTTTATTTTAATAGTTGTATTGGTAGTATTGGTTAACAGTAAGGAAATTGTCCCCGACCTCTTCACCAACGAATCATACACAGTTATTTCCTCTTCACTATTATCGTACCTATCAGTAGGGACCACCTGGTACAGGTCACTGTTCAGCATTCCTTCTGTTATAATCTTGCCCTTCCCAGATACAGTAGTTCTAGGGGGAAGCTTTATATCTGTCTGGGCCACCACTGGCAATTGTTCATAATTATCCTCTCCCAACAGTATCCCTACCCCGTCCAATGTTAGGGTGGCAGGGTCAAAACGGATCTGTGCCTTACTCTGCCTAAACCAGTCACTCCCCAAAATTAGCTCACCACACAAGTCAGGTGCCACATAAACCTTAAGTTTACCTCTGGTTCTTGCCAACTGGAAAGGTAGCCACGTCATACCCTCTATCCTCATCCTGCTACTATCAGCCTGACTTATTAGTAGATCGACGGGACTAAGCTTCGTTTTCAGTCCCAACTGTCTAAAAATCTTGGAGCTAACCAGTGACACTGAAGCTCCAGTATTGACAAGTGCCTTCACCTTCTTGTCTTCCAGCAACACATTACCGGTGAAGTCTGGCCCTTCCTTCAGCAAACGGTATACCTGTGCTTTTCTCCTTCCCGTATGTTCTCTCCCTTCCTCCCGTTTTCTCGACAACCGAAACGTGGGAGTCAGTGACAGTTCACCTTTTTCTAGGGGCTACAATTTTTTCTGCCTAGGAGCCCTCCTGGATGGGGTAGAGCTCGGGTGATCCTCTTTTCTCGGACTAGCAACCCATTTCTCCCCTCCATTTGAGTTAGGGTGGTTCTGTTCGGTGTGGTCCATCTTTCTCCTGCGAGGACAGGTTCATCTCAGGTGACCCGCTCCTCCACAGCGCCAACACCTTCGCTCCTTACAACTGGCCGAAAAGTGCCCGAACACACCACATATCCAGCATCTCAGAAGTCTTACTTGTACTGGGGCCACCCTGCCTCTTACTTTTTCACGGGTGACCCATCGGCGTTTCCCGGACCCTTTTCGTTCTCGGTAGGGGGCACCAGCGTAATAACTCGCTTTATTCACAGTTTACGGTCTCCCTCTGCCTTGTGCCCGAACTCGCCACAAGTCGTGCAGTCTGGCCCCAAAGACCTTGGGTCGCCTCCATAGTTTCTCGGACAGTCGCGGGCCCGATGCCCACCATACTTGTAAGTCCAGCACACCAGCACATATCGGCCCGGTGTGGGCTTGTGAAACCCATAACGCAGAAACCCCTATAAACTTGGACACCTGTCCCGCTGCGGCGTCGTAAGCTAGGAGCACCATTTCTTGGTTCAAGAGGCCATAGATCACCTGCTTCTTCTGAATGGATAGAATCCATTCATAAGTAGGTAGCTTCATGCTACTTATCAGCCTCCTGAAACCCATTGATATTTCAGTGACTCCCACGTCCCCAAGGTCATGTGTGGCGTCTGATTCTGCTACGCTCATTCTAGCGTCTTGTCAACTACCACTTTCCCATAAGAAGAGAGACCGACGACAGAACGAAAGGAAAAATACTTAACACGGTGGTGGCACTTCAACTGCATACAAAGTCGACAAAGTCAAAACAAGATCAACAATATTACTGGCAGATCTAAGTGCAATGAGCGGAAAAAAGGAAACCAAAAAGTGACTAACCTGAGGTCCGCCGCTCCGTGTTTTATTTCTTTTTACCACAACTTTGCTTCCTTCTCTTTTCCACCTTATGTCCCTTTTAGACCAACATATTCCAAAGACTAGAGTTCTTTCTGGTCTTACTCGGTGCCGACTGGATAAAACAAATGCAACCTTCTGTCCGACGGCCGTAGTAATTCCCACGGGTTTATCCTGGTCACAGGCACCAGTCTAAATTTTTTGCCCCGGCCCCTCAACCTCCAGTGTCTTACTCGCGGGGTTGAGGTGTTTACCCGGTCCTAACCGAACTTAAAGAAGTGGCCATAGGTCCCCTGAGCATCCATAGATTTATTCAACAGGTCCACTGGTTTAATCCTGCTTCCTGCCCACGTTGTGATTTGTTTGATTCAGAAAGCAGAAGTGATGTCCATCCATTCACGGTCGACAGAAGATATAGACGCGGCTGGCGAGTCTGCGCTAAGCAATTTAGAATGCAGCAAAAAAATAATAATAATATCTGCAGAAAGCCGGACAAACATCGATTCAATGGTTGAATTGGTAATGTCTTTTATATAGCAGAAAAGAATAGTAGAGACGAGAAATGGGTTACAGAAAAGAAAAGTAAAAAAAAAACTCATACACTGGATTCTAGACACAGAGAGAGTGTAGGTGATTTTCTTGTTGTTAAATCGTCTCAGAACGATATATGACTCTTGCGATGAAGGGATAAAGATTTCTGTGCGGAGCTTAAAGTTATAGTGGCATTCCTCCTCACAACCAATTCTCTCTTCTCTCTTCAAGAATTTTCTCCCGTCTGTCTTTTTCAGCATAACTACGCGTTTACATAGATAAACCTGGCTAATTATAACTGACCCTCGGCTCTACTACTTCGCACGTTATTTCACCGTGTTCTGGCTGCTTTAACCAAAATCATGGGAATTCCAAAGTTCCTTCTAGCTTACTCAGCTCTATTTCAATTTTTAATTGATAAAAATTATTTCGACCATTTCCATTGTCTACTGATGACCCAGATTTATTGGGTACAACTTCTGCCTTAGATCAGATTTTCTCATCAGTAAACAAAATGCTCTGATCTAATTTCGCTATTCAAATCTTCTCCAATTTCACTAAAAAATATACGTGTGTGTGTGTGCGTGTGTGTGTGTGTGTGTGTGTGTGTGTGTGTGTGTGTGTGTGTGTGTGTGTGTGTGTGTGTGTTCCCAGACTCTCTCTCTCTGTCACATGTGCATGACCACACTTTGCATTTTTCAGAACTTTCCTGCAGCGATTGTGGGTGGTTATGAATAAAGTAAGAGTCAAACTACGCCATTCCTTGGGATAGATATTGAAGTTAATTATGAGTTCAGTGAATTCGGGGGGTGGGGGGATCAGGCTTGGCGTTTGTTTTTTGCTGGAATTTTTTGGGCATAAGTCTCCATTCCAGAAAGTATCCATTCTGAGACGAAGGCAGCAGTTTTGGAAGCAGCATACTTGAAGATGGTTAAGAGAGGAGCTTCCGCCATATATGATATCACCCAAGTTCGAACGAAAAGAGATCTGATAAAGTAAAAAAATATTTCTCGGTAATGCTTAAAAAAAGGTAAAAAAGCAGTAGAATGAATGTAAAAAGAATACAGAGTAAAATACTGTATGTAATATTAGTGAAAAGAATAATCCAACCAGGATTATTCAGGAGTGGAAATAGGAAGTAGGCATTACGAAGGAATGGCGAAAATGCACGAAGTGTAAGACTGAACAGATTTTTCTAACAAATACATTACTTCAGACTGATTAATGCATATTAGAATTTATCTTCACTCATTCTATCCCGTCTTTTGTTTGAGAAGATAACCTATTTTTAATTTTTCTGAGAAGCAAATCCAGTGCGCAATTTGTTTCTTATGTTTCTATTGAACAAGTTCAACATATTTTTTTCGTTGTTTTTTAAAAAAGAAAAAAACCTAAGCAAAAAATATAATTATACATATTTTAGTGGAATTAAAAACTAGAATTTTTTTAAAAAAATGGGACAATGTAAGAAGGCGATGGAGAATTGGAAGTTGACGGACTCAGTCTCACATTTTTTAAATTTTTTCCCTTTTTTTGATAATTTAAAATCAGATGTTAACAAAATTTTTTTGTTAATTTAAAATTTTGAAGTCAAGCATGAAGAGAATATTACAGCAGTGACGTTTGGCGGTAGATTTTTTTTTTTTTTTTTTTTTTTTTTTCAAAATCGCAAATACATAAAATTCAATGGTAACTAGAATAAGCTTTAAAATTTCTAGGGAGATTGTTACCACCGATAAATCATCACAGCGATAGACTTCAAGAGGTGCCTGCTAATTGCTGTGTCAAGCTTATGTACAAAGAAAAAGGTATTCCAGAATGTCAGGCTCTCATGCATGACGACAAATAAAAGTTGTTGACATTGCTACAAACTTGATAGCAATTAATGCTGAGGGTGAGAAAACATTGCTTTTATTCACTGGCAATGAATGAAAACAGATTGCTAAGATACAGCTCAACTTCTTTTTTTCGAGGAGGGATAAATAGTTTCACCTGTTTTCATCTGGTCGGGCAATTGGATAGGTTATTTTTATTGAAATAAGAAAATGTGTTAAAACTGGAAAATGATTTCAAAAATTGAGCTTCAAGAGAAATAATTTAATTTTCCAAATACTAGCAGCAGTAAAAGAATCCAAACTGAAATGTTTTAGAAGTCAGCTGGTGAAAGGTGAAATTTGTCACTTTCTAACTACGCGCAGCAAATTCCCAAAAGCAAACGTGTTGAGTTGAGAATATAATATGCCAAACAAATTGCAATTCTCTCAGAACTTTGCAGAATTATTTTTTCAAAAGACATGTACTTGAATTTGGTTGAGAATCTATGGTAATGAAATAAGCACATCCCATCTCCCTTCTCGCTTGTAACCATCCATTACAATAAAATAAACGTTTTTCAGCGCTGAAGCTGAACTAGTCAAATAAAACTTCATAAGCTTCTAGTTTTCTATCGATCCAATAGTGTCCGCAGAATTCCAGTTGAACTTCAATCTTCCTCTATTTACAAAGGATAAAGAAAACAGCCTACAAGTCTTAAAAAAATGGTCCGCATTTTGGAATCACCTATATTTATGAACAATGCTTCTATCATGAACATAAATAAGAGTAATCAATGTTCTTTCCCCAGTCAATATGTAGAAGATATTTTGAAAATATGTACACCCACTATATCTATATAACCGAGAAAATATGCCACATTTCCTATAAAAATCAAAGGTGATTCGATTGGTTTTTGATACTTTCCTCGCACTCCCTTACCTTTGGCACCAACATTTTATATTTTTAAATGTGTTAGAATACATACTATAAATAAAAAAAAGTTAAAATGGACGTCATTATAGCTGATATAATCCGACGACACATATTGCTGAATAAGAATCTATAATCTAAATTTAATGTGACCTAATATACATGGTACCAGATCACGTGACCTGTAAAATAAATCTTAATGTTCAATTATAATAAATCTTTAAATGTTGAAATATCTAAAAAATCACATTCAGTGTTCAAAGCTACAATGATGCGTCAAAATATCAAAAACTAAATCTAAACTTTACTTACTCTCTCACCAAAAAAGATCGAAGCCTGTTTGAACTTTATTTTTAATAGTGGTTAATGTTTTTGGATAAGACATACCAAGAGATGCATCAATATATTTATGCCATTTTTGTTTTTGTTCATTCAATAATTTACTTTCAAAAGTTACTCGTGCGTCCTGCGGCTAATTTCCTGAGGCTAATGTAGCCCTTCACATTTTTTGTACAGACTTAGATTTTTGGATAAGTAATATACAGGGATAGGGATTTGGTACATAAGTATATATGTTGTGTTCCTATATAAGTATATCAATTCCTGTGTCAAGAGGCTAGAAACGTTGGTCAAGACTTAAATCAAGGGGGTAGTTATACATAGTGGTTTACAACGGAGTTATGAAACCACATGTTGGGAGATCGTGAGAATACTCGGTCAGCTATGTGGGAGAGAGCAGAGTCCCGCTAGAAGATGTGGAGCTACCCCTTGGTTCAGCTCTTGGCCACTGTAACTAGCATTTTGATGTAACTGGTGACGTTGACCCAAAGGTCCGGCAGAAGTAGTAGTTATGAAACTTGTAGCTGGTGGTTAATGCTACGAGCTCGATTTATGCTTCATTGCCTCTATTTTATTAGAAGTTGTCATCTTTATATAGCTGAAAGAGAAATGAGTTTTAAAATTTGTCGCATGCTGTATAACATCACATTAGATCATCTTCCATTTATGACCTACTAAATATGTGTTCTCAAATATCCGGCACAATATAGCTGAGTTTTTACAGCAATATATATGTACAAATTTTAAGCATCCAAACTTACATATACATACTATATCACAGCTCTTATCAAAATACCTGCTTATAATGATATATAGAGAGAATGACTCCTATGCTAGACTGACAAGTTGAGGAGTTTATCTTTCCGATCTGTCCGGTATAAAAAAAAGACGTTATAATAAAAGCCGTCTTTGCCAGGCGTTGTAATTGCGAGGAAGTGACAAAACACGCTAGATTGATCACTAAACATTCTTTAAAAGATATCAATATGTGAAATTCAGATGAAATGTGAAAAAAACGATTTTCAACAGTTCTTTTCACCAAGAAATGCCGTTTTTTTATAACTTTGTCGTTATTACACTCTTTACATTCGCATTTACAAACGTAGATGGGAAGAGATAGGCACTGACCATTTAAGCATTCTATACCCGATCTCAAGCGAATCTCTACCAATAGAAGACAAAGATCCTACTTTCCCTCTCGAGGCCAACGTACAGATGATGAGTGGGGCTATGCCAATGATGTAGGTATTCATATTTGAGATAAGAATGGACTTTAACTGAAACCCAACATCCTCTACTAATTGTTGAAAGAAATAGTACTCAGATCTTTCCAAGACAGAAACTATGATCTGGAATTAGAATGTAAAGAGTGATGGCACCTATCCTGAATCCATAAAAATTCAGGAGGTGGATTTAGTAGATAACAAACACTTCAAATACCTCGGTGTACGGATCAGTTATAAAAACCTTAGCATAAAAGATGAAAAAACCGAACATAAAAAAGGTTGTGCCAGAGGCAGTTTCACCCAACACCACAAATTGCTACAAAACTAAAACGTTAACCTGAAAACTCGTGTCATGTTCTTAAATAGCCTCGTCAGATCGAGACTCTCATACGTCATGTAGGGCGCCAAAACGGTTCAGAAATATCTTAACTGTCGCTGTATTCAACCGTTTTCTAAGATCAACGGTTAAAAATTACTTTAAGCGAGTGAAGTCTTAGCAAAAGACCACACTTCTTCGAATTATGCGAACTGGCGCTACAGAATCACAAAGCAACAATTAAAATGGATATTTCATGTAACTCGAAGAGAAGATAATGACATACGATGTTGACGTTCCACACTACTTCAAATAAAAGGTCAGGAAGTAAACTTCCTAACTACTGAAAAGAGCGATAACAGCTACTGGACTTGCGAAACCTATTTTCCTGAAAAATTGTTTTAAGAGAAATATCTTACAAGTTCCAATCGACAATAATAGTGACTGCCTTGTTAATGAATGTAGAATGTTTTCTTATAACGAAACGGTAATATTACCATTACCATTCGGACAAGTTAATTCACCTCTTAGCATCCATTGCCCAACACATTTGTCTTTCAATGATATTCAAACAAGTTGAATAACCACTCAGCACTCCTTGCCACATATCTTCACTATCAATGTACCGTTCGGGAGAATTAATCCCCCCAACAATAGACCTTCTCTTTGAATATATGTGTGTGTGTGTCTTGACGTCTTCACCAGTTTAAAAGCACTAGAACCTATATTTTTAAAGTTATAGTTTCGGTAAAAATAATAATTTCGAATCCTGATTTTCAAAGAAGCTTCTTCTCCCCCCAGCTATGGGAAAATAGCACTGAGAGACCGGGTTCTATAGCCTTGGATGGCAACTGGTCTACTGCAGGAAAAATCTCGTCAGTCATGTATCGAAAGATTCATGATTACCTAAGCATGTATCACGCATGGTACATAACTAACTGACGGACATTCAGATACACTTCTTTCGAGAAAATTGACACTCCATAATCTTTCTACTCTTTTAGCAGGTAATACATTCATGTATTAAATATTTATTTACCTATATATCTACTGGGTATTTATTTCTCCTTTTTTATACTAGAAAAAGAATGAAAGATGTGCATAAAATGTTTACTGTTTACACAGAAATGAGTTCGAATAGCATCAGTTATGTTTGATTATGTGATGAATGTACTGAGAACAAAGAATGTAATCTGCATATACGTATAACTCTTCTTTAATTTTGTTTTTAACATTAACCTGTTTCCAAAAGTTAATTACCTTTTTCGTCTCTCTATCTCTTTCTCTCTCTCTCTCTCCTCCTTCTCTTCTTTTTTCATTTATCTTTATCTCACACTGTATTTTAAGATCTTTTACTGCAATTTTCGTATTTTTTTATTTTTGCAATATTTTTACATTTCCTTTTTTTTTCTTTTTTTTTTTTTTTTTTATTACATTTCTTTCAATTCTTTATCTATTTCCCAGTTCCACAAAAACTGATTTACAAAACATATTGAACAAATTCCGAAACTTTTCTTTAATCTTTGCCCCATAAATGCAAGGACGCAAGTCAAAACTTTTTTTCTTTTTGCGCATTTATAGCTTCCTATTTTTCTCCTAACGTTTCATTTTTATAAGCGAATTCATTTTTTGTGTGTGAGTTTTTTTTTACTTTTTTTTTTTCCTTTTACGCATTTTTAACCTTTCTTATTTTATTTTGTTTTCTTATATTTCTTTTTATTTCCTATGATTTTATTTTGTTTTTCTTCATTTGAGTCTTTTATACTACCAGAGCCAAGGAAGTGATATCTACGCTTAATTTTCCGTCTTGTCAACTCGATCGGAGTTCATTGCTGTGATTTTAAACACAACAGCACAGGTGGAACTCGTAATCGTTTGCAAGAAAAATTTTAATCTTCATATATTACCATCAGTTCTCTCCGCCTATCTCTGTCTGTCCGTCTGTCTCTCTGACTCTCTCGCTTTGTGGGTGTTTTTTTGTTTTGTTTTGTTTTTTTTCTTCTGTTACCTGACTAGAGTTGGGCATTTTTAGGGTTGGGACCAGAAGAACACGAGGAGACAAAACCAGGAATGAAAAAATGGGCAAGGTGAAGGTTACAAAAGAAGAAACAGAAAAGAAAAGAAGTGGCTAACAAAGGAAAAAGAAGCCTTAATTCAATCTGACACTTTTCTTTCTCTCGGGTTGTCGATTGACAATTTTGTCTATTGCCTCCGGGCGGGTCGCCGTCCCGCGTGGACGTCGAAGAGATGAGATGCGGGAATGAAAAGTCTGGTACGATCCAACCACGCTCAGCATATCGTGTCAATCTGCAAATATTATTACTGTCAGTTAATTTGGTCATTAAATCAGGCATCAACAACTTTTTTTTTACATTATTTGGTGTGTGTCAGCTTGCTTGTTTCATATACTGGAAACTGCGTTCGATCAACAACTACAAGTAAAAAAGAAATACATTAGTAATAGACATACAAAGAAGTAAGCGAAGAGAGGAAAAACCCAAAATAGAGTATGTAGATAAACAAACACGCAAAGTCTGTACGAAATAATAAATGAACAATAGCAAACAGAACAATGTACGTTGTGTATTTTGGTGGAGAACGTCAGGAGAAATAGATTGTCTAACGTTTATAGCCGTCATAATAATGATGACGGTGTTATTGTAAGCCTGTTGATATCTCTCAGAGATTTTAGAAATTTCGATCATGCTGATATAATTGTCGTTATACAAAAGAGCTGAAAAGTTCTTGATCCGATCTACTTTTCAAATTTTGACCAAACATCTGTTTATTTTCTCTTTAGAGAAATCAAAAACTGTTGTCGTCGTCGATCGAATATTGCTGGATTTGTTAAAATCTTAGTTCTTATATCATATTATAATTATTAATATTATCGTCATTATTATCGCTTACATCGTTATTTCTTTTATTATTGTGTATCTACAAACGACGCTATTTAATAGTCATTGTTCCGGATTGAGTCTCCTCAAATCTAAAAATTGAAATTTGGACCGCTTCGAATGCTCCAGTGGTTATAAATAACTTCACTTTCATTTTTCGCAGATGTTGCAGATTTTGTGTAAGGTCCTGATAGTTTCCCAAGTATAAACAGTTAATTTGCCATTCTATTTTACCAAGATTTAATGCCTTTCATTTCGTCATTCATTCGGGCATTTTCTTTGACTCTAGTATTTTAGTTGTTGGATGTATCTGTTGTACAATGTTCTTATTCTTTAAAATTAGAATTCGTCAATTCCATCACACCTTGTAACTTTATAGTTACAATTTCCCCTAAAATATTTCTCAAATTTAATTTATACATAGTGTCCTTTTAATCTAAGTACGTTATTTTGTTAATTGAGCTGTTGTATCTTACATTTTTCTGCAGTTTCTCATGAAATCACATGCTATCAATTTTTTATTTATTTATTTTCGTATGTTTGCGTGAAATTATAATCGATTTTTGTTTCCTATACTGGGGCCTAAAATTGTTATGTTTTGGAAGAGGGTCAAAGTTTTCGGGAACCCATTTAGATTATTAATTGGTTCAGTTGCTCTTGCTTAGAATAAGAAAATATTTTCTATCCCTGAGAATTTTTTTTCAAAATAGGCCCTACACGCACTGATGTCGATGTTAGTGGTTTCTGGTATTCCTCGAAATCCTAAATTTTTCAACATATGCGCAAGGATATTGAAAACTTTTCCATGCGCACCAACAATGACATTATAATGTTCCCTAACTTGTTTTCAGTTCTCTAGCTAATCTCATACATTTTCTCACGATTCACACTCTTTCAATTTCACCCTGGATTCTGCAACAGCAGTGTCATATACTAACAAATCTTTTTTATCTTTTACGATGACTTCATCTGATCTGATGTGCTTGAATTTCAAAATTTTACATCGACTATTCTCTAGAATATCTATGAATAGATTGGAATATATCAGTTTACATGACCACATCCTAATCTTTTGCGCAATTCTCAATCGAAACATTTTTTACTCAGTCATGTACAATTTTATGCACCTTGGCTATTTAAATAATTGAAGGTTTCATATTTCATTTTATTTTTAGCTTCTTCTCATTACTATTATTACTGTTGCTCATGTAGTAGTGCGGATTCCTTCATTATTGTTTCTCTTATCTCCATCATCATCATCATCATCATCATCATCATCATCATCATCATCGTCATATGTGGGTATATGTGGGTAGTTTTATTGCTATTAACATCTTTTACAAAGGTCAAGTTCTAAGACAAAAAGTGAAGTAAGTGAGGAAAGGTAATAATGTGATGTTTTCTAAGAAAAAAATCCTCTGATAATTTCATTTTCTCGTGAAAGAGTTTATGTCCTGATTTTAAATCGTGTCATTTGCATCTTCATTTCATCATAAATTTTCTCCCAAGTTCCCGTGTTTTATGAGGGGTGTTCATATTATACTAATAGTCACGAATCATTGTTTAAGTTTGCATTTACTTCATTAATTCTGAGACCCACCGATACACCTCGTTTTTACGTATCTCAGTTTTCTTTCTTTTTCTTTCCTTAATTTCTCTATCTGTACTTTTCTTTCAAACACATCTTTATCTCTCAATATTCACATATCCCTTACTTCTCTTTCTTCCGTCCAACCTTTCTTTTTAAGATTTTCTTTTTCTTATGTGCCCTTTAATTTTTAACAAATTTGTTCAAACTTTATTTATTTAACCATTTTCAGCAGTTTCCCGTCTTTCTCTTCTGTTTTTCATATTTATCTTTAAAGTTTGTAAATGCTCTTTTTTAGTATCTCCGTCTTTCTCTATCCTCTTTCTTTTCTCCACCACTAATTAAACATTAGTTTTTATCTATGGATTTCACATTTACCTTTTATTTTAAATTTCATTACTCACTTTTCTTTTGTAATATCTTTATATTTTCCATTTATTATCATCTCCATCTCTCTGCTTTTAGTATCTCAATCTCTCATTTACAATCCATTTGCTTATAATGAGCCCAGTGCATACCTTTATCATTTAGATTACTAAATTAGATTAGTTACTAAGCTTACTGTGCCACAAGATGACAAGTGATGAATAGATTTACTACAATAGTATTAAGTTGCAAAACTAGTTTACATTACTCTACGGTGAAGCACCCATCTGCGTAGATTCCTCTCTCCATTCAATTTTATCAATTTTAGTCTGTTTAAATCTCTTTCTCTCTCTCCCCCTCATTCTCTCTCTCTCTCTCTCTCTCTCAACTGTTGTTTAGATTTTTATATATATCCCCAACTATCATACTTCCCACCCGAATTTCTTTTGCTGCACTTTTTACATCTCCCGCTTTTACACTGTCACACACGCATACACACACACACACACACATTATCCAATTTTCTTTCTCTCTATTCTAAATTCTGTTTTTGTATCTGCCAAATACTAATTCACTCTTTTACTGCCTATTTATCTTTTACAGTCTCTTAACTTGTTTATTCAACCGATACTCTCTTTACTTACTAAAATATAATTTTTCATATTATTTGCGTTCATTTTTTCTTTCTCTAACTGTTTATTTATGCAGTATCTTTCTTTCTCTGCATTTTAACATTATTCCTCTAAGTCCCTCCACCTCTCCTACCACATTTGTCCTTTCAGACCCATCCCAAGTTGAATAAACTGAGTTACAATCAATGAATAACAAACGACTTTTTTATGACTTGCGCTCGGCTCGGGACCAGATTTACATAGCACGTAAAAAGGCCACAATGTAAAATCACTATTTTATTTCGTCATAGAATGAAGCTAATTCTGCCACACATTCTTCTCACCATTGCTGTTGTCGTTTTTGTTTTGCTATATTTTTTTATCAACTATGGAATGTGATGTTTTGTTGATAAAGCAATAGAGAAGGGAAATCGAAAAGATGATAGTCACAAGATACTTTGAGAAAATGGTAGATCTGTATGCTTGCTCTTTTGGTTATTGTCTGATGTTATATAAGAATAAAAGACTAAAAATAAAAGGGAAAAGAAAATAATAAACTGAAAAAGATGAAAAAGAAATATAAAAGATTCGCATAACAGAAAATTTTGACTGAAAACCAATTCTAATCCTAATTCTCGTTTTAATTTCTTTCAAATATTACAAGTTTCGCAAGGTGTGGAAAAATTAACACGCTTTTCACCATCATTAGCAGTCCAACTGCAACTTTTATAATCTAAACAAAATAAAATAATAAAAGCAAACAGAACTTGAATCAAACAAAACTTTTACTAACTTTTAATTCTATTACAAAGACGATTAATTTGTTCTATAAATTTTGTTTCTGTCCTCAAATATTTCACTTTTAAAAGTTACAACCGCATCTTTGGCCATTCATATCATTAAAGATGGCCAAAATACTAGTAGAAAACACAAATATATTAACTGCATCCACCTGCAAAAAAAAAAAGACTAAAAATAATGGAAGCTTTAATAATAATAAAAAAATAAAAAGCCAACTCTTAACGATATTAACTACGAACAAAGCCACAATGTGCTAACCGTATTCGGAAATTAAAAACATCCCTACCACACACTAAGACATAAACATAAAGCACACACTCAATTAAGCTGAAAAATCGAATCATCCTTGATAATGGATAAAGGTATAGCCGAAAGCGCTCGGAAATATAAAACATTTGGACAGTTCTTACACATCCTTTGTCCAGAAAAGAAAGCTATTGTTTGAGCACAAAAAAAATTAAATAAAATGCTTGACTGTAGTACCTTGTCTGTCGTTTTTAATGAAACATGCATATATATATATATATATATATATATATATATATATATATATATATATATATATATATATATACATATATATTGTTATGGGATCTTACCCATAATGATAACAATGGACTATTCCATACTTAATAAATATTGCGCCTCAGAAGTAGTCAAAGAGTCAGTAGTTCAAGTTGAGTCAGTAGTCGAGTCAAGAGTCGAGTCAGAGGCAGTCCGAAACAGAGTCGCGTTCAGACAATTACTGCAAGATACTGGTCGAGACTACATTGTTCTCTCTACTAAACCTGATTGTTCATACTAACACTTCTACTTCTCTGTATATATTCCTGTTTGTAATATATCTGTGTTATTCCATACCTGTGTTCGAGTTCTTCTGTTGGATCTACCTTGGACTATCACCGTGGTACAAGTAACCGGACATAACCTATATATATATTTCCACTTTGTCATAGAATTTACCCAATATTGTTCTTGATATATAAAAATATATATCGTTATCTCATATATATATATATGTGTGTGTGTGTGTGTGTGCGCTCGCGCGTGTGTGTGTGTAAAATATTAACAATGGCTTTCTTAACTCTGTATTGGTTAATAAATATATATCAATATACTCAATAACACTGTAAAAAGTAAGAAACTAATCCAAATTGTTAATTATTACTTAAAAAGATAAAATATTAGGTTAGTGCAAAAATAATGTCGTTTTTTGACGTTCAACTTCAAAAGATCATGACTCCTTTCATAATAAACTTTAATCGAAATAAGAACCATTAGAATCGACTTTGCCCACGAGAAACAAGTTTATTTATCCCATTAGCATAGAAATCCGGAGTTCTGGAAGCGATGAAGTCATTGAAGGCCGATTCGGCATCATCTCGGCTTTTGAAGTATTTTTCGCGCAGGAAGTTGTCGAGATGCTTGAAAAAGTGATAATCGGTGGGCGAGAAGTCCGATGAATATGGCGGATGAGGCTCGTAGCCCAATTCGTTCAGCTTCTGCAGGGTCAGTTGAGCAACATGCGGGCGAGCATTGTCATGGAGGAGAATTGGTCCCTTCATATTGACCAATCTCGGGCATATACGTTGGAGCTTCTGGTGCATTTCGTCAATTTGTCGGCAGTACTTCGCCGTAATCGTTTCGCCCGGATTCAAGAAGCTGTGATGTATGAGACCAGCCGCAAACCACCAAACAGTCACCATAACTTTTTTTGGTGCAATTTCGGCTTCGGGAAGTGTTGTGGGGCTTCTCCGGCATCCAACCACTGTGCTGAACGTCGCTGGTTGTCGTAGAGGATCCACTTCTCATCACACGTCACAATCCGTTCGAGAAATGGGTCGTTTTTGTTGCGCAGAAGGAGCGTAGAAGACACCTTAAACGACGATTTTTTGATTATCGTTCAATTCATGCGGCA
Organism: Acanthosepion lycidas; assembly: GCA_963932145.1. Lineage (NCBI taxonomy): Eukaryota > Metazoa > Mollusca > Cephalopoda > Sepiida > Sepiidae > Acanthosepion > Acanthosepion lycidas. The sequence continues at coordinate 69,125,149 of OZ010576.1, forward strand.
CCCATTTATCCAACTTTTTTGACTTCACTATTTGCTTTAAATGGCGAACGACTGTTGAGTGGTCGACCTTGAGTTCAACAGCAACTTCTCGTGTGGTTTTGCGAGGATCGGCTTCAATTAAGGCTTTCAAATATTCGTTATCAACCGCAGTCGACCGGCCGTTGTGCCACACGTTCGTTAGTAGTTCCTGGGCCAAACGCATCATTGATATCACGAGCTGTCTCGGCAGCTTTTCGGCCTAGTTTGAACTGGAACAAGAAAATCGTGCGGATTTGAATTTTGTCCATGCTGACGAAAAGCCTGCAAAAAATTGAATGAAGAGATTGAGAACGGTAACGAATAACACGATTCGATAGAGCGAAAAACGCGCTTCAAAATGATATATAACATGGCTATATATATCAATGAATTAATTCAGAAATCATATATAAAAGTAACATATGTGAGAAAACGACATTATTTTTGCACCAACCTAATAGCTATCAAGCAAATACTTTATAGTTCTAGTAAACACCTAATTATAGCGATAAACAAATAAGAAAAGGTTTACGCGCTCAGGAATCAAGCATTCATTAAGTTGCCCAAAACAAGAAAATCGCTAAAATTAAAAATGAAACATGAGTCGCGTGATCGATTGGAAAAAAGTATCAACAGTTGTAATATGAGTAAATAAAAAAAATAAACCAAGAACGTTGAGGACGGTCATAACATAAATATATACGCATAAACCTAAATAACTCCAAGGAAAAGTGAAAACTGCCACACCTGAATCCATGAATTCTGATTCAAACGATTCCCTTCCATCCATGAAAAATTAAACCAGCAATTGCACAAATGCTACATGAAAGCAATAATCCTTTAAATACTAACAAACGATAAAACAAGCAAAAGGCGCCTAAAATAGAAATATCTTCAAGTAATTCCAGATGCATAACGTACTCATCATGTGGAATATTCTAAGGCAACATGCGGCAGAAATTCATTGTCCGTGAGAAAGTCAAGTACTTCTATACGAAATAGAGGAATGGTCCCGAAAAGAAAAAGGGAATTAAGGATTTATCATTTGGAAATTAAAAAATCATGAAAGTAGCATTCTACTTTCATGACTTTTTAATTCCTAAATGATAAACCGAACTATATAATCTCTCAACCTCAATACTGGATTGCGTGAATATAAAAAAATATTCAGAACTTGTGGTGAAATCGAATAATGTCTGCGGTGAATATCTGGTGATTTGAACTAACTACAGGGGGAGGGAAAACAGAAGATGAGGCATTTTCCAAGAATACTCTTTTTTTTTTATTAGCATAGCAATGATATCGTTTACTTGCATCTTCCAACAAAACTTAAAAGTCAAAAATGGGAAGAAAAATCTATTGAGATTTGAATGGAATTAGAAAGTAGTCACAGATGAAATAAAATGTTTGCATAGAAGACACTTGAACAGAGAGACTACAATTACAGAAGTGACTGAAATTAGAAAATGCAAAAACGTCTACAGAATTTAAAAATACAAATGCATCACTCAGTCTAGGCAAAGAGACGGTTTAAGTCGTTGTGAACATGAAATGTTAAATGTGGCTGCCCCAACGAACAAGCAGAGTAAACATCACGGGACAAATGGAAAAAATACATGGATCTTCTTGTGAACTAAACATTTGTGCAAATGAAAGTAACGATTTTACTTATTATTGGCTTGCTGTAAACAGTCCTGATGATCCTTGTGAAGAGATTGTCGAAAAAGGAAATCCATAAAAGAATTGAATTTATCTCGCAGCTGACGTATTAAGATTTCCTATCAGCTGATTTCAATAAAAAATCATCAATACAATATAATAAAGATAATAAAATAAATAAGCTTAGAAGAATATATGGTCTATATATTTGAGAAAAGACTCTAACATTAAAAATTATTCTTCAGACAATGGAACTCCTTCTTCATCTTCTTGATTCTACCGTGCCAATGTTTTGGCCGATCCTTTCTTCATCTTTAAGTGTATAATCCTTATAAAAAAGAGTAAAACGCCCTATTTCTTCACAAAAAGGAGGACAAAGAATAGTCGTTAACATATCAACTGGATCAAACCATTTCAGTTATATTAACCTAGCACGAAAGAGCATGTCTATCCTTCTCTCTATATATATGGTCTGTCATAGCAACTTTAAAGTCATTGGTTAGATCCAGTGACTAGAAAAGTTGTGAGTTCAATACCAGGTTACAGCAGAGGTGAACCAAAAACAAAATGTAGAGTTAAGTTAAAGGGAAATAACTGAGACATCAGGAAGAGGCATGGTACGTGGAACTAGAACAATCTACCCCGGTGGACGAAATAAAGAGGTCGGTTCAAAATTCCAATCACCTGAAGAAGGCAATGAAGATGAGGATAGCAATCCGAATAATGTAAATAATCATTTCTGTACGGTTTTTTAAATCTTTTAAATTTCTGAACCGTTTAGGTGATATTGTTTATTAAGTAGAAACTATATTTACTGATCATTAATTGAAAAGTTTCGAACAAACCATCACGCACCACTATTTGGAATTTTGAATTTTTTTTTATATGTATAAACAGGCTGATTTTCTATTATACGTTCAACCATACACGACATTGTCAGAAAATAAAGCGATAACTATAGTAAATTTACAGCAAAAAGTATTTAAAATTCAATAAAACATTACATTACGGAGAATTTTTTTCTTACATTTTAAACTTATAATGAGAACTTAAAAATTACATATATCACAGAAGATGCTCGCATAATTCTATTGCTTTTTTAACACCTAAAGCCCCTATAGAACAATATTAGATAATCTTTCATCAAATTGTCATACCCGCGAAAGACTTAAATAAACAGCTACTGTCGGGTTGAAAAATTCATTTTTTCGATAATTGAAACTTAAATATTAGTTGTTCCAAATCAGATTAATTATGATTTGAATCTGCTAATATTCATCAAATACAGTTTCAGAAAAGTATATTTTATTTTTGAAAGATTTTTAAGAGAGTTACATTGAGATGAAAGACGACTTAAAAAGAAAGATGATCAAAAGAAACAAAAACAGCTTTTCCTGTCAATACAGATTAGTTTTAAATTAGATTTTGAAATGCAGTAAAGTATATTGCTTATTGAAAATATTAAATTTAGTATATTAGCTTGAAATGAAAATTGAAATAAAAGCTTCAAGAAATATTTTTCATTTGTAAAAATCCATTTATATCTTCGGTATGACTTTTCATTTTGCGTTTTTTAGAGATACCTATAAAAACGAGTAGAAATAATAGGGAAATTGATGAAAAATTGATAATAATAAAACTAATGAAAATCAGTGAAGAAAAATATGATAAATAATAAAACTGGTGAGAAAATCTTACAAAAGTGAATAAAAATATGACAAATGAGATCAAAGAATAAAAACAACTTACAAACAATAAATAAAATAAGATGAAGATTAAGGAAGAATTATCTATGAAAAGGAAAAAAATTCCAAGATAAGATTTAAGGTGAAAATAAAGGAAACACTTAAAATGAATGAAAGATAAAGGAATCACTTACATTAACTGATAAATAAAGTAAAATCTTACAATGACTGAAAAATAAAGGAATCTTTTACAATGACTGATAAATAAAGGAAACTCTTACAATGAGAGATAAATAAAGGAAAATCATACAATAACAGAAATATAAAGGAAACTCGTACAATGACTGATAAATAAAGGAATCTCTTACAATGAATGATTCATAAAGGAAACTCTTACAATGAGTGATAAAGGAAACTCTTAGAATGACTGATAAATAAAGGAAAATCTTACAATGACTGAAAAATAAAGGAATCCTTTAAAATAACTGATAATTAAAGGAAACTTTTGCAATAACTGATAAATAGAGGGAACTCATAGAATGACTGGTAAATAAAGGAATCTCTTACAATGAATGATTCATAAAGGAAACTCTTACACTGAGTGATAAAGGAAACTCTTAGAATGACTGATAAATAAAGGAAAATCTTACAATGACTGAAAAATAAAGGAATCCTTTAAAATAACTGATAATTAAAGAAAACTCTTGCAATAACTGATAAATAGAGGGAACTCATAGAATGACTGGTAAATAAAGGAATCTCTTACAATGAATGATAAATAAAGGAAATTCTTACAATGACAGATAAATAAATGAAACTCTAATAATGATGGAAAAATAAAGTAATCTATTACAATGACTGATAATTAAGGAAAATCTTACAATGTCTGATGAATAAAGGAAACACAATTACTGAAAAATAAAGGAAACTCTTACAATGACTGATAAACAAAGAAAATTCTGATAATGACTGATTAATAAAGGAAACTCTTACAATAAATGATAAATAAATGAATCTCATACAATAACTTATAAATAAAGGAAACTCTTACAATGACTGAAAAATAAAGGAAACTCTTACAATAACTGATAAAAAAGTAAACTCTTAAAATGAATGATAAATAAAGGAAACTCTTACAATGACTTCAAAAAATAAACGAATGTCTTACAATGAGTAATAAATAAGTGAATCTCTTACAGTGACTGATAAATAAAAGAGACTCTTGCAATGAATGATAAATAAAGGAAACTCTTACAATGAATGATAAATAAAGGAAATTATCATAATGACTGATGAATAAAGGAAACTCTTACAATGAATGAAAAATAAAGGAATATCTTACAATGACTGATAAATAAAGTAAATTCTTTCAATGACTGATAAATAAAGAAAACTCAAACAATGACGTATAAATAAAGGAATCTCTTACATTAACTGAAAAATGAAGGAAACTCTTACAATGAATGATAAATAAAGGAATCTCTTACAATGACGGATAAATAAAGGAAATTCTTACAATGACTGAAAAATAAAGGAAACGCTTAAAATCAATGTTAAAAAAAGGAAACTCTTACAATGGCTTAAAAATAATGGCAATGACTGATAAATAAAGGAAATTATTACAATGACTGAAAAATAAAGGAATCACTTACAATTAATGATATATAAAAGAAACTCTTACAATGACTGATAAATAAAGGAATCTCTCACAATGAATGATTTATAAAGGAAAGTATTACAATGACTGAAAAATAAATTAAACTCTCACAATGAATGATAAATACAGGGGACTCTTAAATTGATGATAAATGAACGAAATGCTCACAATGACTGAAAAATTAAGGAATCTCTTACAATGACTGAAAAATAAAGGATACTCTTACAATGAATGATATATAAATGAAACTCTTACAATAAAGGATAAATAAAGGAAACTCTAAAAATGATTTAAAAATAAAGGAATCTATTACAATGACTAATAAATAAAAGAAACTCTTACAATGACTGAAAAATACAGGAAATTCTTACAATGACTTATATATAAAATAATTAGAATTACTGATAAATAAAGGATACTCTTACAATGACTAAAAAATAAAGGAATCTCTTAAAATGACTGATAATTAAAAGAAACTGTTACAATGACTGAAAAATAAAGGAATCACTAAAAAGGACTGTTAAAAAAAAGAAACTGTTACAATCACTGAGAAATAAAGAAATTTTTACTGTGACTAATAAATAAAGAAAACTATTACAATGAATGATGAATAAAAGAAATACTTCAAATGAATGATAAATAAATGTAACTCTTACAATGAATGATACGTAAAGGAAATTCTTTCTATGACTGAAATATAAAGGAATCTTATACAATGAATTATAAATAAAGGAAACGCTTACAAAGATGGAGAAATAAAGAACACTTAAAATGACTGAAAATAAAGGAATCTCTTACAATGACTAATTAATAAAGGAAACTCTTACAATAACATTTGAATAAAGAACTCTTACAATAACTGAAAAGGAAACTCTTATAATGACTGATGTAGAAAAGGAAATTTTTACAATGTATGATAAATAAACGGAAACTCTTACAATGACCGATAAATAAAGGAATCTCTTACAATGAATGATAAATAAAGGAAACTCTTACAATGACTGATGAATAAAGGAAGGTCTTACATTGAATGATAAATAATGGAAACTCTTAGAATGACGGAACAATAAAAGAAAACTGTTACAATGACTGAAAATTAAAAGAAATCTCTAACAATGACTATTAAATAAATGAAACTCTTACAATGACTTATGAATAAAGGAAACTCTTACAATGACTGTACAATACAGGTAACTCTTACAATGAATGATCAGTAAAGGAAAATCTTATAATGACTGATAAATAAAAGAAACTCGTACAATGAGTGAAAAATAAAGAAAACTCTTACACTTACTGATAAATAAAGAAAACTCTTACAATAACTGATAAATAAAGGAGACACTTACACTGACTGAAATATATAGGAATCTCTTACAAAGACTGATGAATAAATGATGCACTTACAATGAATGATAAATAAAAGAAAACTCTTACAATGACGGATAAATAAAGGAAACTCTTACAATGACTGAAAAATAAAGGAATGTCTTACAAAGACTATTAAATAAAGGAAACTCATACAATGACTGATAAATAAAGGAAACTCTTACAATGACTTATGAATAAAGGAAACTCTTACAATGACTGAAAAAAACAGGAAACTCTTACAATGACTGATATATAAAGGAATCTCTTACGATGACTGAAAAATAAACAAATCTCTTACAATTACAGATAAATAAAGGAATCACTTACAATGAATGATAAATAAAGGAGAATCTTACAACGACTGAAAAATAAAGGAGACTCTTACAATGACAGATGAATTAAAGAATCTCTTACAATGACTGAAAAATGAAGGAATCACTAAAAATGACTGTTAAAAAACGGAAACTGTTGCAATGACTGATAAATAAAGGATACTCATACAATGAATGATAAATAAAAGAAATTCTTCAAATGAATTATCAATAAAGGAAACTCTTACAAAGACGGATAAATAAAGGACACTCTTAAAATGACTGAAAATAAAGGAATTTCTTACAATGACTAATTAATAAAGGAATCTCTTGCAATGAGTTTTGAATAAAGGAACTTTTACAATAACTGAAAAATACAGGAAATTCTTATAATGACTGATGCAGAAAAGGAAATTTTACAATGAATGATAAGTAAAGGAAACTCTTACAATGACCGATATATAATGGAATCTCTTACAATGAATGATAAATAAAGAAACTCTTACAATGACTGAAAAATAATGATAACTCTAACAATGAATTATAAATAAAGAAAACTCTTACAATGACTGAAAAATAATGGAATCTCTTAGAATGACAGAAAAATAAAGGAAGCTCTTACAATGATTGATAAATAAAGGAAACTCTTACAAGGAATGATAAATAAATGAGACACTTACAATGACTAAAAAATAAAGAAATCTCTTAAAATGACTGATATGTAAAAGAAACTCTTACAATGACTGATAAATAAAGTTATCTCTTAGAATGACTGATAAATAAAGGAAAATTTTACAATGAATGATAAATTAAGGTGACACTTACAATGACTGAAAATAAAGAAATCTCTTACAATGATTGATAAAGGAAACAATGACTGATAAATAAAATTATCTCTTACAATGACAGATAAATAAAGGATACTCTTACAATGACTGATAAATAAAGTAATCTCTTACAATGACTGAAAAATAAAGGAAACTCTTACAATAACTGATGAATAAAGGAAACTCTTACAATGACTGATAAATGAAGTAATCTCTTACAATGACTGATAAATAAAGGAAACTCTTACAATGGCTTAATAATAATTATTCTCTTAAAATGATTGTTAAATAAAGGAAACTCTTACAATGACTGATCAATTAAAGAAACTCTTACAATGATTGACAAATAAAGGTATCACTAAAAATGACTGTTAAAAAAGGAGACTGTTACAATGACTGATAAATAAAGAAATTCTTACAATGACTGATAAATAATAGAAACACTTACAAAGACTGATAAATAAAGTAAACTCATACAATGACTAATAAATAAAGGAAACTCTTACAATGAATGATAAATTAAGGAGACACTTACATTGACTGAAAAATAAAGAAACCTCGTATAATGACTGAAAATAAAGGAAACTCTTACAATGACAGATAAATAAAGAAAACTCTTACAATGACAGATAAATAAAGAAAACTCTTACAATGACTGATAAATAATGTAATCTCTTACAATGACTGATAAATAGAGGAAACTCTTGCAAGGAATGATGGATAAAGGAAATTCTTAAAATGAATGATAAATACTGTAAACTCTTACAATGACTGAAAAAGAAAGGAAACTCTTACAATTACTGAAAAAAAAGGAAACTCTTACAATGAATGATAAAGGAAACTCTTAAAATGACGGAAAAATACAGGAAACTCTTACAATGATTGATAAATAAAGGAAAATCTTACAATGACTGAAAATTAAAGGAATCACTAACAATAAATGATAAATAAAAGAAACTAATACAATGACTGATAAATAAAGAAAACTCTTACAATGGCTGAAAAATAAAAGAATCTCTTACAATGAATAATAAATAAAGGAGACTCTTACAATGACTAAAAAATAAAAGAAACTCTTACAATGACTGATAAATAATGGAAACTCTTAAAATGAATGATAAATGAAGTAAACTCTTACAATGACTGCTAAATACAGGAAACTCTTACAATGACTGATAAATAAACTAATCTCTTACAACGAATGATAAATAAAGAAATCTCTTACAATGACTGATAAATAAGTTAAACTCTTAAAATTACTGAAAAATAAACGAAACTCTTGCAATGAATGATAAATTAAGGAAACTCATACAATGACTGAAATATAAAGAAATCTTTTACAAAGACTGATAAATAAAGGAAACTCTTACAATGACGGATAAATAAAGGAAACTCTTACAATGCCTTATAAATGAAGTAATCTCTTAAAATGACTGATAAATAAAGGAAACTCTTACAATTACTGAAAAATAAAGGAGACTCTTACAATGAATGATAAATAAAGGAAAGTCTTACAATGACTGAAAAATACAGGAAACTTTCACAATGACTGATAAATAAAGGAAACTCTTACAATGACTGAAATTTAAAGGAATCTCTTACAATGATTAATAAATAAAGGAAACTCTTACAATGACTTAAAAGATAAAGGAAAAAGGAAACTCTTACAATGACTAATAAATAAAGGACTCTCTTACAATGAATGATAACTTATGGAAACTCTTACAATGACTGAAAAATAAAGAAATCTCTTACAATGACTGATAATTAAAGGAAACTCTAAGAATGACTGTTAAATAAAGGAAAACCTTATAATGAATGAATAACAAAGGAAAGTCTTACAATGACTGATAAATAGAAGAATCCCTAACAATGAATGATAAATAAATGAAACTCTTACAATGACTGAAATATAAATTAAACTCTTACAATGAATGATAAATAAAGGAAATTCTTCACATGAATGATAAATAAAGGAAAGTCTTACAATTACTGCTAAATAAAGGAAACTCTTACAATTACTGAAAAATAAAGGAAACTCTTACAATGTATGACAAATAAAGGAAACTCTTACAAAGACTGATGAATAATGGAAACTCTTACAACAAATGATAAAAAAAGGAATCTCTTAAAATGACTGATAAAGAAAGGAACATCTTACAATGACTTACAATATAAAGGAAACTCTTACAATGATTGATAAATATAGGAAACTTTTACAATGAATGATGAATAAAGGAAACTATTACAATGACTGATAAATAAAGGAATCTCTTACAAGGACTGATAAATATAGGAAACTCTTACAATGACTGAAAAATAAAGGAATCTCTTGAAATATATGATTAATAAAGGAAACTCTTACAATGAATTATAAATAAAGGAATCTCTTACAATGAATGATCAATAAAGGAAACTCTTACATTGACTGATAAATAAAGGAAACTCTTAGAAGGACTGAAAAATAAAGGAAAATCTTACAATGACTGATTAATGAAGGAAACTCTTACAATGAATGATAAATAAAGGAAACTCTTACAATGACTGCTAAATAAAGCAAACTCTTACAATGATAAATAAAGGAAACCCTTACAATGACTGATAAATAAAGCAAACTCTTACAATGACTGATGAATAAAAGAAACGCTGACACTGACTGATAAATAAAGGAAATTCTTACTATGAATGACAAATAAAGGAATCTCTTACAATGAATGTTAAATAAAGGAATATCTTACAGTAACTGAAAAATAAAGGAAAATCTTACAATGACTGATAAATAAATGAAACTCTTACAATGAATGATAAATAAAAGAATCACTTACAATGACTGAAAAATGAATGAAGCTCTTACAAAGACTGATAAATTAAGGAAACTCTTACAATGACGGAAAATTAAAAGAAACTCTTACAGTAACTGAAAAATAAAGGAAATTCTTACAATGACTGGTAAATAAAGAAAACTCTTACAATGACTGAAAAATAACGGAAACTCTTACAATGTCCGATAAATAAAGGAATTTCTTACAATGAATGATAAATAAAGGAAACTATTTACAATGAATGATAAATAAAGGTAACTTTTACAATGACTGACAAATAAAGGAAACTCTTACAATGGCTGAAAAATAAAGAAATCTCTTTATATGACTGATAAATAAAGGAAATTCTTTCAATGACTGATAAATAACGAAAACTCTTACAATGACTGAAAAATAAAGGAAATTCTTACAATGACTGATGAATAAATGAAACTCTTACAATGACTGATAAATAAACGAATCTCTTACAATGAATGATAAATGAAGGAATCTCTTACAATGAATGATAAATAATAGAAACTCTTACAATGACTGATAAATAAAGGAATCTCTTACAATGACTGATATATAAAGGAAACTCTTATAATGACTGTAAAATAAAGAAAACTCTTACAATGACTGAAAAATAAAGGAAACTCTTATAATGAATTATAAATAAAGGAAACTCTTACAATGAGTGATATATAAAGGAATCTCTTACAATAAATGATCAATAAAGGAAACTCTTACAATGACTGATAAATAAAGGAATCTCTTACAATGACTGAAAACTAAAGGAATCTCTTCCAATGAATCATAAATATAGGAAACTCTTACAATGAAGGATAAATAAAGGAAACTCTTACGATGTCGGATAAATAAAGGAATTTCTTACAATGAATGATAAATCAAGAAACTCTTACAATGAATGATAAATAAAGGAATCTCTTACAATGACTGAAAACTAAAGGAATCTCTTCCAATGAATCATAAATATAGGAAACTCTTACAATGAAGGATAAATAAAGGAAACTCTTACGATGTCGGATAAATAAAGGAATTTCTTACAATGAATGATAAATCAAGAAACTCTTACAATGAATGATAAATAAAGCTAACTTTTACAATGACTGAAATATAAAGAAATTCTTACAATGACTGAAAAATAAAGAAATCTCTTTATATGACTGATAAATAAAGGAAATTCTTTCTATGACTGATAAATAACGAAAACTCTTACAGTGACAGAAAAATAAAGGAAATTCTTACAATGACTGATGAATAAATGAAACTCTTACAATGACTGATAAATAAACGAATTTCTTACAATGAATGATAAATAACGGAAACTCTTACACTGACTGATAAATAAAGGAATCTCTTACAATGACTGATTAATAACGGAAACTCTTAAAATGAATGAGAAATAAAGGAATCTCTTACAATGACTGATAAATAAAGGAAATTCTTTCAATGACTGATAAATAAAGGAAATTCTTACAATGACTGATGAATAAATGAAACTCTTATAATGACTGATAAATAAATGAATCTCTTACAATGTATGATCAATAAAGGAAACTCTTACAGTAACTGAAAAATAATGGAATTTCTTACAATGACTGGTAAATAAAGGAAACTCTTACAATGACTGATATATAAACGAAGCTCTTACAATGAATGATAAATGAAGGAATCTCTTACAATGAATGATAAATGAAGGAATCTCTTACAATGACTGATAAATAAAGGAAACTCTTATAATGACTGTAAAATAAAGAAAACTCTTACAATGACAGAAAAATAAAGGAAACTCTTACAATGACTGAAAATTAAGGGAGTCTCTTAAAATGAATGATAAATAAAGGAAACTGTTAAAATGACTGAAAAAAGGAAACTCTTACAATGAATGATAAATAAAGGAAACCATTACAATGACTGAAATATAAATGAAACTCTTACAATGACTGAAAAATAAAGGAATCTCTTCCAATGAATGATAAATATAGGAAACTCTTACAATGAAGGATAAATAAACGAAACTCTTACAATGACTGAAAAATAAAGGAAACTCTTACAATGTCTGATAAATAAAGGAATTTCTTACAATGAATGATAAATAAAGGAAACTATTTACAATGAATGATAAATAAAGGTAACTTTTACAATGACTGACAAATAAAGGAAACTCTTACAATGACTGAAAAATAAAGAAATCTCTTTATATGACTGATAAATAAAGGAAATTCTTTCAATGACTTTTAAATAACGAAAACTCTTACAATGACTGAAAAATAAAGGAAATTCTTACAATGACTGATGAATAAATGAAACTCTTACAATGACTGATAAATAAACGAATCTCTTACAATGAATGATAAATGAAGGAATCTCTTACAATGAATGATAAATAATGGAAACTCTTACAATGACTGATAAATAAAGGAATCTCTTACAATGACTGATATATAAAGGAAACTCTTACAATGACTGAAAAATAAATAATCTCCTAAAATGATTGATAAGTAAAGTAATCTCTTACAATGACTGATAAATAAATGATACTCTTACAATGACTGAAAAATAAAGGAATCTCTTACAATGACTGAAACATGAAGGAATCTCTTACAATTAATGATAAATAAAGGAAACTCTTCCGATGAATGTTAAATAAAGGAAACTCTTACAATGACTGATAAATAAAGGAATCTCTTAAAATGACTGATAAATAAAGGAAACTTTTACAATGACTAAAAATAATGGAATCTCTTACAATGAATGAAAAATAAAGCAATCTCTTACAGTGACTGAAAAATAAAGGAAACTCTTACAATGTCTCAAAATTTATGCAAATTAAAAACAAAGAAAATATCACAATGAATATAAAGAAGACGAGAATTTTAGACTTTACAAACTATGAATGAAAGAAATGCATATATTTATGAAATATTATATTAGAAATAAACGAAAATCAGCGAAGAATTTTTTAAAATAATGTGAAAATTAACCAAATCACAAGATTAACAATTAACAAGATTTTTTGAATTAATTTTTCCTTATTTTATCAATATTTATTTTGATTTTGATGCATTGTAATAATGTTATGAAAACATCTTACAATGTAAAAAAATATGTAATTGCTCCCCACTGGAGGGATAGGTGTGAGATGCCACTGTGAGAGAGAGGGGAAACCCGTTGACACCCTCTGAGGGCATGGTGAGATACCAATATGAGAACAGAAGAAGGTGGGAAGACGAAAGTTTTCCAAAAATGGAAAACAATAAAATTTTCCTGACCGAAAACAAAGAAGTGGATTGTGGGTTTAGAATTATCAAGGAACCTCAAACACCGACAAGCCCACCCCGGTTTTGGTCGGCGTCCATATAAGCAGAGTCGCAGAGAGTGAAAAGCAGTTCGAGTTCGACTTCAAGTTCGCAGTTGGAGTTGCACCCGCCCCGCAGAAACCTTTCCGAAAGATTCCACTCAAATCACGACTCAATTTCTAACCAAGAACAATTTATTTTTGAAGAACGACTTAGACTCACACCACCAAAACAAGTTTTACGAATATCACCTGAAGATACACCATGAACCAGTTTCTTAAAGAACAAACAACTTAAGATGTTAAGACTCGCCTAACAAACACAAAGTGTCACGAATCCATATAGCGGGTTGGGAAGAAGACGCAGTCCTGTATTGAGGAACCAGATATAAAATATTGTTATCCTTTTTTTAACACATTTGAACTTTTCGAGTTATTATTTTATTTTATTTTACATATACTTGTGCGGTGTTACCCTTGATCGAACTCGGCTTGCATTACGGCCCGGCGACTGATTGATTTCGTCTGCCTACGCTCAATTCACAACGTGGGTAGGTTAGACTGGAAATCAAAACAGTTACTTCGGTAACCAGACGTTGGAGGCGAGCTGGGAACGACAAGGCTGATACCGAATCTAACCAGATTCCCATCCGAATCACCAAAAGATTAGAACGTCACATTTGGTGCCGCGACCAATACCAAGCCAGTTGATCGTCACAGGATAGCACGACGGACGCGGCTAGGCAGACGTCACATTTGGCGCAGCGACACCGGGGGTACGTCACAATAATAATATATATCAGCCACACACACACAAACATTTATATATGTGTATGTGTGTGTGTGAATGTCTGTGTGTGTGTGGGGGGGTTATAATTCCGTAGCCTAACACTTTTTTTTTAACATTTCCCTGAATGTTTGATGTATTTATTTAATAATCATCACTAATTAAATTGAAATTAAAATGACTGTGATTATGTTGAACCCTGGATAGCCATTCATAGTTCATCATCTCGCTTCTTACTTGTGGATGTACAGAAAATTTTTGTTTGACTAGTTTTCTTTTATTCAAGATAACGAACGTTATGTTGCAGTGTATGCAGTGTATTTACGCACTTTCAGCCATCATATTTCATTATCAAGAACAGGAATTATGGTATTGAAATTCAAGAAGATTTTAATAAATTTGTTTTTGTATCATGGCATTTAATGTTCACAGTCTCTTAATGAGTAAGAAATGCATTTATTATATGTTTATTTAATAGGAATTTGGAAGGTGCAATGTAATAATTGTAGATTTTACTAGAAATACGGCAATTACAATCTATTGTTATTAAGGAAATGTGGTTCATTATTGATATTTAGTTAAAATGGAGGACAGAATTATGTTCAAAATGTTCTTTAAGTTTTTACTTCATTTATGTTTAGTTGATAAAAATATACAATCTATATATTCAATATATATAAGAAATTTAGTTACGTTTTTAAACTCTTTGTATTCTCTCAATACGATGCCTTTACCAAGCTGATCGTAGAACGGGAGTTTGCGATTATTAGCTTTGATGTTTGCTGGTGGAAGAGAAGAAATATATATATATATATATATATATATATATATACGCTGAATGTCGTAATGAACGGACGTGATTTTTCATAGTTCAAATAAAGCAATGTACTATTTTAAAAGAGAACTTTTGATTATTTTAATTATCCATTTTTTATTATATTTTCTTTGTCTATTATATTATGATATTTATTATATTATTATGCATTTATAATCTTCAATTATTAAAATACATATTTATTTCCTTCGTTTTTAAGATAAGTCGTGGTATACATCGATTTTTTAAAGTTTTTTAGCAACTTTATTAAAATTTTCTGTTATCATTAATAATTGTTATATTAAGAACATTTTTGCTAAATTACTTATATATCGGCATGAATATTTCTACTCTATAATACTAAAATATTGAAATGTGACATTTCTCTTTTTTATGACCGAGAGCGTAATTTTCGCAATTGTAGGAAAAGCATTTCAAGTCGTAATGCTTGCTTTGTTTATCTTTGACTATTGTATATGTCTTTCCCTATCATTTATCATTGAAACATTTTTATGGGCGCATTTTCAAATTTGTGGGGAAAGCGTTTCGAGTCGTAACGCTATTTCGTTTTGTTTAGTTTTAACAACGAGAATAATAAAAAAAATGTATTCTGATATATTTAATGATAATTTTATACTTTAATTTTTTCTTTTATTGTTTTGTTTCTATTGTCATTAAAGTAACATTTGATGATAAACTGTTTACTCCAACATCCAGTGTATGTGTCTCTGCGTACATGTTTCTATGTGCATACCTCTGATGGTTGCTCATTGTCGCGGCGGAGGGACTTGCATGGTCCAATGACTCTGAGAACGATGACGTCGGGAGTGTAAACTCCTAGTAAGGCCACCATTGGCGGCAACGTCGCAGACGAAGACCCAGACTTAACGCAGCCAACGCCAAAGACACCAACCTTGGAACAAACGGATGATAATTACAACAGATCTTAATATTTGAACCAACGGATGAAGAGGGCTACGCATTAAATTATAACAGAGTCAGCAACAGTCCCCGTTGCAATTGCATAACTGGTTTCTGCATGTCTTATTCCATATGTGCCGCAGAGGAAGGCCACAAAATCAAGTGTGTTACTTACTGTCAAGTTGAGGCCCAGTTAAAAAAATTCACGCTATTGGTACTTTTTTCTACTCGAATTTTCTTTCACTTTCAACCAGCACTTGCAAAGCCAAACAGTGATATCGGGTGAATGACGGGAACAGGTTTTGGTGAAATTGGAGCTTCTACTTCTGAACCTGTATACTGGCAGTGAATGTAGTCATCAACACCATCATCATAAAAGAAGCGATCAGCAAAGAAGAAAATAAATTCTTGATACGAGATAAAGCCGACGATCTCTCTGTCTCTGTCTGTCTGTCTGTCTGTCTGTCTGTCTGTCTCTCTCTCTCTCTCTCTCTCTCTATATATATATATATATATATATATATATATATATATATATATATTTGATTCTGCTCAAATAGCGGACCTAATAGGGATGTATATTTTAGATATTCTGAGCAGATTTCTTAACCCCCAAAATGTAGGGCTTTACAGGGATGATGGTCTCATTATTATACCTAACTCTAATGGACCTCTTACATCCCAACTCCAGAAGAAAATAATTAAGGCTTTCAAATATATAGGTTTTAAAATAGAAATATCATCTAACCTGAAAATAGTAAATTTTCTAGACGTAACATTTGATCTTGAAAACAACACTTATAAACCTTTCCAAAAGGAGAACCAATCGCCCATATACATAAATATCGACTCAAACCACCCTATAGCAATTATGAAACAGATCCCTAACACTGTAAATACTAGAATAAATAAACTATCCTCTAGTAAAAGCATCTTTGATCAAAATAAATCAACATACAATCAAGTCCTATTAAAAAGCAAATTCAAACAAACACTCACTTATATAGATAAATCTACTAGCGACACGTCTTCTAAATCTAGAAATAGAAATAGGAAAATTATATGGTTCAACCCACCCTTCTGTAAGCTGTCGAACATTAATATAGGAAAATATTTTCTTAAACTTATAGATAAACATTTTAAAAAAGATAAGCTATTAAAAAAGTTGTTCAATAGAATGAATTTAAAAATTAGTTATTCCTGCATGAACAACATGGAAAAAATTATTAGCTCCCATAATAGTAAAATTTTAAATGAATTTTATAATCAACTTCAAAAAGATCCTAATACAAGCCCAAAGACCAAATCTACCTGGAACTGCAGGGAAGGATCTGTCTGTCCAGTAGAAGGAGTATGTTTGTCCAAAAACATAGTATACGAAGCTACGATTTTCCCCAAAGAAAATACTGAACATAAGAAGATCTACATAGGTATTTCTGCAGGAAGTTGGAAACAACGATTTTACAACCATCGCCAATCCTTTTATAATGAATCAAAAAAACACCAAACTGCACTTTCAAAGCACTATTGGGAGTTATTGGAAAACAAATTAACCCCACAAATAGAATGGAAAATCGTCTCAAAAGCCAAAACTCCGATTAATTTCAGAGACCGATGCAATTTGTGCATTATGGAAAAAATACTAATTATAAAACATAAGGATCCGGACATACTATTGAACAGACATAATGAGTTGATTTGTAAATGTAGGCATAAAAATCACCTCATTTTAAAAAAGTATGTGTAGATATATAAATAGAAAATATAAATTGTTTTAAATGAATATATGAAATTACTGACACTGTGCTCTTTGATAAATGTGTTGGAACTTACAATTTTTTTTTTTTTTTTTATGTGAACTTATTTAGATATATATATATGAACATTATAGATAAGGGTAACTATGTATTTATATTGTGGACACATATGTATGTGAACATTATAGATTATGTGAACATTATAGATAAGGGTAACTATGTATTTATATTGTGGACACATATGTATGGTAGTATGGATATATATGTATAAATAGATATACACGTGTGTGAGTATAGATATACTAATATGAAGCATGTTTGAATACTGAATATATATTTTTTTTTAACGTGTATGCTGCATGGGTGTGGATGTATATGTATAAATGTTTTTATGTTTGTTTTGTATGTATATGTATATTATATATGTATGTACGAGTATATGTGTGTGTACATGTACTTAAACATGTGTGTTTTTATAGTTTTAAACTACTTGTAATCTATATATGTATATAGACGTAATTACCTTAGAATTTATATTTGGTAAATGTACATATGTATATGTATGTATATATATATATATATATATGTATATATGTATTCTTTTTATATTTTGTTTTGTATGTAGGGTTTTGTGCTTATATATGAATGTATATCTATTTAAGGGTGTGTATGTGTATATGAGTATGTCTCTCTCTCTCTCTCTATATATATATATATATATATATACGGATGATTAAATGGTTACATTAATTTTTTGATATATAGATTTGTATATGGATATATGAATTGTATATGTATGTATATGTGTATATATATGTGTGGATGTATATATGTGTGTGTGTATGTATATAGGTATATATATATATATATGTATATGTGTGTGTGTGTGTGTATGTATATATGTGCGTACGTACATGAATTGATTTTAAAGGAAATATTGGGTCTTCTTTTGTAATATTCTATAGTTTAAATTTTGTTTTCTTCTGAAGGGAGTTTCATTTCTAAGTTGATAATTTAAATTTAAATATACCATTCTTTGACTATTAATAATAGTAATAAAATTAGCTAAATTCCTTTAAAATGAAACACTTCCGAAATCACACTGATAAAATTAAATTTTAACTGTGAAATCTATATATATTTTGAAATATAGATAAAGATTGTAAAATGTATATATAGTTTATGTACGAGGATAAATGAATTTTTGTGTAAATTATCTCAAATGTTTTTTTTTTGTTTTTTTTTTTTGTTTTTTTACTTGTTAATGATCGTATGTATGTAGGGATTCACATGAATACATTTGTGAGGCATATATGGATAAATGAAAATTAATATTACCCTCAAATTCTATTAAATAATGAAACCTAATCTTTAATTTAGTTTACCAATATAATAAATAAATTACATTCATAAATTAATTTTAAATATTAAAATAGATGTTATATATATATATATATATATATATATATATATATATATTTTTTATATTGTGGAAATACAATTAGTCGGGTGAATAAACTATTAAGATTTTAAATATTTCTTTATGTCCTAGATAAATATGTTTATTACAATAATAGTTATATTTAGTCCTGAAACTATTTACTTAAAAAATTAAACATTTAAGTTAATAACAAAATTTTTTTCAGACATCGAATTTTCTATCAAACATTGTAAACTATCTTTTACATAATTTTGTTAAAACAAAATTATAACAACTCCATCTCTCTTTCCCCCTCCCCCCTATCTCTCTCTTTACCATAAGACTCACTTGTATACATTTTCTACAATTCATTTCCGTTTTATTAACCATCTAAAGAGGTCAAGTTTTCTGTCACTCCTCCTACTCCAATATAAAACATACCTAAGAGAGATATAAAATTAACCCCTCCCTATACTTTATATTGTCTGGTTAACTACCACCCTCAACCCCCTCTATTAAATTA
This sequence comes from Acanthosepion lycidas, assembly GCA_963932145.1. NCBI lineage: Eukaryota > Metazoa > Mollusca > Cephalopoda > Sepiida > Sepiidae > Acanthosepion > Acanthosepion lycidas. The sequence goes on from OZ010576.1 coordinate 69,145,019, forward strand.
CAAAAATTACACTACCCACCAATTTCTAATCCCATTTTCCTGTTTTCCAGGCAGAGTTTTAATATTAGGTTGGTGCAAAAATAATGACATAATAATGTCATTTTTTGACGTTAAGAAATACGTCAAAAAACGACATTATGACGTCATTATTTTTGCACCAACCTAATATCAATTCTCTAAGCGCTTTCGAATTTCACACGCCATTATCAAAGAATTTTTTAGATTTAACATGGTTATTGCTATATGTATACATTGCTTTTTATTGGTAGTTTTTGAATGTCACGTTTTCACGTGTCAATGGATGTCGTTGATTTTTATTTTTCCACATTATCTACATTATAGGTATCAGTGTTATTTACTCTTTTAAAATCATCTTATTACCAGGTCAAAGTTTTCTATTTTTCGAAAGAATGTGTATCGTACAGAGGTGGGACTGTCTGCCATGAAGCAAGACATTCAAATCCAGCGTTTACAATGTTATAAAACCTGTCTTATAATAATCGATTTGCTCTACAAAGCCTACCCATAATTTCTCTCCAATACTCGAATACATCAATAGATGCTTAATCTTTAAAACCCGATAGATTAACATGGAAACAAGATCACCACGAAGGCAATAACGTAAATACAGTTGTAATGCAAAAATAATAAAAAAATAAAAAAGCAAAAGAACAAACTGATGCTTGATAATGTGGAATGAAACAGTGTTCGTAAGTCTTCAAAAACCTCACCAGCTGTGGCGAGCCTTAAAGGATAGGGCCATCCCTTCCCTTACTCTACACACGACCTTATTTCGGCAGTAGTCTTAAACTACAAGGCGAAGTATTAGTGTCAGATGGCCTGTTATTAAAAAGTTGTCCATTGCAATTCGCTCTTAGCAAGTTAAGTAATTTGTCAACCTGAATTTTGACTAGCTGTCCTTCTCAAGACACCAAGACTCGGGTTGCGCTAATAAATGATGCAAGATGGTGAATTGCAGGACAAATTGCAGATCGTTTACGGTTGTTTTAGCGCACATAATATTTAACAGTGGAAATATTTCATCCACTTGATGATGGACCGGACCGGTGAAATTTAACTAAGCGTGCAATGAAGATTCCTGCTGCTACATAACAATATTTTACGATGAAAAAGTGAAGTAGGCTTAGAGGAGATTAAGGCGGGAATCGTAGCGATTTGGTCAGAAGACTTTTTAGATGTTACTCTTTTTTTCTGTCATAATTGTAACTTTACATACCTACTCAGATCAGTTCGATATCCATTCTTGGTGTTGTAGACATTTTATTTATCACTGTTATTCTTTTTATCTTATCTGTGCTTATGTGTTTGGCTGCTAAAAGTTGGCAAAGGCAGAAACATATTCATGTGAGCAAAGATGCCTTCTTAAGAATGTTTTTACTGAAGTGTATAAATGTATTTATACGTGCCAAGAATCAAAATGGGATTCTAATATAAGTTTAACAATGAAAAATTGAGTCAGAAAAATAAGGAATCAATTGAAATATACACGAAAACTTAGGCATAAATAATGCATTGTGTGCGTGTGTGTGTGTGTGTGTGTGTGTGTGTGTGTGTGATTAAATATATTACGTGTATGTGAAGAGATAATTATCAGCTCTATTCATAACGTGCATGCCGAATGGACTGCGATACCTCACAAACACGCACGTCTCAAACAAATGAGAAATGTCATGAAAACAAGGAAGTATAAAAATTTCAATATGTCAGAAAAGAATCGTAACCTTAGATCCTCTCTAATAATACAGTCGCAGTTTTATAAGTAAACAAAAATTATGCCTATTCAAAACAGAATTCTGCATACGGCGTAACTACCGACAGAATATCAAATAGAAGTCACAGAGAAAAAGGCCGATATCCAGCCATTCCTTTCCTAGAAAAAAACTTTAACGAAACATTACATGAAAAATTATTTATTGAAATGTAAGAAAAAAAATGTTGGGAACATCTCATCATTTTACGACACCGCATAAAGCAGGAGTAAAAGGAACTGTTCGGTAAAATTTTTGCATTTCGAAAATAGAATATTCCATCAACTAACAAAAATTTGATATTATGATGGTTCATATAGGTTCCCCATTACTGTTAGAACTATGAGTAGGACTCAAGAGGATATTGTGCAATACGAAAGACAGAATGATGAGTAATGAAAAGAACAGTGTCTCCCCACTAAAGCTTTTTGAGTGCAACGTTCATTTCAAAGTTCAAACTTCGCATGAAGCATCCGTGTTACGTCTGTAGAAAGTCTTCAGAATTAACAATAATAAAATTAAATAAGACCTAAGCTCTACGGTCTATCTTTAATAACCGAAGAGATCAGGGAAATCTATTTTTCCATCAATGGGAATGAAACGTAAGCAATCGGTGAAAAAAGAATTAAAATGTTAATCAATGCCTATTCCTACTTCAATCGAATGATCATCTTGGTTTAATCCCAAAAATATTATGGCTATGGCTGGTATATGAAATTTTATTGACAGTTTGAAACGATTAAGCGTTTAACCGGTGAAATTTTAAAAAAATGTTTATATGATTAACAAACGTGGGATAAAACAATTCATCATCAAAGTGATCGAGTTACTGACATCACTTGTTGAATAAAAAATAACTATTAAATGTTTGCTGGAATCTCTATATCCATTTGGAAAACGTATCCAGACTCCTACCAAAACCAGAAGAAAATAGAAACTCAGTGATTTCGAGGCTGCAAAATCATTTAAGGCAAAACAAGTGTTAACAGAACGAGAGTTAATTTCTATTTATAGAGTTGGTGACCAAAGGATACAACGAGTGATAGAAAAATATCATAACAGAAAATTGCCTATATTGTGGCGAGAAAGTGTCTTCATACAATTGCCGAACATTCACTGAGAATGGGCAAGCCGGAAAATATAACGAAGTGTACTTAGATAACTTCAAAAGTTTCGTTAAAATGTTTGCAACATCCTACCTATACCAGCTAACTTCATATGTAAAAATTACGAAACAAGAAAACTGCTTCTGCTTGTGAACATCTTCATTGGTTGGGAATTTTCTCTAAATGGTGCTGAGTAACTTTCAGATGGTTACAAAACTTGTGAAACTACCAGCAAAAACATTCCAATAAAAATAAATTGATTTAGAAAATCCCCTCGTCTTTTCAGCAAGACGGCGTTAACATTAACCGATTAGTGTCCTTAACATTAAAGTTTCGGAGATTAATTTTAAAAAATGTTCATATTGTTCAATTGGCTATTTCTTCTGAGGAAAATATGAATATTTATGACCAACTTGATTTCGGTATAACCCAAATTAAAACTTGGGTTATCTACATTAGAAAAGAGAAAATATGCTCTAACGGAAGAGATCCCTAGTATCATGTAGACCCTCTCCAAACCCGGTTAAGCGCATCAACATAGCATAGAATCGTTTCCACAAGTTGTTGGAAGAACTTTAAAAAGATGTCATGCTTTCTATAGCATCTTGATATTTTCGATGGGCGATCTTATCTCTCTGTAACGTCCCATAAATTAGCGTCTTTTGGCCTCCTGTCGGGCAAAATTGGTGGCCAACATCATTCGCCAGATTTCAAGAATGCTTCTCAAACCAATTCTGAACAACTTGACTCGATGATACGCTAGATTCTGTTGGAATAACTCATAACTGGAGTAAATGGAGTCAGTAAATGGGTGTAAATAGTCACAAAGCAGAACAATGTAATTGTCTATGACATGCTAAAGCAAACCAGCAGATCCAACGAATGCCACATAAACACACCACACACCACTATGGAACCACCAACACTCTTCACAGTAACTTGTTGACAACTTCGACTTATGAGGTCTACAATAAAGACGAAAACCTAGTATCAGCCCGAAATATCTGAACGCAAGACTCATCGGACCACGGTACATGTTGCTAGTCCTTCAGGGTTAGTAAGTGGTGTCAACAGGCCAAGTGATGCGCTGTCTTTGTCATGCTGGTACGTTAAAATTTATCCACCCATATGTTATAGAACACTGAATTGGCGTACTAGATATGCGTCTGATATCCGCTGCATTGAATATGCATGAGATGTAAACCAATGTTGTGATTCTGCTATAAAAGACAAGTCTATATAGACGCGCTCATTAAGGGTCCTTCGTTAGACATTGCACAGTCCATGGTGGGAGTTAATGGTTTCCATCAGGTATTCCCAATAGACGCAAGGAACCGTACATCGAAGCAAGTAAAATGTCATTTCAAAAATGAAATGGCCCATCTGTCTATTATCCATTTCTATATCCCGTTGAAAATCAAATAATTCACGTCGCATATATATATATATATATATATATATATATATATATATATATAAAGAAAGAACATTAAGATATATAATTCGGTGTTCTTATAGATATTTTTATTTTTACAAAATAGTGCTCACTGTAAATTTACAGAACATTAGTATTATAAATTGATTTATTTAAAATATGGTTTTTTTCGCTACACAGTTCTAACCATGTTTCAAAAATGGAAGCTAAAAGCTACGAATTTAATTTTGTAATTAAATTAAAGACATTAGTTCTATTTCATCCTCAAGCGAATTTTGGAGTAACTTTTTAAAATTACTGGGTTTTAAAGACACAGCTAAAATCATAATTCACGTTTCCAAGGTTACAGATAAATCTACTTCAACTAGACAAGGGGTGTCTGGGTGTTCATTATGTATGTAATTTGATGTATCCGCTATTAGTTACGTTTTGGTAGGGTGTAGGGATGTATTTTTCAATGAAATCTGACATCCGTTGAATGCATTTCGTTTGGATTTTTTTTAATTTATTGTTAACGGCAAAAATTCTTACGGCATTTTTTCTATTTTTTTATTTAAAGATTTTTGGGGGTGTTTAGGTTAAGTAGCTCAACCTAGAGTTCACATGACTTCTTGGATTTCCATGGGTCTTAATACTGTAAGGATTGTAACAGTTATCAAATGTTGAAGAAGCTAGACCTGTAGTTGAAGAAACATTCTTAGATAATTTTGAGAAAATTTTGCACTAAATACGGTAGACTTTTTCTAGCCATTCCCGAGAGTAGTTTTCTCCTTTTATTCTAGTGGAGAAGATTAAACTTCTTGAGAATGAGTTTGTGTTTTGTAGGTTCTCTTCGAAGGTGTGAACGGTCCATCCCATTATTGACATTCCAATGGGCATTTTTCTATCCAGTATGAAATTTTTTCATCGCTCAATGTGGTCCATAAACCTACATCATTTTTGACAATGAAATCAGAAGAGCAAACACTCGCTTCTGAACATTTGGTGGGGGAAACTGAAGTTTCTGTGTCTGTGGATCTACTGGTACTTGGAGTTACTGACAAATGTTTCTGGGTGGCACTGGTACTTGGATTTACAGACGTGGGTTCTGGGTGCCAGTGGTACTTGGAGTTATTAAAAATGTTCCTGGATCCCACTGACATATGTTCCTGGGTGCTAAGTAATGCATCTAAATCTTCTGTTGAACTTGTTTGTTTCGAATATGCATAGCCAAATGATGTGATTGGCTTTAAATGTTTAACTATATCTTTTTGCTCTTTTTGATGTTTTCGTTTACTTGCATCACTTTCATATCTTCTACACATTGTTAGGATTAAAAAGATGGAACAGAAATATCAGTTATATGGTTTTCATTCTGGAAAGAGAAAGAGAGTTGGTGTTTAACGCCTCATCATCACCTAAGCGGGTTATATAAAGGCAAACTATGGTATGGACACTCTAAAGTATGGAAAGTTCTAAAGTATGTAATAAGTACAAGTATAATGTCTTTGCGGTGATGAACGAACGTCGCATCTCTAAAAAAAACAAAAACACGAAAGTGCATCTCTAAAAAATAGATCTTTAGTAATTTGGGTAACGTACATGCCTTAAATTTTACACGCACGCACAGAGACACACAATAGTGCTATAGATACACCCTTATGATCACAAACACAAATACCCAGACAGATAAAATGGATCTTAATAGCGTTGCTTTTACTCAAAAATGATAAACCATTTGCTATCAAATTACGCATATGGAGCAGCTTTTAAATTCGTTATATCTGAAAGGTTTAAATAGATCGATCTGATTTTAGGTTAGTAATATGTGCAAACGTTTATGCTGGATCGACGGAGATATATTTTAATGCATTTCAGCAGAATTTTGAAAATTTGTTGGGGAAGGAAGATAGCCACCACCCCCACGCTAGCCAACGGGCCCACCTAAGCACAATGTTACACCCGGCACTGAATATATGCACATGACCACATTATCAATTCTCCAAGTAACATATGATTTTCCGAAATTTATCTTTCGCATATGCTTGGAAAATCATAGTAAAAGGCTTTGAAGTTTATTTTGCTCCTTATTGCTTTGCAATAAATCAACTTTACGAAAATTCAACGCCTAGAAAAATTAGTGTCACATGAATTTACAACGATCGCTTAAAATCTTTTCTTCTTACTCGACAAAATGTCAATTTCGGACAAGATAATCATCAGTGCTGAAAAAAGAAGTCAGTGCAAAAATCAAAATTTCTCGATCCTCTAAAATTTAATTCTAAATGGAATCTCCTAATGGAAAATATTCTTCTCCGTGATTGATTTTATTCAAAGGGATTTTTTTATTATGACTTGCTTGAATCTAAACAAACATTACTGTTCAAAACTACATTGATCAATTAGTTTTTTTTAATTACACACTGGTAGAAAAACACCTTTACTTAAAGAATTAAACTGTAAACTCTTACAAAGATGTAAACTGACATTTTGCATCTGTGTAATAAATAGATAGATAAACTTGTACATATCATGTATGAATACTACAAAATTTTCACATAGATATGCGTGTGTGCAAAAAATTTGTCGGATTAATGTAGTGTATAAATATGCTTGTGTGTATTAAGTGTGTACTTCATAAACGATGACTTCCTACACTTACGAATAAGCGAATTCAAAATGTCTAAGCTTTATAACCCTTTTAATTCGGAACTACATCTGTATTTAGATGTGTGCATGTGTTTGTAGAGTTTGAATGTAAACTGACACTTCGATCTTACAATCTTCAATTTTGATAATCGAAACATTTTACTTCACTTTCCTTGCCTGTCGTCAAGGTAGTATGCCAATTATCAAGGGAAAACAACATTATATTGATAATTATGCAAAATCTATTGTTGCTCTCACTGGAAGGAAAATTATATTTACAGCTAATGTCGTACAATCTTGCTTATCACATGTTCTTTTTAATATTTTTTCTTTTTTTTATACATTCCATAAAAATTAATTGTCGGCATTATATATCAATTTCTTTACATATATTATTTAACATAATACAATACATTTGGCTGAAAACTCATGTATACATATACATTACCGTGTCCTTTACTCTTTTCTTTTTCAAATCCATTTTTTTGTAAAAATTTGAATATATTTTTCTTAATTTACCCAGGTGGAAAAAATAACAAATGTTCAATATTGAATTAAATCGACAATGAAGTTACTTATTTACATAATGAAGTTTTTAAATTTTTGTCGATTGAATTAGAAAAAAAAGTCAGAAGCGTGAGAGAAAAATAGAAAACGTTGCAAACGTTACAAATTACCGTGGAATTAGATTGGAATTCTTTCTTTATTCAATAATTAATATATAAAAATTGTGTGTGCACACACAAAAACATACACACGCATGTCAAAAGAAATGTAATCAGATTTCTCTTTTTTATAATTAATTAGAGAAGAGAGTGTGAAAGCAACATATTGAAAATAGTAAATAAAAGTATGAAAAGGCTTTGCTCTAACAAATGACCTGTATTCGCACACACACACACACACACACACACATATATATATATATATATATATATATATATATATATATATATATATATATATATGTTTCGTTAAAGACGATTGATAAGATACTGCGATTAAGATTTTATCTAATTTTACTTGTCTACGTACGAGTGTTTTCTTTTCTGGACACAAAGTGTGTAACAACTGTCCAAAAGTTCTGCATGTTCGAGCTCTTTCGGTTATACTTTTAGCCATTGTCAAGGATCATTTTATTTTTACTTTTAACTCAATGAATGGGTTGTGTTATGTATGTATCTGGAGTTATAGAAATATTTCTATTTTCAAAACACGGTCAACACATTGTGGCCGTATTCATAGTTAATAGTGTTGAGTGTTGGCTTTTTCTTTTTTATTATTAGGGCTTCCATTATTTTTAATCCCTTTTTTAAACCCGGATGAAGTTATTATGCTTGTATTTTCTACTAGTATGTTTCGGGTGGATAGGTTTTTGTGTGTGCTTAAATGAGTCCTAATGGAGCTATGGTCGGGTAGGTGTAACGTAAGTTGTCTGGATTGGAATGTAGTTGTGTGACCCATGTAATTATTCATGAGTTTGGTTTGATCAGGAAGGCAGTTCCTTAAGGGGCATTTGAACTCGTAAAGATGTTGGTTCTTTGTAGTTTTGATTTTGCAGGAATGTTGTTATTTTTTATGATAAGGTTAGCGGTTTTAAATAATGTAAAGCAGACACTAGTTAACTACCTAACTACCTGATCGACCACCAGACTCCACTATCTCTTTCCAAAGTAACTAATAATGAGACTGAACATACACACAATAACATTAACAGCGTCTATAAAAGTCAAATACACGTTAACAATAAGCAAGATGAACTGTTACTTTAAATTTTTTCGTAATAGATAATTAATTTAATTTTCTTGTTCAGGTTAACTGTGCTATTGTATTTCCTACGATATGTCAAGCCTTGAAACAATACATGATAAGGTTTTCAAGCAGTTCCCAACGGTGATGGACGCTGGGTTTGCCTTCTCAGGTCGATTATTCATTTTTATAGTCTTCAATTTCTGTTCTCAAATACCTGACGCCCACTGCATATATGATTGGAAAAACTGTTTGTCGAATAAGAAACAAACTTTTAATGTAAGCAGCTATTACAAACTGTTATATTTTAGAAGAAATTTAAAAATAATTATATACTCACTAGTTATTTACTATCGCCTGAGGAGGCACAAATTTAGTGCTGAAACTTGAAAGCGTAGCGATTTTTAATATGTTTTTGTTTTGACCTCATATAATATATATATATATATATACATATATATATATATATATATATATATATATATATATATATATATATATATATATATATATATATAATGTATAATTTCGTCAATCTGGAAAAATTAAACCGAGGTCTGAACCCTCTATGTTTGCCACTTAAGGGTGAACCTCGCCGGATAACAAAACATGTCCTGATGATGGTCTAAAATAGACCGAAACGTCCGACGTTGACTTTATATTAACATTAATACATCATAATTACATATTAAGATTTTTGTTTGTTTTTTCTGTATATTTTTCTTCATACTGTCGGATCTATATCCATATATTTGCTTACATATATATATATATATATATATATATATATATATATATATATATATATATATATATTGGTATGTACATATATATATATATATATATATATATATATATATATATATATATATATATATATATATTGGTGTATATATACACTCATATATATATATATATATATATTGATTTGGAACCATCAACAGGTAACCATAATGATCCGTTTCTAGCATCAGGGTACCATAAATTAGAAGACTTCTCGAGGGAACTCATGCAGGATACCATGCAGTTCTGCCAGAAAAGCATAACGGCAACAACAGCAGAAATTCACCTGCTCGATGAGAAAATAAAAAACAAACGAACACGGAAGAATATACCAACATAAAAAATGTCATAAAAGCTCACACAGACCAAACAGTGAGGGAACTACAAAAAAAACTGAAAAACAAAGAAAATTAAAATGGAATATTTCTTCCAGACAGAAGAACAAAAGAGAAGTCATGCCAAACTCAGAAAAAAAGTGAACGACCATACCCCAAAAGAAAACAACAACACACCGCAACTACATTTGACCACCACACAACCAATGCAAACACAAAACAGACCAAATAAATACACCAACAGACAACCACCAACACCACAACCAACAATAACAACACCGCCACCATCAACGATAGCTAGAATCTCAAAACAAACAAACACACACACACAAACAAAACAAACCACTAACTTACGCCGACATCCTTAGGGTGCCGTACAAACATACACAAACCAAAAGACACCAGCCCTTTTGCAGAACGCATAACCCTATTAGACATCCCAGACCACCCAGATTAGCCCCTAGTAGATAATCAACAGCAAACACACTCAACCTTCAAAAAAACAGAATAAGCTCCCAACCAGGACACCGGGATGGGGGTGTAGCATCCCTATTAGGAGATTTGATGCAAGCATTTGTGCTTTTACGAAAGAACTCCGCCATGCTTGCAAATTCAAACTTGACCCATACGGGCGAGTTATAAATTCAAATAACAATAAATTTTCACTCAACACATTCACGGTGTTAAATAGAGGACTAAGCTTTTGCCCTAGTTCTCCAAGGTTTGATAAAGACACCTTGGCAAAGGACCTGAAATCCTTCTTCAGAAGAATACGGTTAAAAGCCCACTACGGGCACAATGATCACACACCTTGCATACATTAAAAGAGATGGATACTACCTACACCCCACAAAACACGGACATTACTATACAGACATTTGAACTAGCCGTAGCAAATGACATAAAGAAAACAATAGCACGTAAGCTGCCACGTGACGATATTACTGAAGGGGAACATATAGCCCTCGATACGCTAACACATAGAGATGACCTAATCATAACACAGGCTGACAAAGGGGGTGCCACAGTGATCTGGGGAATTAAAGAGGCCAACAAACAGCTAACCGACAAAGAAACCTATAAAAGCTTACCTACAGATCCCCTTCCCGAATACCAAAAAAATTAACTAGCTCACTAAACATAATGCTTCGCAACAATCTAATTGACAAGGAAACATGCACAACACTTACACCCACACACATCACACCTGCTCGCTTCTATCTCCTTCCTAAAATACACAAAAGCAACAACCCAGGAAGGCCGGTTATTTCATCATTCAACTGCCACACGACCAAAATTTCCAAATACGTAGACCATTACATACAACCGCTAGCTAAGGAAGTAAAATCCTACATCAGAGACACAACAGATCTACTGAACAAAATTAATATTCATGGGAAAATTTGAGGAGACCCATATCTATCCCCTCATTGGTAGCGACTGCGTATTCTATGCAAGATATATCGATTATATATTCTTTGTATACACGGGTAGTGAGGACAAACTTACCCAATTCCTTATGACCCTAAATACAGTGCACGACTCAATTAAGTTTGACTATGAAAAATCCACAACATCGGTAACATTTTTAGACACCCGCATTTACATAGACGAAAACAGGAAACTACAAACGACACTACACACTAAAATCACCGACACCCACAACTATCTACACTTTAAGTCTTCCCACCCTAAACACCTCAAAGAGAACCTTCCCTATTTACAAGCATTTAGACTCAGAAGGATATGTTCCAACAATGAAGAATTAAACAAACACATTGAAAATCTGGAGCATCAATTCACAACACGTGGCTATAAACAACACCTAATCAGGGAACAAATAAATAAAGAAATTTTCACACCTAGAGAAGAAACCCGAATGTACAAGATTAAAAATAAATCTAGCCGCATTCCTCTAGTAACCACTTTCAACCCCACTCTGCCTCCACTATCCCAAATAATCAAACGTTGCTGGGAAATACTACATCTCAAACCAGACCTAAAAAAAATTGTTTAAGGAACCCGGCCTTCTTGCATATCGTAGACCTAAGAACCTAAAAGAAATCATAGGTAGTAACCACATTTCAGGGGACAAGGTGATCCGTAATAAACTAAGAACAAAAACAACAAGATTTTCCCAACCATGTAACAACAAAAGAAGTTTATGCGGCAACCATATTAAACACACGAATTCATTCACTTACTCAGTCACTAAATCTACTTTCAAAATCTACCACGGTTCTAACTGTAGAAGTCATAACATAATTTACCTCCTAGAATGCACACTATGCCAGAAACAATATGTAGGAAAATCTGAATGGCCCTTTCACTACAGAATTAATAATTATCGCAATCGAATTAAGTCGACTCCCCATGAAAAATTATTGCCTGTAGAACAACATTTCCGCCTAGAAAAACACGATTTCAAAACCCATGCCAAATTTACTATAATTGAGAGAATAGAAAAGTTCAGAGCAGATAACATTAGAAAGATTTTAGAGTTCCATGAAAATAAGTGGATACAACGTCTAAAAATACACTATCCAGCCGGGCTAAACCATAAATTTAACAATATAGATAGTACTAATATATAACTCAAAACCTACCCACATTTCTCACCCACACACGACAAACATGCTTACGGAGGTGTTGAGGCCTCACACTTATACACACACCCACACGAACATACACACTTACACACATCATACTCACTCATTCCCTAATGAGCCAAATGATAACACACACCGACAGCAATACACACACTTACACATATCATACTCACTCACTCCCTAAGAACCAAATAACACACACACACAAACATTAAACAGAGACACATCCCCTCTCCAGGACCAATAAAACTGTCAAACTGACCAAGGGAATTCAGAGAAGCATAGATCCATCCAGCTCTTATCTCAAATAACAACTTAAAAGAGACTGTTTGACCAACACAAGGAATGTTAAAAGATTCATGTTAAAAAGATAAACAAGTAAAAAAAACAAATGAAAACTACAGACAAAAGTTCATTTTCTCCATGAATACATTCATTTCTCTAGTTTACTGCTACCAGCAAGCAGAAATATTTCTTCTCCCGATGATGGCCATTGTGGCCGAAACTAGTCGAGGAATCTAAATGAAATAATAATAAAAAACGAAAGAATATTAATCTACAACCCAGTGTGCCTGAAGAATTTAATTTTTTAATATTTTTTATTGTTCAATATATATATATATATATATATATATATATATATATATATATATATATTAATAAAAAGAAAGAACAGTAAGATATATAATCCGGTGTTCTTGTAGATATTTTTATTTTTACAAAATAGTGCTCAATGTAAATTTACAGAGCATAATATTATAAATTAATTGATTTAAAATATGGTTTTTTTCGCTACACAGTTCTAACCATGTTTCAAAAATGGAAGCTAAAAGCCCGAATTTAATTTTGTAATTAAATTAAAGACATTAGTTCCATTTCATCCTCAAGCGAATTTTGGAGTAACTTTTAAAATTACTGGGTTTTAAATACACAGCTAAAACAAAATTCATGTTTCCAAGGTTACAGATAAAACTAT